>CM036336.1:3116988-3626987 GCA_020615435.1 Telenomus remus
GTTGAGGGTTGAAAAGATAAGATACAAATGAATGAGAGTTGTTAGTTGGAGTAAACATTTAAGATAATTCGTATTTGCGTATACGAGATCATTGATCAGAGCGCGTGTCACCGTTACATATTATAATGTATTTCGTGGTCGTGCGCGACTTCTCGGCTGTGTATGAACAGAACACGAAATCACATTTCCGTGTATTATCGCGGCGCGGGGAGGGGGAGGGGGGGGGGAGGAAAACGTGGATCGATCGCTTATGATGGCAGCTCGCGGATTAATCTGGATCAACCGGTCTTGATTTAAAGCGTTCTTTTCTTCGTTGCAAATTTTTTGTTCGTGCGCACTGCGCTTTGCACTTTATTCCAAAGCCATACATCAAGATTTAACAGTCACGGTGGTACCGATAACACGCCGCGATAAGTTATTAACGCGAGCGCTATTATTCAAAGTTTCTTCTCTTGTACATCCGACCAGTCATTGTTGCTTATCGTTCGAATCCACGGAATATTAAATAATT
Organism: Telenomus remus; assembly: GCA_020615435.1. Taxonomy (NCBI): domain Eukaryota; kingdom Metazoa; phylum Arthropoda; class Insecta; order Hymenoptera; family Scelionidae; genus Telenomus; species Telenomus remus. The sequence continues at coordinate 3,117,500 of CM036336.1, forward strand.
CGCAAAAAAATGCGCATTTATTTCAAGCCTGTCAATTAAAATTGATTATTTCGTGATACTGAATTGATATTAATGAACACATACGTGTTGTTCTCCCCTTCGACAGCTTGTGTACGCCGCGGATGCGCCACGAAAAATTGCACTTAAAATTATCCTCGCGCCAACTGGTTCTCTCTGACTCATAGGAATGCACCTTGGCACGCTAATGAGTATACACGACTCAAACAATCTGACATCCGAGCATCCAGTTGTGCTTCAAGAGCACATTTCTTTCCGCGACTCTTTTACGCACATCTTTCACATTCACTTTTCTATCGAAAATATATCATTTTTCGTTTCAATTTTTCTAATTCACTGCTCGTGAAAGTTTTTTTTTTAAAAAGCTCAACTTTTTTCTCTATAAAGCAGTACGATCGTCTACCACACTAGTCAAAATTAAGAATAAACAAAAAAATGTTTAAAAATCGTCAAATAACTTATAAACTATTCTGGCGATATTTTTCACATGAAAAAAGTAAAGAAAACATTTTGTTATGTAAAATGAGATACAATTTGACTAGTTCAGTCCATTAGGTTAGGTTAAAATTGGCAGCAATAATTTTCGAAAACGGTGTAAATTCACTTTTTTATTGCAATTATCTTTTAATTTAGTGCGATAACGTCTATATTTGTTTGAAAAATAATATTATTAAGATCCTTAACTTTAATTTAGATACTTTTTTGTTGTTCTAGCAACTTCACATCTCTGACTAAAATTCAAAGTTGTCTCTTGCTTGACCCTCCATAAGAACCAATGTTAAATTTGACGATTTTCAAACTTAATTTACTCGAAATTTAGTGCGACAAGAATATTATTTCTTAGCATTTTCTGATAGAGCGTGAAATTCTCTATCAAAAAATATATTTTTTTCATTTAGTAATCACTTTTGTGAAACAATCATACTACTTAAAATTTTTTTTCAGACTTTACATTTTTGCAATTGAAATTTTTTGTTTTGTATTGTACAAAGGGTGTCGTGTCTGAAAGTAGGACTCTGAGTATAATTTGTCGACGTTTTTTGTTCTTGAAAATTCAAAGCGTCCCATTCATTATTCATCTTGGCAGACAATTACCGATGCATTTATGAATTCATATTTGTTTTAACGTGCGTCAATAAGTCTGAAGAGCATTGTACTGACAGCATTTTTTCAACACGCATCAGAGGTGACAGGAACTGCCATACGCGCGTTTTCAATCGCAGGAAATGCGTCAATTTCATATTTATTTCTTTCAGTCATTCCTCTTGTTGTTTCTCAGTCGCTTTTGTATCCAAAAGTATCGTATCATTGCCCGGTGATTTGGCACATACTTGCAGAAACACATGTCTCATTCATAATTGATTATTGTACAATCAACTAATTGTTTCAACTCGCTGACTAGACTGACTGCGTTTTTTCTATTCTTTTCACCGTAAAAATCTCTTGTTAAAAATCATGTATTTTTAACTCGTTAAAAAAACTTGAAAAAACTTTGAAAAAACTCGTTAAAAAAAAAGAAAAAAAAACACGTTATTCAATTAAGATGTCATACTTTTCAATTTATCGTTTGAAAAAAGCAGTTTAAATGGTCAAATTAATATTCAACACTCAATAGCAATTTCAGCCGCGTCAATATTCCGTCTTGTTAATTTTCCAATTATTCGAATGACACTGCAAAGAGCGCTGCGAGAGTGTTTCAATCGAATCGTCGCGTGCACAATTTTTGCTGCAGGCCTCTTCGAAAGCAAAATTTATTTGAGCCGCAGACACAAGCGAGAGTGAAAGAATCTTAAGCCCAAGTGAGAACGCGACGTCTGAGGATTAAGGTTCCGGCTATGTAATTTTCATTCGCACTTGCGAGAGCCAACACCGCGTTTAATGAAATCGCTGCAGGTTTTATGCGGCCTTGCGGCCATTCAAACTGCGCGTTTCTTTTGTCGATTTCAGTATCATTAGCGCTAAACTCAAGCCGGTCGTCGATATAAGCCTCCAAATAGAAATTTCGAAATTCAAAATTTTAATCGAACTCACATTAGTATTCTTTTTTTTCCACTGTTATCTCTGATTTTAATTTTCTCAGTTCTTCTGGCGTAAAAATTCATTTCACAAGTGAGAAGATTCACTTGCAGATTTAGTCAGCCTTTGATGAGATTTGGCAGGGTACACTTTGACCGGAGTTGGTTCGGATATTCAATGTGATTTCTGTAATTTCTCGGGCTGGCGGGCTCGCGATCTATAATTAACTGGCCGCGTGCAGATTCAATACTCGCGGCGTAATGGCAACACGTGCCGGGCTCGGTGCTCGAATCCATCATCATTCTGCTGGGCGAGTTCGAAAAAAAAAAACCAGCAGGTCTGATTCGCGGTGTGAGCGGCGCAAATTAATCCTCGGCGAATTCGCTTGTTGCTTTCTGGTTGCTAATCATGGTGCGTAGCAGGCCGCCTCGAAACGTCGATAAATGTTCGTTTCATTTGTCGTCGACTCTTCCTGTACAACTCATTTAACCCGCGAGCTCCTCGTGGCTGGGCAACGGTACCGGCCGGCAAAAATCGTGCAGATCTTATGGGAAAGCGTCGAACATCTGCCGGCGAGATGTTGCCATGAGAACCGCGCGGCGCGATCGCGCGCCTTTGCCGTGATTTATTACTTATTATAGTTGGAAATTACTGGATTCATAACCGCGTTAAAACGCGCGAGCCACACGATCGCCGCGCTTCGCCCAATAAGGAAGCGCGATAATTAAAAAGAAAGCGCGATAGGTGGCACAGCACACTCGGCGTATGCTAATGCGACTCTCAACCTCGTCTGATTCGAGCTTCGCGATGCTTTTGCGAGTATTTCACAGGTGTTACGATTTTATCGTGCAATCTTGACTGCGTTGCGTATTTGAGGAAGCAATTCTCACTGACTTTATCTTTGTACATAATTAAGTTTGAGCTGATCGGTTCGGACGTTTTCTCAACGTGAAATTTGTTTCGAGCTTGTTGGGCGGGGTTTCTTAATGATCGAAAACCCACTTTATGACTTTCGAAACAAGTTGCAAACATGTCAAATTAATATTTTCAAATAAACTTAATGTTAAATTACATTAAGAAATAGAAATAAAAACAACAATCATTGTAATTTTGTAATTATATATAAAAATTATAAAAGTGATTTTTTAGCACTCATTTATTCTATTGCTCTAAAGTCTTAAAATAGTATGACCGTTTGGCAAAAGTGATTACTAAATTAAAAAAATGTATTTTCTGACAGAGAATTTCACGCTCTATCAGAAAATGCTAAGAAATTCTATTCTTGCCGCACTAAATTTCGAGAAAATTTAGTTTGAAAATCGTCAAATTTAACATTGGTTCTTATGGAGGGTCAAGCGAGAGACAACTTTGAATTTTAGTCAGAGTTGTGAAGTTGCTAGAACAACAAAAAAGTATCTAAATTAAAGTTAAGAATCTTAAGAATATTATTTTTCAAACAAATATAGACGTTACCGCACTAAATTAAAAGATAATTGCAATAAAAAAGTGAATTTACACCGTTTTCGAAAATTATTGCTGCCAATTCTAACCTAACCTAATGGACTGAACTAGTCAAATTGTATCTCATTTTACATAACACAATGATTTCTTTACTTTTTAATGTAAAAAAATGTCGACAGAATGGTTTATAAATTATTTGGCGTTTTTTAAACAACATTTTTTCATGTATTGTTAAAAATTAGTCTTGATTTTGACTAGTGTGGTAGACGATAATACTACTTTAAAAAACATAATGAAAAAAAAATGTTCTTTGACTTAAAAAAAAAAATTCTTCGACTTGATTTCATTATAAATAACTGTTTAGTTTATAGCAATCCATCATTTAATATACATTAAGTAGTAATTGACCGAATATCCATTTGAGCACACACTGTATCCAGGAGGCAATCTCGGAATAAAATCGATTTTTCGCACGTGCGTTATAAAAAGTTGATGTATGATTGGATTATGAGCAAACTGAAAATATCTGGCAAAATAACAGTGAGAGGAACTTTAATGACGTTAATGCAAAGCTGGCGAACAACCGCGAAGACCCCGAAAGGGTTGTCTTTGTGGCAGTGCAGTTGCCGCTCGGAGCAACTGAATGGTAACATTTGCGAATAGCGTGCCGCGGCCGTGGCTAATTCGATCTACATTATACATTGTACACACACCGCCAGCGCAGAATATTGCTCGCATAAATACACCTCGTCTTCAATCTAGATTCGACTCTATTAAATTAGCCCGATGCCCGTTTCTCTCGCGATAAACTTCAAATATAACAATTTCGCAGTCACAAAAATTATACCAGCTCCTAAACAACCCTCCATTTGACTAATTTCAGATGATTGTCATGTGATTCATAGTTAGCGTCCAACTTCATCCCGTTAGAGTAAACAGAAAATTACACCATGCAGTTTCAAATTACAAAGCTCGAGATTTTCTCTTCTGAAATGTAGTCCGTCGGACTGTTCGCTGACTTGGACTACTGAAATTTCGTTGGCCCGCCCAATTTGGCATTTCGTTCTTATCAACTTTCTCTTTCCACGTCGTCTTTGTTCTAACACAAAAGTTGGATCGTTTTTCATCTTTGACTTTGTTAGTTCCTGATTTTTAGTTGGCTAATGGTCTGATCGCCCACGCAGACGTTTTACTGGACGCGGAAACACGCGCGCAAGAAGGCGACAGAATGCGTGCGATCGACAGCAGCAACCTGCTAGGTTCTCCCTCCTCGACTCGCGGCCCTTCGGGCTGTGATAGGAACGCTGCGTTGCGTAGTTACACAAACCAGCGTGCACGTGCAAGTAGCTCACCATCACAGCTATATCGCACTATAGGTACATCCTTCGGGACTGAGACGGATAGAAAGTTGGCGGTCGCGAGCAAGCGAGATCGCGCTCTCAGCAGCAGCACGGTGCATCTGCAATGGCAAAAGAGGTAGTAACAGTAGGACGTGTTTGTGTTGGTGGCAATGCTAATAGTTGTAGTACTAGTAGTAGGTTACGGTAGTAGGGTGTACCTTTACTCCGGTGAGCAGAATCTTCTGTCAGTTTAGCTGCGACCTTAGAAACCGATTCATCGCAGACTCTTGTTTGCGTCTGAAAGCCCGGCTATCTCGAACTGAGACTAAACTTGGTGTTGCTTATCAAACACTCGTGCTAGACAATGTGTTGAAATGAATGTATCAAGTGGTGTTAGTTAGAGAGAGATAGAAGAACAGAGTGTTTTGTGTGGTGTCGTCTCTGGATTGCTCGTTGACGGGTAAGATTATTTTCTGTACCAAATCAGATTGAGGGTAATTGACCTTTGAATAAATTGGATCGCTGTATCTCGATGACTTCATCCGGATGATTGATGGAGTGAAAAACCTCTCACATATCAGCCGGCAGTGCACTCCTAAAATCTTTCACAAAAGATCGCATTCCGCGAAATGTCAAACATTTTTGCGTCCTGATCGAACAACTTTGCTTTCTTTCTCCAACGTATCATTTCACGCTGCAGCAACGATTTCGCTGCAAACTCATCTAAACTGAAATGAGTTGTGACACGCCTTGGAACGACTGCGCTCAGGTCATAATGAGAAACTGTTAGTCAGTGTTATCATCAAAGTACAGATACGCAAGATTAAAGTAACGGCGCGATTGAAAAGTGAGCAATTTTTACCAACCGACCGATTGTTGCTTATCAAACAAGGAATGAATGAGATGTAACTTGTTCCGGCTGATTTATTTGCGTGTTAAGTATCGGATATTAGTGCGCTGACATCTTTGGGGTTCTATGGGGCCGACATTGTTGGTAGAAAGAGACAGAAAAGAGCAACACGTGTAACCACATTGCTGGAACTATTCTATTGAGCGGACTCGCGACCTTGAATGCTCCTATGTCCGGACGCACAATGCCACATACGTTTTGCACCAACGAGGAAGCAGTACCTGATTGTCTTCGAAAAAGGACCTGAAAAAAAGGTCCCCTCAAGTTCCCCTTGGCCTGCTTTTACTTTCGTTCGGGTCCATCAAGTGCCACACACAGCTTTTGATTTCCCACAAGCGTCATTCTTGCCGGGAGGGAAAAATTATAATTAGAAAGAAAGTGCGAATGCCCATCTAAGCGCTGACGAAAATTGAAATTCCACAGAGTTAATTGGAGGCACGACCGCTGTCGCGTCAAATTACGGCTTCGCAGAAGAGTTTCCACGCTCAGCTTCCTCCTGCGGGAACATAGTTTTAATGTCCTGTCTGTGCTGGAAAAAAGGTTCGTGAAAGAATGCGGAATAATAACGCGAACAAGCAGGTGTCAATTCGGGATTTAGATCCGCCAACTAAGTCCAATCAATCGACAGGCGAGACTTGGCGTCTGTGCCATTTCCGGCCCAACCGGTCATTCAAACGAGATTATAACCTACACGCCTGGAAATCTCAATTAAGCGTATCAATATAATACACTCCTCGCGCAAATGCAAACTCCAACCACTTGGTTTCAGCTGCGATCCGTAACTTTTTCAACGTCCTACGTTGTAGGACTAACGTGGGTGATCCCAAGACACTTTTTAAACTTCCCTCGAATCAGTTTTCCTTTTTTTTTCGCAAACCTTCCAATAAATCCAGTCCTGTTGATAATTTTCGTCTTCTCCCAAGCTTACTGGGTGTAGGCACTGTTCGTCTGAATTTTTTTATAAAAAAAGTGTCTCGACATTGTTCACTGAGACGAAAATGTAGTAAAGAATTTTGTAATTTTTTGTTGTCTTTTTGAACGAGCATGTAACAATTTCATTAAACACAGCAGAGAGAGAAAATTAGCCGGTAAGTTAGGAGAGCGCCGAGGCAAAAATATAAATAAGCCGGCGGTTGGGTCAAGTTTTGCAGAATACAGTGGCAGAACCACCTTTCGTTTTGCCGCATACCACCCTCAGGAATTTCCTATGGCTTTCGCTAGGATGGACGCGAGTCTAGCTTTTCAAGCCGGTCGCTTTATTGCCTTACGTTAAAGCGGCTATTAGCGGCCGGTTCAACATTTTATATCCATCCGGGAATCCGCTCGAGCGTCCGTCTTTGTTTGCGCGTCGACCCACTGCAAATATGTGCCATTTTTAGCTTTATTGCATTACCGATTGCAGACCTTTCGACTCAGTTTCAAACGTCTCATCTGCGCCAATTATTCGCGCACAAAATTCACATTGTTTCATTTTTATCCTTCCTCGGCGCCTTATGACACCGTAAATTTTTTATAACGATGACACACAAAAATTGTGCGACGAATCAAAAGAACAAATTCGACCTTAATTGCCTTCATGTACGCAGGACATAAAGTATAATTCAAGTTAAATCGGTGGTTATGATTTTTGGGAATTAAAAAGTTTTATTTGACAGTATAAACAAACCGTTAGTTGACACCGAAAGGACGGTTCTTATAAAGAGAAATTGAAATGAAAAATAATTTCAAAAATTGGAACTGGACAGATTAGATGAAAGAACTATCTGAAAGTAGAATGATCGTTTGACAAAAGTGATTACTAAATAAAAAAAAATATATTCTCTGACAGAGAATTTCACGTTCTATCAGAAAATGCTAAAAAATAATATTCTTGCCGCACTAAATTTCGAGAAAATTAAGTTTGAAAATCGTCAAATTTAACATTGGTTCTTATGGAGGGTCAAGCAAGAGACAACTTTGAATTTTAGTCAGAGATGTGAAGTTGCTAGAACAACAAAAAAGTATCTAAATTAAAGTTAAGAATCTTAAGAATATTATTTTTCAAACAAATATAGACGTTACCGCACTAAATTAAAAGATAAATGCATTAAAAAAGTGAATTTACACCGTTTTCGGAAATTATTGCTGCCAATTCTAACCTAACCTAATGGACTGAACTAGTCAAATTGTATCTCATTTTACATAACAAAATGTTTTCTTTACTTTTTAATGTAAAAAAATGTCGCCAGAATGGTTTATAAATTATTTGGCGTTTTTTAAACAACATTTTTTATGTATTGTTAAAAAGAAATTTGGTTTTGATTTTGACTAGTGTGGAAAACGATCATACTGCTTAAACTGATCTGATTCGATTCCGTCATAAATGTAAGATTAAATTGAATATTGAATTGTGGCATGGACTTGACGAGCACTTGCGTCTGTAACTGAACGTTTGTGAGCGCGTCATTGAGTGGTAGAACAAATTCCGCGTTGGCTTGTTCTTGTTATCGAGCGGCTTTTAAATATCTATTTCATTAGCAAAAGCAGGTGTAGATGTAGCATGAATGGCGGCGTAAATTAGGTCGGCCTCGTAAAACGAGATTATCCGCCGGAAAGATGAAAGATCCTTTTCCTTCGAGTCGAAGTTCTTCACACGAAGGGCTTGATCGGTTCGCTGACCTCGCAGCACGAATCGGTCTCCGGCTCTTCGATCGGTTCTTGCGGATGAATTGAAAATGATCGAGGCTAACGATAGGTAAATCCTTTGCACGTCGCCTCTGCCAACTTATAGTTGTCCCGGCCAATCTAAATGCTTGTACGTTGATTCAAGCTTCTGCCTTCGATTAATGCGAATTAGGCTAACCCGACCAGTTATTGACACCGCTTTAATGGGTTTATCAGCTGCTCCATACGTAATTGATCATTTTTCTTATGATAAACTCTTCAACGTCTTCTCAACCAGTTCATTTCACTTCTCATCTTATTCATCCATTCAAAATCACTGTTTAAAAATACTCACTTCTGAGAAATATTTTTGTACATCGAAAGAATACATAAATCTGTTTTCAGTCAATATTTGACGTCGTTGAAAAACGATCGAACAATAAAAAAGATATTACAGAGTGAAAAGTAAAACGGCCCGGAATGTACTGCGCAGAACCGAACAATGACGCTCGATCTTGAAATTAGAATGCATTTCTCTATAGCTTTAGCCTGGTCGAAAAATGCATGATTTCATTCCGTGAACTAATATAAACTTTCACAATGGTAATTGGTTCGAAGAAAATGCTCGTATGTGCAGTTTGGTGCGGGATAAAAGCGAGCCTTCTCACAGTCGTACGAATGATCTCCCCCCTGCGCATAGGCAGCGATGCAATTGCGGCCCCGTGAAATACGACCGGTACGTGCCTCGGTGTGAACGAAATTTCGCATGCCACGCAAGAATGCCGAAGATGTTTACAAGGTGTGGCACATGACGCCGGGCATCTGCACTCTCGCGCTTTTACTATTCCTCCCGCGTGCCATTCAGACCAAATATAAATCTTTGTTTCGTCTTCCTCTCTTGTGCGCCGTGTGTTTGCGATGCGCCACATCTCGATCCCGACCCTACTCAGCTTTCACTTGGGATTAAATTTTGCCCGGCGTGGAATTGATTCGTCGGAGATTCGTATCGTTTACGAAAACAACCAGCTCTTCATCCAGGAATTCGTCTGGCTTGAACGTTTCGCAAAAAGACCGCGTGGACACAAATTTATCTAGCCTCGTGACTCGAATGAAGATTGATTTGACTACGATTGGGGTTGATGGGTGCACAAAAAAAGGCGTCTATTCGACCTAACCGATTTTTGGCTGCGAATAATGAATGAAGACACGCTTGTTATTGAGTACCAAGCAAATGGGTTCTAAATGTTCTCAGACCCGAGGAATTTGGGACACCTCGAGGTCCATGTTAAATTAGGGATTAGTGTAGATTCGTTGATAAGAATGTTCTAGCTGATCAGATTGATTTCAGCTCTCCAATGATCACGTCCGAGCGATTTTAAGTTTCGTCTCTTCTCCGCAGGCTTCTTCTTTTTCGCACAAACTGCAGTGCCAAATTCCTTCGTCTAGGCAGCGTTATTTGATTTCGTCCTCGTACGGCGACGTGAATTCCAAAATTAATAATCACAATCGTCTCGCTACAATGAGCGTATCAAATTTATTCCCGATCCGATTTAACAGATAATAAATTAAACGATTTAGTGTCTCTCGTCTCGCATTAGCTCGTGTTCCTTCATGCCTTTTTTATCTCTTCTACTCGCGGTCGAAGTATAATGATAGCAAAAGGTGGTTGTTACTCAGCAAACGTTAATTTGATTGCCGATCTTCCCTTGCAAACGGTTTTATAGCTTCTGGACATAAGGTCAGGGAAGCTAACATTATCCTATATTGTAACGGAAACGAGAAAATCGCGAGCCCCATATTTGTATCGAAAGGTCTGAGAGTTAAATGGCAATAAAACTGGTGCCTCCGCTCTAACCAGCAGGTACGTCCAATCTGCGACCTGATTTCGTCATCGCGACCTCAACCGATCCCCCGAATTTAATAGCCAACCCCACAGCCACTGAAACGAGCACTGCAGTTTTACGATCCGCTCCAAGTTATAATCCAAATTTAACGATTCGCGCCGATGCAATTCCCACGGGGCCTAGATCGCTGGCGCACCTACGATCACAGCTACCCAACTAAGTCCTGATTAAAGTGTATCACATCTGTTCAAATTTTTATTTTTCATATTTCACCGAATCCTGTTTCAAAATTTCTTACTACTTCAACACTTGAGAATTCAAAAACAAGTTTGCTTGGGAGACTCGATTTTTTACACTACATTTTTTAGTTGGTCTAAAATTAGAATCATGAAAATGCGCTTCCTATCGTCATCTCCTTGAAGTTGTTTTAGTAAGGTATTTTGGAGGTTGAAAGAACGGAAAGTTTTTTTTTCGTATTCGCGATTAAATTGTAGCTGACTATGGTGTTTATTGAAAAAGAGTGCGTGTCGTGATTAAAGCGCAGTTAGTGGCCGGTCGCGCTTTGATAGTTTGCATTATGGTAAGAAGCGACAAATGATATAAGCCGGTGGTTACGCGCTAAATCGGTCCCCCCCTGATATTTCATGCATACGGGCTCTCGCGTCCCGAGCACCTTGGTAATTTAGCGAGATATAATAGGCGCGCTCGCACTAAATCAATGGCGGCGGGCGCCAGGCCTCTGATGTTCCAAGAGGCGGTTTTTGCTCACGGGAAGTGTAGTCTAAGTGAAGGTCACCCCGACGATTCTGCGCGCGGAGGGACAGCGAGCGCAATTTGAAATAAAAAGCGCGCGCAAAAAGGCAACAAAAACGAGCGCACTTCAGTGTGTGGTCCTCCAGCCTGGTTGCACGGTGTGGGTGTGACCGCAACCAACACCGTGAACAAGCACTTCCAGGCTTCTGCGAAGGAGGAGGTGGTGCTCCGTCTTCCATCCGTTTTACTCCTATCTGCGACGGTTTGTCTGTGTCCGGCGTGTAAAAAGAACAACCAGAAAAGAAAAATAACAAAAACGAACACAACTCCGAACTTGACACCCTTCGAACAATGTTACGCTCCGCGCAACTTCGGCCTTAACGACTTTGCTCGACTGCAAAATCGTCATTGGTCCCGCTTGACAAATTGTTCAGCTGTCTTCGCATTGGCACTGACCTCCACCTGTTATTATCGCGGTTTCTTCAAGATCCACTTTTTCCTTTGTCTTATTAGTACAACATCTGGGTCGACATTTTTCATTTTGATCTGAAAAATTTTTCTTGAGATTCAATTTTTGTTTTCGAGAAAGAGAGAGCGAGTGCGAGAATTTATTTCACAAAACTGCAGGTTTAAAGGAACCCCACTAGTCGCGCTCGAGTCTCTGAGTGGCATCGCTTTTTACGGCAGTCGATTGGCATCTCGTTGGGCAACTTCTATGCTATGTGCTTCATATTGCTGTACCACGTGTATTCTGCAACACATCGCTGATATTCTCAATCCTCGATTAAAAATCTGTCTGAACTTTATAAATCGTTCGCAATCGTTTATTCAATAGCTAATATTTGATTTACGATCGTAATTGGATTGTTTGCGCGCTAGAACGGAATTTTTAAATAACAAAAAAGAACTAGAACTTGCTGATAACAAATTCTAGTACTTTTTCCTTTTTGCCTTTTCTTGGACTTGTTATGACTCGATTTCATTGGGTGCAAAGTAGTTGTAGGAGCAAGAATAAAAAATATTCATTTTCCCCAACTTGTGTCTCGTCCAAGAAATATCGAATTCTAAGAAGTTGCAGAACAGCTTAGCCGGGCTACAATCCTGATGTCAGCTACTTTTAATTTTTCTAATTTTCTTTAAAGAAAATTACAAAAATTTTATAATTCATAGAACACATGTATAAAACTTGAAAGAAAATTTTGTTTGATTTAAAAAAAAACTGATATGGAGGTATGGTAATGGTTGGTGGGACAAAAGAAGTCTTTGAAAGAGACTACGGACGTAAAAAAGTTGGGAACGATGTAGAAAAATGTGTACGCGAGCAGGTGGGAGGTCTTAGGTGAAGTAATGATAAGAGCATAACGATAACGATGATGACCGTCGAAATTAGCTCCGTGTCATCCCTCTTGCTAGCATCTGCGGCTCGTTTTGTGTTTGCGCTCGCGAGATGCGCGAATACCACGGTGTCGTTACCGACGATACACACTCGTTTTGCCAGGGGGTCCAACTACGATCGAATCGCGAAGAATGCAATTGCGAGAGAGCAAAGCGAGCACGCAACCAGAGGACTCGTTCGATCGCCTCTGAAGACCTTGACTTCGTACGAGGCGGGTTCCACCTTGCATGATTTTATATATGATACGCCAGATACAAGAACGATTTAACATCATGAAGATTGATACGATAAACGGAAAAGACCTCTATAACTTTATGCGTCTTGCTTTAGCCTCGCATTTTTTTCTCCTTCTTTTCAATCGAAAATTAATTTTGTCTGATATCGAGAAAAACAAAATTGGAGAAGAAAAAATTCAAGAAGTCTTCGAATCTTAGAAGAATCCAAGAAATCTTAGAATTGTCACAATCGTAGGGAAGATTTATATCGGTATCTAGTAATCAGCAAGTAATTTCTAGGCAGAGAATGGATTTCATAAAAAGTTGTTAACGCTTTTGTTCGATTGTGTAGCAGATCTAGCCATCGAATCCCAAAGGCTATCAGAAAGCGAAAAGGTAATAGGGGGAAAAAAGAATGTTGATATCCGAAGGTACAGTTCTGTTGGGAACTGTACATACGAGGAAGTAGACGGCCGGAATTCGTACTACGTTTGAAATGGCGATCAAAGGCAATTGCAGAATTGAAAGTACCGTTGCGAGATTAGTCGAAATGAGTGGCGTACGAGCAAGATTGATTCGCTTCATTAAACTGTATGGGATAATTAAATATGCACGTCCGTTGACAAAAAGCCGAGTTATCAATTTCTCAACTAATTCAAAAAAAAGTTCTGTCAAAAAAAAATAATTAAAAAAAAAAGAAAAAAAAAGAAAAAAAATAGGAAAAAATTGTTATAGGCAATGCAAGGCGTTGGGATATCCCACATCGAGATGTCCGTTTGAAAAACGGTCACGCTACTTGGGACTGGCCGCGTGGGTGTATTTTCTGTAACGACGTCCTTGCGGCTGGGATGACGTTTCATAAGCGCGACCACTGTGTGTGCCCGTCACGCTCGTGTGACTTGAACTCGTCGAATTAATGGATCATCTTCGTTTATACGCCAGGCTAAGCGCGTTTCACCTCGATGATTTCTGTTACCAATATAATTTGCGATCGAGTCACGCGTCAATCGCGCTCGCAATATCGGCATTCGGTAACAGCCATTTTTCATCCTTTTTTTTTCCTCAGAAAATCTAACAATGTATATCTAATCTCGCGATCGAATCGGAAACCGCGGTAAACATTGATTTCCACATTGAAAAAATATGTGCAGAGCCGACGAAAAATCGTAAACTCACTTTTACTCGTTGCAAACTATCGTTGGGCTCCAAATAAGGACCGTTTTGTTTATCTCATTGCATAAGCGCGATTCAATAGATTGAAAAGTGTTCAGATAGCAATGTTAATATATTATTCGGAGAAACAATTAGCAGTACGAAACGGCGTTGTGAGTAATGAGCGTGATTATTGGCGGGCGAATTTGTGTACGCGGTATTTCGTGAACGAAACGTCGGGCATTTTTGTGCGCGCACATCCGAGCTGCGCTTATTGACTAACCGTTTGTCTGAAATACACATTAAATTATCTCATTTGAGAATGCGGTTCCGACAGCGCCGTTAAGTTTGAATTACGAAGAGGCATAAACTGGAACAGGATTGCTCAGATGTTGTACTATTCAGCTGCTTCGCCATCGCGGTATTAGATCGCTTCATTGTAAAATCATTCACTTTATCCATCGCGGTACTTTTATCCGCCGAGTGTAGCTCGATGTTCAAACATATCAATCAATCTTATCTCGGAGCTTTAATTACTCCGATCTGCACAATGCGAAAAATTGTCCGCGAATGAGATATCGAGAAAATTCACGTATCCATTTCTCTCGTGAGAGGAAAAAAAAAAGTGTAATGAGATCCTCGAGAGAACAAAAAAAAACGGGACAACGTCGATGGTGTAATTTATATCACATTTTAAAGTCGAGTACGAATCGTTGGATCGACTATTTATCACATCACAGAAAATTGTAAGAACAGAAATAGCGGTAACTAATAGCATTCGAACACGTTTAACTATGGTCAAATTCCTTAATTAGCGGCCACCTGCTTGCTTTTACATTGAACAACTTTTTTTTTTCCCAGATTTGCCTACACCATAAACTTCGCTAGAATTTTCGTGCACATCTGCTGAACTTTTGTCTAACCTTTTTGTTTGCAATTACTTGAGGATTTGTTCGGAATTTAATTATCCGCTGGCACTATTAGAAGCTGGAATTTCAGTCACGTTAATAGACGTTAGATTTCACCTTGTCGATTCGACGTTCAAAAATTCATCGAACAATGCGTAACTGTTTCCAGTTGACAATCCACGACCCGAGGAAAATTCAGGAAAGAAACGAAAAAGTGCCGATTTTGAACTGCACCCAGCATTGTCTTTTTGGAACACAAAGTCTGTTGTGTTTTTGGTTCGTTAAATGGATTCCAATTTTGGGTACGACGAGGAGTGACCTTTCGCGAGTGTGTTTCGCTTGGGTCAAACGAAATATTCATTGATCGGCTGGCGCGAGAATCGAATCGGCTTTTATGCTCGCGACGCGTACACGATTTCGCAGGCTTCCGGTACAAGCGCTTCGGATGTAACGAAGGCTCGGCTTGTTTGTTCCTGCGTCGGGTGGAATCGCGGCAACGTTATACAATTGCGTGGACCCGCGTTCCACGAACGATCTGCCGTCGGGCAAAAATCCGCCGCGCTCTTTATGCGCAAACTTGTTCTATATTTCGTTAGCGCAATTTTATGCGCGCTGATTAAAAGTTATGTCCGCGTGCGATTTAGATCTTGAAAATTGCCGGCCTTCAGTCGTACGGTACCGTTTGTGTCAAACGGAACATCTATTCGGCACTTGCGATGAAATTTACAATCGCCGATTGGCACCGCTGATTTTCGTTCTGACTTCGACACTTTATGGCGGACATTTCGATGCCGATGACTTTGTCGGTTTCCAGAGCAATTGATGTTATGTTAAGTGAGGTTTATTACTTTCATATCAAAGTCGAGCTGCAAAAGAGTCAATAGATCTCGAATTACAACAAAAATGCCCCGGACAAGGGAGCGAACAGTTGCTCGGCCAATTTTTATCTCTTCGTGCAGGTCGAATCAGTTTATATCATCAACTTTTTTTCTCCCTTTCATATCAGACCGTTATAAATAAGATCGCGTTTTAATACTAATCCGATTCTAACTGTTGTCCATCTGTTATCTCGCCATTTCCAACTTGGTATGCGTAACAATGCACGTGGAATTCCGCCCCGTTTTGAGTACTCGAAAATACGCTCTCTCGCATGCGCACAAACGCGAATCATAATTTAATAATTCGCGATTAATTGCGAAGATACGTCGTTAGCCGGATTTCGCAACAAAGGATTTCGTAAGACAAAAGAAGTCGAACCCACGCCATAAATGATAACTATATTTTGGGCGATCGCCATTGCGCAATCAATCGCAAATTTTGTAACCGATGCGATGATAATCTTATCGTGTACACTGTAATTTACAACCATACTTTTTTAACTTATCTCACATGTCAGAATTCTTTCTACTTTTAGTCACAAAAATACTCGTTGAATTGAAAAAAAAAATACCATTTCAAAATTGAACACAAACTTGCCATTGTTATTAAACAAACTTAATTGGCTGACGGAGTTATGCAATTGAGGCAAAGATTGAACATCGCAATTATAGCTCAGTTTTTCGCCTTTCTGTTCGAAATAGACGGAGGATGTTTTCTAATTTCTCTGTAATGGGTTAATAAATCAAAACAGAAAGTTGCGTTTTGAGCGACTCGCATTGGCTTTGACTCGTTCGGCTGCGACTTTTTTTGTCGCTGCGTTTTTTCGCCCGGCGGAAAGTACGAGTCGTGGGTACCGTTAGCCAGTGGTTGCTTTGCTTATTAGTTTCGTGTTGTGGGTGTTGCGTTTCAGAGATCGCTGCGATGGCGTGTTTTCAAAATCAATCAAACCCGAGCGAAACGAATCGAATGAGATACACAAAGATAACCAGGGCTTGGTCTGCGTCAGAACAATTTCCACTCGCGCATTCAACTTGTGTGTTTCTGGCATTGAAATATTCAATAATTACACTCGTTTCTGGATGAGCGCTCTTTTCACGTGTGCAATTTTCTCCAACCGTGAACAATTCCAAAGTGATACGATTTTTTTGTAGCCCCTGCAAATGACAGACATCAAGTCAAAATGTTGGTTTAAGTATACATTGTTCGAACGAAGTAGTACCAACCGACTTGACAAAAAATTGCTCGCATTCCAGCGAATTCAAAACACTTTATTTACCACGAGCTTTTTCTTTTCGTTTTCTTTCTGGCGGTTCTTTGCAAGTTTGCGTGTTGGTTCGTCAATCACGTGTGACACTGCGAAAAGAATTTGGAATTGAAATAAATTCACCGGCGGCAAAAGCTGCACGTGTTATTTCAGTCATAAGTGTAGTAATGAGGTAAGAATTTACCACTCAACTTTGTACGAATGATTCGAAATTATAGCGCGGTGCGCTCTTTACGACTTTTTCAGTTTAATAATCATTTCTTCGATTGATAATTTTCTCGCTTCGAAATTGCGCTCGAGTTGAGCTCCTTTTTTTTCACTCGACTAAACGCTTAAACAGGTTGAAAATAACGCCGATGAAAACAATTTTGACAGTTTTGTCGTCAACCTTTGCGACGGCTGGATGTTCGGTAATTGAAACGTGGGATAGCTTGATTTTGCACGCTTAATTGACTGCTACGCTTAATTGATTGAAAGATCTGCGCTTTGAACTGCCACGTCTGCTTAATTGCGTCGTCTAATGCGAGCGCCAGTTGACTTATCGAGTCTAATCGGCGTGCAAAATGTTTCAGGACCATGATGAAGCGATACACTTTGCCTACTCATCGAAATATTGTGCTAGGCTGCACCTTTGCATTCGATTGGACCGATTCTAATTTGAGAACACGCTAAAGTATGGTTATCGATTTGAATTTTTATCCGACTATGATGGCTAGTAACAACTTGCAGATTTCTAATAACTTCTGAGAGGTGAACGAAAAAAACGTACGAAATTAGAATTGAAGTGCACGAAACCGATTGGTTATCGACGCAAAATGAACCGACACGATCAAAACTGTGCTACAAACATGGATTTCGGTTGAAATGTGTTCGTGATTGTATTTTATCAAGCTGCAGCTATCAAATGAAATTTCATTACCTAAAATGTATAGGAGTGAATAAAAATTCCGGAGTGATTAGTTCCATTAGCTAATCTCAGCGAGAGGATTTTTTCGCATTCGAGGGTGTAATAAAATCAAGACATTACTGCAAATTATCAAAGTTTAAACATCTCTGTTTTGTGGCGTTGTTTGATGCGGAGGTAAAAAATGGATCTCAATTTTCATAAATAAAACGTAATGCCCTGAAATGCTCGTAATTTGCCATCATTACTCACAGATAAATCTCGCGCAAGTCGTAATAAGCAAATCTTGCGGAGAGATAAAATTTATAAATTGTACAAGTTGTTATTACGAGACGATT
This sequence comes from Telenomus remus, assembly GCA_020615435.1. Classification (NCBI taxonomy): domain Eukaryota; kingdom Metazoa; phylum Arthropoda; class Insecta; order Hymenoptera; family Scelionidae; genus Telenomus; species Telenomus remus. The sequence continues at coordinate 3,135,541 of CM036336.1, forward strand.
GAAATTGAAGCAACGCACTGTGATCAATTAACATAACAAAGCAGCGCGTTATAAATTCGAGTCCGCCGCGTATCAAACGTTATAAACGTCTCCTCGATTCGCGATGACCGCCGATAACGCGCTGGTTATTTTCGCTGCGCGTATTCAGCACGCAATTACGCGGCGATACATTGTTGCAGGTGCTCGCACGTAGCATATATTTAGCAGTTGTTTATTAATAACATAATTAATATGTAAATTGCGCCGGCGGACGTAATCAACGGCGCTTGCATTTCGTTCCCGCGATTCGCCCTCAGCAAGAATGCTGCGAGACGATGCTCAAATTATTCTCTCGTTGCCTCGGAACACACGCTCGCAGGACACTTGCATAGACGCCAGTGTCCGACCCAAGTCATCCCGTAACCGATGAGGTTTTACGTAATCCGGCGTGCAAACGTTCCAGCCGATACGACGCTTCATCAGCTTTCTCTGCGTCTTATTCAGTCGCTCCAAGATTAATGAGAGTTTAATCCAACTCCAACTTCTAAATACCTTTTTAATTCGCAATTTAACATTTGTCATCTCTGCATTCTTGAAATGAAACAACTTTATTTTTTGATTTAAATGAAGTTCATAGAAATGATCCTTTTTTTTATCCTGCTCCTATAAAAAATGCATCAAAGGAATTAAACAACGATATAAATAAGTTGATCAGTGTATAAAAACCCCAAATCAAGGAAAAGAAATTTTTGAATGAAATTCGTTAATTTCAGAAACAAAAAATGTTCAACAAAAAATTCAGTAGTTTTTTTTCAATAAAGTAAGAAGATGTATATAATGAATTCACGAATCATTTTCAGTCGAAGCGAAAAAAAAGGTGCTCATAAAAAGTGCAACAATTCAGTTTGCGCAACATCTGAATGACCACGTCAAAAGATTCGCATGCATTAAAATATCTTTTCTGCGAATACGACTTTCGATTGATTATCTGGTCGTTCCGCTACAGGTATTCAATTATAGTCAGCCTCTCTCGCGACTTTGTATTGTGAAGAGGGAAAAGAAAAAAAGAACGCAAAGAAGTACTGTCGAAGTGCTAAAATGTTTTCGCGGTATTGGCGCAGGGATTTACGAGCGCGAAACCGGTGGTCATTATGCATATTAAAAGCGATCGCATATTTCGGTTTGTTTGAAACGTGCTCTCGCGCACATAAATATTCAGCAGGTGTTGGCGGCCGGGAACATAATTTTTGCATAACTTTCCATTGCGCAATAATTGTGTCCGATCATAACCAGCGGCCATTCGAGATGTAAAGGGATCGCAAACGCAACACCTCGCGGCGGCATCGGTTTCGTCCGCGCGAAACGCAATAACAAGCAGAGAAAGTGTTTGCCACTCGCCAACCGGGCCATATAGACTTATCAAAAAAGCGTCCGATGCAATTTTCGGTCCGAGGCGAAAGTTTTGTGCATAAAACTGCGACGGATGAAAATATGATCATAATAGAAGCTAATTAAAATGCAATGAATCAACCAATCAGGCACTGAATGGCGAACCGACAATGGACCCAATCACACGTTCCAACGTTAATCTTTTGATTAAAGGGCATCGCCTCAGAGTTTTGTTGTTTCGACTGCGTCGAAATTAGCTCATTTATTTTATACCAGATAATGATTATTGATATGCGAGAGAATATTAGGACGAGACTAGACCAAATCGTTGCGTGACAAATGCAGAATGCGTGGGTCCGACAAGTATTAATTTATGGTGGCTTATGAATATGGAAATGTCGGTAGGGTAAGCGCGCAGGGTTAGCGTTTAGCGCGGGGTAAGTGATGTCTGTCGACAGAGACATCAGCGGCATCGCGGCGTCGCTTCGTCACGCTCAGTCGACTTGGCGTGTGACGAATAGGTACGAAACGTCAACCTCCGCCAAACGACCCGCGCTTTCGAAAAATTTTAATTAAACTTCGGAAGTAAGAGATAAAATTATTTGTTGCCCATCACCCGTGGTAATTTACCTCTCAGCTGACAATCAGCCTCCAATTCATTACATTTTTATTCGTTAACAAACAGGACTTGATTGAACTTCAAATACTTACCTATACTTGGAGCAGAGTAACAAGTGGTTCCTAGCCTGTAAATTTCCGGTATGGTCGAGTGGCAAGGATAACTGGCATTTGCCCTGGAGCCAGGAGTTCGATTTCAGTGCAAATTTTCGAAAAATTTTTTTTTGAGTTTTTAAGTGTGAGTGATCACTGGAGTACTTACTCATACTTGAAAGAGTGTAACAAGTGGTTCCTAATCTGTAAATTTCCGGTATGGTCTAGTGGCAAGGATACCTGGCATTTGTCCTGGAGGCAGGGGGTTCGATTCCAGTGCAAATTTGAAAAAATGTTTCTTCTTCAGTTTTCAAGTGTGGTTGATCACTGGAAACAGGTCGAAGTAGAACAGATATTGGAGTTTTTCAAGGTCGGATTGAAGATGTGTCAATTGGCCGGGGTAAAAATGGAACAAAGAGGGTGACAGGTTGGTATCGGTAGTTGTTCAAAAATAGCGCGCTCTCACGCTACGGTGGTCCCAACAAAGCAAGCGCTACAATTAATATCGCGGAGCGCCGTCGTTGGTGGTACTTTAGCGTACATGTGCACACTCGCATGCCAGGGCTTTGCGTTTACGCTATACGTTCCGGGGATAATGTTTATTTGAGATAACGAGCACTATAACGCGCCGAACGACTTTACTCTATTTACATAGAAGCATTAATTAGAATATTATGGCTGAAGCGTAACACAGGTATCGTCGTGCCTCTATCGCGCATCCTATAAGATTTAACGAGTCGCTTTTAAGTGCATCATCCACTTCGCCCCGACCTGATTTCACGCTCGTCGATCTCATCCGCGAGATAATAATGAATGATTGAACGATTTCTCGCTCAAAACGTTAAAACTCAATTCCGATGCCGAAAATTTTTTCTCTATTTGCTTGGCGAGTTATAAAAAAGGATCGCCATGCAATGATACATTTCTGGCAATCATTATGCAAACGACGCTGTATATCGGGCTTTGCGGGGCTCGTAAAACTGCGCCTTGAAATTTAATTTCCAGAAGTCGGCCCCACTAATTACCGATTGGCCGAAAGTCCCTTGCCCTCCTGAGGTCTTATCTGACTGAGAATTTGTACTTTTTGACGTTTATATCGAGCGAGCCCAGCAGCGGTTTACTGCGAATTGCAATCTCCGAATGATGGTTGGCGCTTCTTGGAACACGGCCCTTGCCATACCGGGTCGTACGTTAATATTGATGGGCGTTGTTTTGATCTGCGCACCTTTTGTATTCGCTGCACCGCGCGCCATTAAACGAAATCAATTGTCCGAAATTGGCGGATCTCCGTACCCTTTACGGCCAAGCCTACCTTGTCTTTACGACTGTTTCGCGAAATTGCATCGAGTGAAGAAAACAACACAAAAACAACCGAATGAAACAAACATTCTATCAATGTGCTCCGAGACCCAATATATGATCAGATATCACCATCAATGTATGCAAATAATTCTGCAATTTTTTTTGCAAGAAAAATTTTTTGATAATTAAAATTTAAGAAAAAACGAATTTTCTAGATGATCAGAGGGTTCTTTTGTTTAGCATAAGAGTGAATGATAGGATTAAAAAAAGGAGTGAAGGAAGGTGTACGTGTAAGCAAAGTGGATAAGTTAAGTGGAGAACTGACGCGTATTCTCGAACTGCAGCATCATTCTTAAAATATTGGTTTCGCTGACAGTGGTAAGGTCATTGGACCAAGGCCGGTCCTAACCATTGCGCCAAATGCACGACGTGAAACGTGAGACGTTGTTTGAGCAACGCCCATTTGGCCTTTGTGGTACGTTCGCCCTGCTCGCGATCCTTGCCTGTTCGCAAGTTCGGAGAGGTCGAGTGTACATTCGAGGTTACCGCTGCATCCTGAAACGTCTCTCGAACATGAAAGAAAGAAGACGCTGCACGCGCTGTTTAACGAGAGAGCCCCGCTTGGCTTCTACAGGTGTACAATGCCGGCGTTGACAACATATTATATGGTGAGAAATTCATAGGCAAGATCCTTATCTGTCCTATCCTCTAAATAGACATGTTTTTCAAATTCTCCCGTGTCTTTTGCACAACCACACAGACAATGTGCTGAATTCTTTATTATCAATGTTTAGCCTTTTATGTCTGTTTCGTGATTCTACGTTGTACAAAAAAATCACAATCTCACTTTGACACATTTAAACTCGAGTTATTTATGGTGATCCTTGTAATGACTTTTTGTAACAGGGTTTTTATACAGAAAAAAGCCGAGAAACGAGGCAAAAAATGGTGGTTTCTAATTTTGTTAGATTTTACGAGTTGTAAAGCGTTGTTTACAGTTGTAGAACTGCGGAGTATCGTTTAATTAGCCGTTTTCATCAGACACTGAGAGTGTCAATGTATTTAAAAGTTTTACGATCGCAGAGCGGAGCGATTTATTGATTCGATTCGCGGTAACAATTTGGTTGTGCGCTAAACATTTATTGAGCGCAATAAAATATCATGACATAATTTTGCTTCGCTCGCGGTGTAATATGGTACACGCGATTACGAGTTTTATATGAGTAGGATGTCGATTATTTACAGCGCAGTGTAGGAAGCTACCTCGCGAGTAAGTTCTTTCGATCGCTGCTGATCGTAGATCTTGCGATTATAAGCCGAAGATCGAACAAGCTTGACGAGATCGCGGCCGAGTGCTATATGGAGCCGATACCGGGAACGATAGCAAAGGCAATAATAATGGACGTAGACGATCGCGGGTGCGCGCATGATTCGTGCGCGGTTTTTTTGCTCCTCCGTCTAAACGCGAATTAAAATATCCGTTTTGATTTATCTTGATCCGCCATTGACATCGCTCTTAACGATCGCTTTTACTATGACCCGATTTATGAACTTTTCTTTTATCATCTGTAAATCTGTCTAATGATTGCGATTTATCTTGATGATCGCGGCGTTTAATCGCCTTTGTGTGCGCCAACGTGTTTTGTTTGTACGAGTCCCATCTTTTCCAATTCATCCTATCGTTTATTGTTACTGCCATTATCTACTTGATGCGAAATTAAATATCCAATATAGTTGCAACAACCGTTCCGCTTCGATGTGTGTCGTTTGCAAACGAAAATGTTCAACACTTGGCGCCGACTTGCGATAAACCAACGCTCGACTTTCAATCTGTCGGGATTTTATTTTTGCCGCGTGGACGAGCCATTATCGTGACTATCGATAGGTCCCAGTCGTGTAACACTGTCATCATCTCTGACGCAACACTTACATTTAACTCTTATCATTTCCGTGTACCCATGATAACATTTCAAACAAGACGGTTTACCTAAATCATCCGCACGTGGACTTCGATAGCCGATTTATTACAATTCAGAAGACAAGATACCGTTGAAAAATAAAATAAAATCACGTTCAAAACAGTAATTTCTATTTTAGTGATTCTTTTGAATCTTGCTCGAGGTTACGGAAAAATTAACGACATTTGTCATGAAAGTCTCGGTGTCAGGTTTCGAATAAAGTTGAGTCGAAAAATTTCATCAGTCTGGCAAATGCCATTCTAATCGCGCCGGCGCATTTTTGTTCGGTCGATCCGACGCGATTAGAAGTCGAGCGCATAATTTGCACAACACAGGAGATGTTTGTACGATAAGGCGTTCGGTATTTAGTTGAAATTGAAAATCGTGAGTGAGCGTGTATATGTTTGAGTCGCAATCTCGATGGCGTATTATACCAACCGCTAAAACTGATCGCCGGCTCTGAATAACCGTTTACTGTTCGCGCGCGCGAGAAACACGCTGTCGTGTTTCTCGAGCAAGCCGGATCAGAGAGCGTGGTACGCTGAATAATGCAAATCAGAAATACAAATCGATTTTCAGTAAATAATACCGACGTCGCCCTGGGGGTCGAGATGGCCAAAAGGCCCAGGGCCGAATAACAAACGTGCCACTTTCTCTCTCTCTCTCTTGTTCTTTGCGAGTGTCTTAATTTGCTGCTCCATTAGGCATACCAAATGAGTATCGGCGGATGGATTGCCGCGCGATTGAGTAACCCACAATCCAATGCACAAAGAGGTTCAAATGCCTTTGCACCATACTACGCACGGAGCTGCAATCGTGTCACTGCTCGAGTCATGACATAATTACTTTTGATAATAAACAGAAGAATAACGTTATATTTCAAAGTGTCATTGTCAATTGGACGACATTCTCGGAGCTGGCTGAAATATTTGTCCTTTGTTATATGGACAATCAGACAATTCGATTAGAAATCAACGACCAATTGAGCGATAGATTGGAAACGAAAAACGGCATTGCCTCTGCATAATCATCATCCAGTCATCAATCGTGCAGGTTGGAGCAAAAAATTGAGGATGCTCGCGACCTAAATCAAAGCAACCCACTTTCGTTTCATCCCGCTCGACATTTCCGAGCGTCGCAAATGATAAATCCTTCGAAGGACAATGTTCGCGAGAAGTGTTACAACGAGCGCAAAATGCAAAATACAAGGTATAACAGTATACGTGCAGGCAAAAAAAAATGCTGTCGAACGTATCGGAGAGAAGAATTCCTATGATAACTCGGAAGTGAGCGAGGAGGATTTTCTAAACCATCCTAGTCCGCGAAATATATTGAGCTTGTCTATCCTGCCCGCTGCGCCGGATAAGTTATGATCACGCTCTTTCGCGGCATAAATCATCAGCGACGTGTGCATCAAGAGGAAGCAGAGATGCATAAACGCAATTCACAAAAATGTTTACTAACACGCATACGCGAAATAAAGCGCCAGCTGGACTAATTAATAAGGAATTAATTGTCCGATAATGAGATACTAATCACGCTTCCCGGAAAAGAGCGCGCCTTTGTCCGCTACAATCTCTGATTCCTCATCGATGCCATTATATGGTACGAAGTTTTATGAAACTTTATATACAAGCTTATAAACACGCACCGATTAATATCAAACAACCAGAATGATTTTCAGTTTTATGCTTCGATTACGCCGCTTTGTTTAGAATCTCCCTCGTTATCTCGAGCATAATCATCAATAAAAAACTAAATGATTGGGCAATGATTTCGTCTAACGAGAATTCAAATTCGAACCATTTTTCTTTCACAATTTTTTTTTTCGCAATTTCTTAAACCCGCTCCAAATAGTGGAAATGAGAATGCAAATGAATGAAAACTTGTTTGATGATTTTGTGCATTTTTTGGTTACGTGTCCGTCAATTTATAACGCATTCACATTCGACATAAATGTACGATTTGAATGCACGTGGTATTACGATGGAGCACAAAGGAATAAGTGATTTAGCGTTTATCACTTTTTCAAGTACAAGTTTTTGCGTGGTTTATTACACCACTTAGCCATGCGCGAATGCATGAATTTGAACCAGGTGGCCGCTCTTGAAATGATAAAGCTGCCCCTTGGCTATTCAGCGTTTAGCATTCGCGCGATGTTTCGCTGATATTAGCATATCGTCGTACGAATAAGGCACAGTTCGCTTCGTGTTTATAAACATGTTTTACCATACAGATATCGTGCCGCATACGAACAAATATTCAAAAATATCATCAACTCTCAGTTCTTACGGGTTCCGACAAATCTGCTCGAAATATTTTTGTTTCTCGAGTTTAAAAAAGAACGAGAAAAAAGTGAAATTGACGATGAAAGTTATGATCGAGATATTATGTTGTTTACGGATGGGATGCAAGTTGGGACGTTTTTTTCTTCGGTCAGTGTGCCGAAAAAAGAAGTCCATCAGACAGCGATAAAAACATCGCAAGGGACGGGACGATTAGCGAAACATGTATAAGATCAGCCACAAACTCGGCGTGCGCAAATCTCCCGCGGAAACGGCATTCCTTCCACGGCCAATCTCATATGCATATTTTTCATTTCGATGGTCATTTTTTTGTCGAGACCCCCATCCCGGCGGTTCGTTTTTTTCCATTTCGTCGCCGCGTATCCGCTGATAACTTTTTCCTTAATTGGAGATTTTTGCGAGAGATAATGTTCAATCGGGTTTGTTGATGAGTTTTTTAAACTGTCATTAAAAATGTCACGCAGTACAATGAATAAATTGGAAATCATTTTTTTTAATTTTCCTTTTTGAAACTTTGCAAACTTATAAATTGAATGTAATTTTATGATTGATCCGATTATTTTTTATTGTTTCGTATCACTTCGGAATTTACAATTTGAGATATTAGAGAATTGGAAAAAAAGTATAAACATTTTTTCAGACTTTTTTTTGATTGTACATGGGTTAGCATGATGTAACCATTTTGTCATCCGAGCGTGTAACAGGGCTTTAATTTAAAGAACCGTGTTTCTCTTCTCGCATGAGCGTTTCGATTATTTAGTGTGTGCATTTTGATTGCCTTTTATTATTACTGCTCGCAGGCGGTTTTAAATCAGTGGCGCTGATGCCTAATTCGATAAAATTTATTGAATTGATTTTCGCACGAAAAGAGATTTAAAAAGCCACAAAAACTTGACGGTTCCCAAGCGCGATTAAAAAAGATTTAAAACCCACAAAAAACCTTCACGGTTCCCAAGCCTCGAAACCAAACACTTAAATCTTATTTAAATATTTGAAATTGTTGAAAAAGTTGCAAACGAGGTACAATCGATTTGGTTATCAATAATTACATCACGTTTATTTTTCCTCCATCAGCGGTGTGCTAGAAACGCAAAACAAAAAAGCCCATTGATTTACACAAATGGTATGCTAATCTCGGCGTTTTTCTCTGTTTCAGATAATTCTGCAGACGGTGAGTTGCACAATAACTTTTTGAAACAAATGGCTTCTTTCGTGCCACAAGTGGGAACAAAAAAGGAGACACTTCTTTTGGCAAACACTCGCTTCTTGTCAGGTTAGAAAATGTTTTTCTACCAAGCGCTATCACGATGAAATATGGAATTCTCGCCGATGCATATTGAATAGCTGAAACAATCATAAATACCGCCGATCGGGCGAAAACGTCCGAGTGAAAAGACGGATAAAAAGCATTGATACAAAGCGATCAATCTATCGGGGTAGAAAAACGAGTTTATTTATCGTCACCCCTGTCGATCGTCTAATTAACCTTGGACGCTACAAAGCAATGTTAACGCCGGGACGGAAACGTCCCAGCGCTACCGGATCGCTAATCAGTCGTACAAAAACGGCATTAGGATGATGCGGCGGTGTTTTATTTGTTTGTCAATTTATTGGATGTTCGAGACGTGACTGGCGCGGAATATTCGCGGCAGAAAAAAGGCAGCGGGATTCTCACGTTGCTCAATGATCGCGCGTGTCGTTGCACTTGACCCGGTGTTGGTACAGCGCGTAATATATACGCGTACGGGCATGTTGCGCTGGACGCATTTACTTTATGCTCATTTTCATCTCGCATAGTAATGGTTCCCAGCTCGTAACGCACCGCGCTCGCTGCAACGCTCGGTTGCGCAACCGCGCGAGCCAGCTCTCTTCCTGAATGCGTCTGACGTAACCCTTATCTACGGAGTATTGCACATACGTAAAGCCCCAAAGAAGATCCTGTTAGGATAATCGGACCCGACCAGCGTGTGCTCACCGCACGCTCACCATCATTACATTCAAAAACTGTATCTCACTCGACTTTTCATCACGCCGCAACATTTACGCAGTCACACCCTCTTTTACAATTAACCTAATTGTCCCATAAACATGTCCGTATTTATTTCAGTCCAACTTTTTTCTTTCGTCTTCACTTTTTTGCTTCATTAACATTTGTAAGTCACTCCCATTACAAAGTTTCTTAATCTTCACAAAAGTCATAAAAACCGCCAAAAAATATAAAGGTTCATGAAAACAAAGTTGTTTTCGAATATTTACAAGGTAATATCAGAATAACTGAAGATAACAATAATTTGCTTGCAAAATTTAAACGTGAATAAAATAACTTTTATATAATTACTAAGAATTGTCCAAAATTGAAGAAAAGTCACTTTGACTGTTTAAAACTGCACTTTCAAACTTTTTGAAAAGTCCATTTTTGGGGTTACGATACAAACATCTTTTTACATTTTTATTCAAGTGATAAACTTAAAAAAATATGGAGCAAGGATAAAATAAAATTGTAAGAAAACATTTTTTAATTAAAAACTTGTACGGTGATAAAAAAAAGGTTTCGATTATGAGATTAAGAATCGTACATTGAAAAATTGACAAGAAAGAAGAGGACAAATAAACGAATATCATCCCTTGTATGGAAGAAGGTTGCAGTATCAGTGGAACGTTGCGAGCACGGGACCAATGAACTTTTGTAACACGGCGCGGTTCTCCAGTTATTCGCATCTAAAGCGTCTGCTAAATCGTTCCTCGGTATACATTAAATGGCTTTTCGGTGGCCGTTGGTTCGTTTTTGTTATTATTGCAGATGTGACGTTTAATTCGGGTAATTTATGATGAGTGCAATCAGACAGGGGACACTTTATCGACAAAAAGGCACTCAACTTTTGTCGCGCTGGAATTTTGTTGTAATTTATTGTGTGGTCTTTCGATGAAAAGAGATGGGGTCGTTGTTCTTATCCTTAGACTCGAATTTTCAAAGAAAAAGAAACGCAAATAAAACTGTTTATTACTCAATTTGAATTTTATTTTCAAATAACTTGCAGATAAATTGGCCGATTCAATTTGTTATCTGGGAAAATTAATTTGAAAATTGATCGCGAGTTGCCGGGATGGCAAAGACGGTGTAAAGCGAAATTCATTATTGAAATTTCTCTCATAATTCAAAAGTTAATTAACTCTTTGAACGAAATTTCAACTCAATTTGCTCATATTAATTTGATACTCTGTGCAAACATCGCGAGATATCCGAAACGATAGTAGGTAATCATACAACATTTTCTCTTTACATTTAAATTTTCATACTAACTTATTTATTTCCAATTATCACATTTGAATTAGAAAATGTCCGTCGGTATTTATTTTTAAATTGCACACAAACTGTTAGAAATAATGTTCAGCCGTGTAATTCAACTTGTGATATTTTTTTTTATATTTCAAGATTGCTGAAATTGTTAACATTAGATCAAGTAGGTTAATCTTGGTCGAATTATTAAAAACATTTAGATATTTCGTGATTGGGATCGTCGGGCCTAGTTCTTGACCACGCCTTGCTTTTTAAAGTTACAGAAACGTGCAGTGATAATCAACATGCATTGTTTAATTCTTTTTTCCTCGTATTTTTCATCTCGAAACATAATTTTCAATCTGTTTTGTTTAGTTCCATTCGTCCATGTCGCAATACAACGTGTAGAAAAATTTCCTCGACCAATTACAAGCCGGGGAATTTCCAAGTTGACGCGGCACGACAAAACTATTGCCGAACATGAAAAAGTCAAACAAACGATTGGAAACGACATGATACAATGCGTCAATCTTTGCATAACAGAGAGCCAATCCGAGTCGCAGCACCTGTTATCAAGAGTCGTTCCCGTTCGACCTCAATTTCAAACGAAAATACACTTGGCGCTTATCTCGAACGTCTCTCTTGTCACTGTATTTGAATGTTTACGACAACGCGAATAAGTCAAAGGAGTCCATTACGTAAGATTTAATTTCACGCAGGTGTCATAACGTTCTTTACGACTAGATTTCAAGGGGTTACTCAAAAAATTAACGATCGTTTTATCTATCTATCAGACGGACTGTAACAATTTGATAACACTCGGATGACCAATTTCATTGAATTAATGAATTCGATGAGGGCCATTACATGCTCGAAATTTGACCATTTACGACGCCATTATCTTTTTTAGTTGGGAAGTAATTCTTTTTCGTTGTAACTTTTATCTTTACACTGATGAAGTTAAACAAGAGACAGAATATTTTTGGACTTTTTGTTGTTTATGAAACTAAAATTTTTATCATCTCGAAATATTATCATTACTCATTTTTAAACAATTATACAAAATTAATCAATTAAATATTATCAATGACTGATCATTTCTCTGCCATATATGTTACATATACGACAGCCATATATGTAACATATATGTTCTTGGCTGGATTTTGATAATAAATTTTGTTTAAAGGACATGTTTAATTAAAAGAAAGCCTAGAAGGAGAATAATAGTTTTTTTTCTCATCGGATAAATAATGATTGGAAAAATGGAATATCAAAAAATGGTAATTCGAGTGCAACGAAGAACAGCATTTTGAGGCATAGAAAAGGAGCAGCGCAATGCAAAGGAAGACTATTAGCCGAGAATTCGTTTGAAAAATCGACAGTCTGAGCGCGGAGGCGTATAGAGGCGTAAGCACGTGCACTTTTGCGCTCGCGCGTGTATCTGCACAAGCGCGCAATAAGCAAGTATGTGCGTACGTAATATGTAGGCGTTATCGATCGGGCCCCCGGGGCTTTCACGACTTTTTACGCCAAACATTGCCTGATGCATATTTCATTGGACGTATTTAGAGTGTCGTTGATAAACGATACAGTTATATTGATGCCGCGGCATTTAAACATGGCCGTCGTACAAAAAAGTGCATTCCATCTTTACAACAAAACTGCGTCTTCAATTCTTACGAAAAATTCACATCATCCAACCACAAAGCAATATTTACATTTGTATACATTTTTACCAAAGAATTGGATTCGTTAGTTCGTCAATTAGTCATAGTTTAATGCATAAATTAATTACGCGTGAATGAAACAAAGCAAAAATGATTGGCCGTTAAATTGAAATGTCGGTCAGCGAATCGCACGAGAGCACAATGCAAATATCCCGTTGTTTCGAAAAAACTTTTTTTTCCCCGGCGAAATCAATGTTGGCACAATTGTTATGATAAATGCGCGCGATCCTGAGCGTAGGCTATGAAATACGTACGTTAATACATTATATGTAAATGTAGGTGAAGAGTCCTCCGGAGGAAGATTACAAATGAACCAGCGGTATTAATGAGGGTCGCTTGTTATTTGAGACACTTGTTGCTCGCGGAGACATGAATGAACGAATGCGCAGGATGTGTTGTTATTGTTGCGCACTTATCAGCCGCATAACTTGCTAGTACAAACTGGCTTCTGAGTTTGAACTAATATTAGTTTTGCACTTGCGAAAACAAATCATCGACTAATTTCATATTTTCTTTTCTTCGTGTTGAAACAATTTCTTAGTGTTATTTCAAAACATAACGAGATTAGTTTCTGCATTTTTTTGTTGTCCACGAATGAAAAAAATGGAAAATTGAAAAAGTGTTCGATTGTCCTGGTGCAATTTCAATGCATCATCGCAATTTCAATAGTAACCTCTTTTTAGCAGTTATGTGCACATGTCATTGGTTACGTAAGATTGAATAATGCTAATGACGTTACAGAGGCGCGTAGGCACAGTTTACTGATTTTCAATTTTACGTTTTCTCACGGTGGAAACTCGTTTGAGGACAAAATTCGATTACCATGATTCATAGTTCAGCAACATTGTTGTTAATCAGAAGACATAATGTTTTGATTTATGTAACGATATGTGTTATTAATCCCGTCCGATTGATTATTATAATTATGAAACGTAATGGTAATGAGGTTAGCGCGTGTAAATATCAAAGCGTTTCATACAGCTTGTCCGGCGCATGGATTTGTAACCATTGGTTAATAGTGATTGAATGATGGATAATTATCAATTGTTATAGGTAAATGGCTGATGATTAGTACACTCGATGAACGTGCCAATCTTTCTAGTACCGCAAAAATTTCGACGCTCATTGATGAGGCGTGATTAATGCGTGAGAAACACTTGACGTGTTTTAGTAAGACTTGCGGTAATTATTATTACATACTAACCAGTGTTACAACTTGCCAGGCGATACAATCATCAATCTTACAACATTATTGATTCATTTTTTTATGTTTCATTCAATGTCTTAGGTTCCACTGAGGTTATATAATTGAGAAAGTATTTGAAATTGAAATCCAAATCAACCAATCTAGATTATTATTTCAATCAAATAGTAAACAATTTCAAAATAATTCTACCTCAAACAATTGAAAAATCTAATCCGTATCGTATGTCACAGATTTTTTGAAAAAATTTGTAAAAAGATAATCGAGGTTCTTAACTTTCTGACCACTAAAGGGTTAAAAAAATAACAACAAAATTTAAATTATTTTTCGACTCTCTAATGCAAGTTTAAGAAATCAACTCTTTTTAACTCTTAAATAAATAGTATAGAAGGTTAAAAAATTAAAAAAAATGGACTATTTTTACCCTTCAATGACTAGAGGTTAAAAAATTTCTGTCAGAGTTTGAAATCTAGAATGAAATCGTAGCTTTTAAAGAGCAAAAGGACTTTCAATATGCTTGGGTTTCGTTTTCGCAGGCTGTCGTGATAAGATGCCCTAAATATAGGAGAGTTTCTTGTCGAAGATTGGCGGTCAAAACATTATAGTAAGAAACAGGTGCAACTCCAGTAGACCTGGTATTACGCATACCAGACGCGCACGCAGCTCGTTCTTGACCTTGACTTTAGGTCACGTACATGCTTATTATACGCTGCGTACCGACCAGTGTTACATGCAACGTCTGACTTATTTTGATCGCCTCTATCGTCTCTTCTCACGCAGCCTGAATACAGTTTCCAACATAAATTCGAAAGTGTTATTGATCGAAAAAAAAGTCAACATTTTATCACGTCTCATTTACTCGATCGAGTTGATCATTTTTCTTCATTCGTTTGTTTCACTTTTTTGAATTCCAAAATTATGAAAAGGCACAAAATAATTGTCAAGTTGGCAATCGTTGATGATTTGTCTGTTTAGACAAATGGCTCGACATTTTTCGGTTGTGTATTTCCTTGTTGTTGAGTCGTGTAATTCGTCAAGGGGGAAAGGATGAGTTATGACGAAGGTCGAGAGACAAATGTTAGAAATTAAAAAATCTTGGTCAGCGACACAATTTCAAAGGTGAGCGCGAGTAAATGGGTTGAACAACCGTGTAACAAAAAACGCTGCGTAGGTAGATTTGAGCGAATGAATCCTTTCCTTTTGCATGTTTCAAGGAACGGTTTCTCGTGTGAACCGTAACACGTACTGTTTAAAGTTCGTCGGAAGTTGGTTACATCCGTAACCCAATTTCTTGCCTTTAGTTTGATACTGCACGAGAGCAGTTTCCAAAAATATCTCGTCCAGATCCACGACTACGATAAGCAATGCTTTATCCGAATATTGCAACCTTGGCAAAGTTATGAAATTTACAACTCTGATTCTGAGATACATTTTTTGACAGATTTCTAAAGTGACGATATGCAAATTTGGTAATAACAATAAATTTAATCAGGAATTAAGACAATTTTTATTTTTTCAATTTACTTCTATTTCATCAACGATAGATCAGTTTTTTTCAGAATGAGACTTTGAATTTGTTTTAAAGAAGGTTGTTTTCTGAAGAATTTTAATAGATAATTGATAGTCGTTATTGAAAATGATCATCTTAGAAGAAATCTTAGTGTGTGGTTGAGAAAAAAGTGTTCAAACTGCAGAAGGATCAATTCATAAATCACAAGAGCTACCACGCGGTACGGTAGATCATTGAAATGGATAATAATTTATATGTAATCGGTCTATATAATAATTCGGAGTGGTAATTATATTATAGATGATCTCACCCCGGGGGATCCGCACTATTTTTTCATCGAAATTAATTACAAAGAATTCGACCCGCAGATTTATGGGTCGTACATAATCGAATTGCCAGTTTAGACGTAATTGTTATCAATAAATTTGTACTTTTGTTACGTCACTTTTTTCTCCCCATTAAAATTGAAATTCAACATCCAAAGATCAAATTAAGGTTAAACCTCGCGCTATAAAAGATCCATCAAATATATTCAAATTTTGCATCGTCTAGAAGGGACACCAAAACAAAAAGAAAACAAACTGAAAAAAAGTGTGTTCAAACGAACCTAATCAGTGTCTACCGGGCAGATTCCTGCTCGGTTTAGCTTCGACTTTAAAATGCATTTAATGAGATGGAGGCGTTTGAGAAGCGCAGATCCTTAGATTGGCGGCATTTGTCTGGCCAGCGAATTCTTGTTTAAGGGCCTAGACTGTTGGGTTAAGTGGCGGCAAAGGTGTATAATAGGGCTTGGCGTCTGGCGCTTCGGGCTACTCTAGTTTGCTTCATTGAGAAAGCCTCGAGAGCGCATAGTTCTTCCTTCAATATTCCGGCACGAGCTTTTATGTTGCACCCAAGCCGCGCGCCTCTGGGCTCGAAAACTGATCGCAATAACCGACGTCAGCCGAATTAACCCGTTGACGAGCTTTCGCGTTTTCGCAAATAACTTGTCATGGCGCCTTGGCCGCGAGTACCAATTAAAATATCCACTCGCAATTAAAATCACAGCAAATTTGTCTATCCATATTTATGATCAGAAATAGGAGTGACAAATTAATGATATGGAGAAAAAAAAATTCGGCATGAATAAAATAAAATCCAGTGGGTTTCCTCGCTAACAACTTTATCCAACCCATCGGAACTGTCCGCGATATGATTCATGCCCGCGTTATTCGCTTGTACACATTTTCATGTACACAATTCAGATCCGAGTACATAAATCCCGCGACCATTTTGATTTCGTACTCTCTTTTCGGGGGGAAAAAACGCTCGTGTTCTGGAATCGTTTGATTGGACCGCGCGATATCGCTGCAAAATTATTTCTCGTTCGGCGACCGTTATTTAATCAGCATATCGGCCAACTATTGTTTTTCCGATGAACCGCATTCTTATGCTCATTTTTGAACCTCGGGTAATTAGCATATCAAAAATGAAACGCCAAACCAACCGAAAAATTGCTTGAAAAATTGTCTAAACATTTTGTTCCAACTGTTCTTGCAACAAAATAAAAAAAAGTCCAAAGACAAAAGCCATCTATACAAATTCGCAAACGCCAAAATTGAAAAACAAAAGAAATTGCTTCGCTGGAAAACCAATTGTTTGAAATTGTGAAAACGTATTTGAAGGTAGAAATAGTAGGCTCCATTGAGTATCCGAGGTGGAAAGCTGGGTAGGTATGGTATGTGTGTCTTTTGTTGGGAGAAGTAAATGTACGCATTTGCGTACACGTGCGCGCATAGAGGTCGTGTCGCAGGCAATCGAGCTGAGTGTGCGACATTGAGCCAAGGTCATTGCATGGCTCGCTCAAACAAGATGCAAACACGGGTACATATCCGCAACATGGTCCGACCACGGGTACCCGGTCGAGGTCGGGAGAGCGGCGTTGCGTTTCCGCGCCGCATGCTCACGAATAGTGCAACCATTGCAGCTCTATTCTCGAGCCAAGGGTACTCGGCGGAACGACCAGCCTTAAGGTCACGCCAGTTTCGCGCACTTGTATGCGGAAGACTGTCCCGACCACGCTGTTATTTCAGAAAGCACAAAATTGCCGGTCATTGTGTACGTTTCCGACTTTTGACGCCGTCGCTGTCGTTTCTGTACAGTTACGCAACATCCCACTTTTCGTGTTGTTGATTCTACGCCAGAACATCTCGCGTACAGTTATGGTTCTGCCAGCTGGGAAACACAATGTCATTTTATTTGTGTTGGATCGTTTAATTCTTTTGTTTTCATTATTCCTTCTTAACGACCGGGATTCGTTGAGCATACCATTTGATTTAGTCAATTTCGTTTGTTTGACCTTTCACCTCTTAGGTTTTGTAGTAATGTTAATTGAAAAAAAATTGTATCTTTTATTTCATTGTTCCTTTGGAAATTTCCAATACTTGGAAAAGTCAACTCACTAAGTTGAACAAATTTTCTTATCACAATCAACGATGATTTTGATGAAATTTTTATTTGAGAATATAAAAATAGACTGGTTGAAATTTTCTGGAATCAAGCCTAATGTACTTTTCATTGAATATTAATCTATTTCATAACTTTTTTCAATTTCATTACAAAATTTGCTCGTGATCGAACAAATCTGTTGTAAATGTTTGTAATAAAGTTTTTCTTATTTGTATTAAAAAAAGACAATATCAGTACAATCGTACATATATCGACTAAAGTATTAGATAACCTGGTCACATAATTTGCTGGCTAATAACCCAGAATTATTCGCCGTCTCGGCCAATAGAACGAATGACGTCTGCTTATTATCTCACTACTACACATTTAGCCTTGAATTATCTTTAACTTCTCCTACTTCTCGTTTCCGACGCACTGCATCAAATAGCTGATAGTCAGTGCGTTCATGACAGACGATATTAAGCAAGCTGCATTATTTGTCTCGCAACCGAAACTCGATCGATCAAAGTTGTAGTGACCGGTTGATTAGAATTTTAAATATCGTTTCGACAGTTGTGGAAAGTTTTGATCTGCGTCCATCAACTTCGAGCCGAGTGGTCCGAAATGAATGCAAAAGTGAAAGATTTCATCGAGCAGCAGGTGATCCCATCCCTCAGCAAGGCCCTGAACAAGTCGGGGCAAGCAACTTTCACTACTTCCTCACTCGGAGATGCTTTCTACATCTCCGATCTTATCATGACGGATATCAAATTCGAAGACGATCCCGAGCCAGTTCACGTGCTGATCAAACGATGGTCTGACGCCGTACCAGATGCAAGTATGTTCCAGGCGATGTTCGACAGCGAAATCCTTTTTTACACGAGATACGCCAAGCACTGTACCATTAATCTACCAAAACTCTACTACTGTCTCGACGCCGGCAAGGACTCCTTTTTGGTTATCGAGAACGTTAACTACCGAGGATTTTATCTCAGCGAAAAAGCCTACAATTTGGATATGGATTACATCGTAGCGTCTGTCAAAGAAATCGCGCGCTTTCACAGCACTGGTTACGAGTTGAAAGCGAAAAAACCAGCCGAGTTCAAACAAATGATCAGCGAAATTCGCGACTGGAAATTTAATACTGATAATAACTTGTTTTCGGATTACGTTAATTTGTTAGCTCCGAGGTGTTTAACACATTTAAGGTCCATCAATTATGACGAACGATTTTGTGACAAAATGCAGAAAGTCCTTGAGAACGCGTTTGAGGAGTTACTAAAGTGCAGGAAACCGGTGGAACCACTCGCCACCCTCTGCCACGGCGACTTTCTCCGGAACAATATCCTTTTCAAAAAGACCAGCGACCAAGTGGAAGTCTTGCCGATAGATTTTGCAACCATCACATACGGTACTCCTACTTTGGATCTGTCCACACTTTTCTACATGAGCTGCTCGAGATCTGACTTACTAAACAACTTTGAACAAATATTTGGCGCGTATTGTGACACTCTGCACAGTTGCTTCGAAGAAAGGGCAATTCCTAACGTTTCGAATTTTAGTAACGAAATTCTGCTGGCGGATTATAAACAGAATGCCTTTCAGGGATTTGTCATAGCGTCGTTTTTCTTGTCGATCGTTATTTATGGCAGGCCAGAGGGCAACTTTTTGGAACGCAGAGACGAGTACACTGCAAACTCGCTGAATCATGGCGGAGACGAGCACACGAAACTTTTGGCCGACATGCTGGTGGATATGAGAAATGCCGGATGTTTGGACAGGTTCTTGACTTGAGAGTGATTTTTCGGTATTAGTTTCGGATGAAGTGCAAGTGCTCCGAAATGCAAGTCTTGTAAACGCCAGTGGTATTTAAAGGTCAACGGTCTCTTCTGTAATTAATATGGTTTTGCAACAGAGACACTTAATACATTCTTCGAGATCGTAGCGAATGGTGTTAAGGATAATGTATTACCAACTTTGCACTTTGGAGTGCAAGAGTTTGATTTGACTGCGGATGGACAGGCATGATTATTATTTTATTAATGACGACGCTATTTTTGCCATGTGATTTAACTATCGAGCTTTTTTCTTCCGATATTGGTCGTAATGGTAATGATCGATTGATAACTGGATCCATTCGAGTTAAATCGTATACGCAGCGAACTGTTTAGTACTTATTACCAAATGTTTGGTATTTTTTACTAAACATACATTAAGTTTTCGTAGTACCAAATGTTTAGTAAAATTTCCTAAAAATTCAGATAGTAAATTTTACTAAATAGATTATAGTGAAAATTACTATCTTTAGATAATAAAACTTACCAAACAAATAGTAGAAAATAATAAACCGTATATTAATAACAATTACAAAACGGATAGTAAATATCATTAAATGTGGATATTGAAAATTACTAGACAGAAAGTGGAAAACAATAATCTAAATTACTAAACAGTTAGTAAAAATTACTAAACAGTTATTAAAAATTACTTTGTGGATAGTAAGAAAAACTGGTTTTCTTTGGTTTGAAATACTAATCGAACAGTGAAATATAAAAGATATATAATTGTAATTCTTCTGTTTCGACAAAAACTAAAAAACAAATTTAATCTAAGATCGAAGATGTTTCGTCTATAATTGTGATTTAATTTTGTATCTACATGATTTTCATGGTTAAAATAAAATTCGAAATTGTATTAGGTGTTTTTCCTTGTTTATATTTATAGATACCGTATCTACGACGAAAAAAAAACGATTACCAAGTTATAACCTTTGTATGAGTGTGATAATAGTTTGAATAACATTTGAAATGTTATCAGGTGTTGTGTGCTATTATTTTTGTAAAACACCTCATCAGTACATTTGCCAACGTACTCGAAGCTAATCGATAAGCAATTTTCCATCGCATTATTCACTTCATTGTTTCCACACCTTGAAACTGTTTAATGACCTTTTTTTCGTAAATTTTCCATTGAAGAATGCAACATTTTTTATCGTGTTGAAAAAAAACCAGTTTCAATATTTTTTGAACCCTTTAGTTAACGTATTTTGAAAACAATTCACGCGACTGATTTTTGTTTTGTCTCGCCCAGCAAAACAGGTCTTAGAAGAGTCTTCTAATTGGTGCACAGTGATGTATTGGCCAGTCCTGATTGGCCGTATCTACAAGGCATATCTTCTAGTTGGTACCTAATGATCTCGATGTTAGCCAATTTAGGGTATCCAAGCTTTAACCTATTTCACCTTAGGAAATTTATCGCCGCCAATGGGTATACGTTGCTGCGCATTTTCGGCGAATCTTTAAGCAGGGCCTTTCATCCCGTGGCTCCTGTAGAATTGTCGATTCCCTCGGGTTTCACTAGTATCGCATTCTTGTGACTAATGACGCATTGTTTGTACAAGAATTGTCTGCAAATGACAGCGCTTGAGTTCGACCATTTTGTACGAAGTTTATGTGAATTATAAATTTGGCTTTTTACAAAAGTCCAGTTTCGATTTGAATTCCATTCTGTGAAATTGTTTATGTTAGTCTCGAGTCTTACAAAATTCGTTTTATTCAAGCTCAAACAATTGAGACGTGAAAAAAATGCTTGACTGGCAGAAAAAACGTTATTATTTAATGTTCAAAAAACGAAAAATCACGAGATAAATTGCATCGCAAGTTCGGTTGGGTTCATTTCCATTATTTATGTAAGATCATATCAATCATCGCGAAACCGTGTAAAGTTTGCACTCGAATAGATTTCTGATACAGTAAATCGTATTTGCATAATGGCTCGCAAAACACAGCGGCCTATCGCTAATGTAACAGTTCTGGCAATCTCATTCTCTGGAATTGAAATGAAACGGCTGAAATGTACGTGATATAATGTCATTTTATGTAATGATCATGCTCGCATTGTACTCGCCTATAGTTAAGATAAGAATGAAAAAAGAAAGGTGATAGAATGCAGCGGAGAAATGACACCTGATTCACACACTCTACCAACCACAATGAATGAGCGCCACACCTCTGACCAGACTCTGCTAAGCAAATTAGATAACTTTCTAGTGTCAATTAACTGACAAATACCAATAACTGACTCCAAAACGTTGTTGACTTTCTTGTTCGAATCTTGTCAGATCGTCAATAAGAGATTGATTAATAAATTAGCCTGCTCTTGTATAATCCACGTTATAAAACTCTTATCAACTTTTATTATACGACTCTGAATGTTGAATCAAATCATAAAATTAGTTTTATTGATCGTACAAAGTGTTTTCTTTCAATAAAGATAAATTCTTTTATAACTTTTTTCTTTACTAATTTAAATCATTTCTTATTTCTTATTCTAAAATTTACGTAAATACTTTAATGGTGTTTAGGATTTGAAAGAAATTTGCAAGTTCTGTGAGATGATTTCCAAATTGCTGTTCGATTTAGTTATTAGTTACAGAAACGCTCACTTGGTGGCGCTTGTAGGGTTAGGAAGATGTTTCCCACAGTTGGAATAGGGTTTTGAGTGTATAGATAGCAGAATTGCATGAGCTTAAGCATACTTACCTGGCGCAGAGGATACCATGATCAAGAAGGTGGTTCCTCCAGGGCGAGGCCTTTCCATTGCACCTCGGTTAGGCTGACCCTTGCGAATGTCCCTAATGTGGACATCTCGGGCGTATTATTTTTGGTAGTAGGGGACTGCGTACGCGCTGTCCTCTTCATAACATATTACAAAAACAAGAATAGATTTAATTATAACATAACCTCAAAATAATATGTTGACATTGTTAAGTTTTTTATTATTTTTTTATTGTCATAAACAAAGAAAAATCGCAAAAAATGCGAAATCATTCTATTTTTAAACATTTAAGACTTTTACTGTAAGATTAATTTTTTTTGCAAAAATGGGTTAAGAAGATGAGGTTTCATTTTTCAAACCTACGAATAACGATTTGATTCAAATTTGATTTTTCATTTGAACCGTTGATCGGAGCGTTTTTCGTTTATCATGCGTTGTAATAATTCGCTTATTACGTGGCGATCCATCAATCACGGGACAGAAAAGTCGTCGGTTGGCATTGTCAAAGCTCGGATCGAAAAGCATTTGTCATCGCAAACGCGCGATAATGGCACGCGATGTTCGCACGGAAGTGCGCGGTTCAACAAAGGTGTCCGCTCTTCCTTAAACGCGCCGGTCGGACGTACTTGAGCGCGACCGTACGCCACGACGCAAGATGCGCAATCGCAATTCAGCGCCAGTTAACGAGACGCGTAATTAGCAATTGTTACACGCAAACGTAGAAACGAGCAGCTTTCATTCTCGTCGTCAGCGATCCCGTTAAGGCGAAACGTTAACGCGATTTGCACCGCGCCACCAGAGATGGATCTTCTGTTTCCTCATTTCCCTCGTCAGACACATTTTACAGTCTAGTTGGCGACATCGACGACGCCTCTTTTCACTCCTGCCTCGTTCCGGGTTCGTTATTCAAACAATCCTTCCACAATTCAACCTCGCCCTTTATGTCCTCTCTCAATGCGCACAATTTTCGACGCATCGCGCGGTTGAGTTATTGCGCATGTCGGCAACACCCTGCGCGATAAATAAATACACCCGGCAATGCCAGGCGTGGTCTCGAAAAACAACAATTCAAACCTCGATTTTTCGTTGAACTTTATGAACTGCTCCACTGGCCTAGTTTTGAATTCATAGCTTGAAATTCCTCGCACTAAGGAAGTCAGTGGAGGTTGTAATTTTGCGGATTTTTCGTTATGGACGAATTACGAAATTGTAATAGAAATGTACTTTGCCTAATGTAGGAAGTTTAATGCAGATTAGTGTACAGTTATGGCAAGCTGATGCGTGACATAAAATCGGCAAACGGTACATGCGAATAGCGAATTTTCGGTTTTCTTAATCATAAATTCAACGCTACCCACTCAGCCATTACGTAACTGTTGATAGCGTTATGAGAAGTGTCCTTTGGAGTAAACCATATTTTAAAATCATTCTTATAGACTCATAGACTATAAATCAACCTAGACATTGTAAATATTGTTCAAGTACGAAAGTATCGAACGGTTCTTTAAAAATTTGAATTTCTCCATTTCGATTCTTTTAAAACTCAAAAATTAAAAAAAAAACTTAAAATAATTGTTGTCTAGAAAAATTAAACATACGTTTTTAAACATTAATCAAAAAGTCGGTTTGAAGGGGAACAAATTGGATTTTACGGTTCAAGGAACTCGTTAGTTTAGATTTTGAAAACAAGCTGCCTAAACCGTTAATTACATCGTCGTCTAGGTAAACAAAAGGGCGGGCAAAGCGCGTCTCCGCGGGAGAATCGCAAGCACCTCCAGGCCGCAATGGCACGAACGAGCGGAAATTGTGAGTTGCCGCGGGCCGGCGCACCGGAAGTTAGGTAACGAGCGAACGAGTTGATTAGCCGTGAGTTATGCACGCGCGATGACGACTGCTCTCCACGAGTATAACGTGTACGCGCCGAGTGAAAGTTATCTCTCCTCTTTCTTCGTCCTTCGAGCGTGCAGCTTACGCGCAAAACTCCTTCATTATGCCCGGAAACGCAGGGTACCAATTAAATTTCTTTCGTGCGAATATTGTTTTGCGCTCTGTCGTTCGATTTCGCGCAAGATACCGCGCTATTAGAGATGAGTATTGTGTGAGCCAAGTTTCACACACGGATAACCCCGACGTCCACGCCGTTTACATGCAAATTGTAGTTTAGAATTTTATCCCCTTTATGAATAATGATTTTCCCGTTCCAGATTTTTTCTCGACTAAACAAATTTTGAGAGCGAACTTATTTCTTATCTTTCTTATTTCTTTCGACAGATTAGCAGAGGATTTTCGCAAAGTTTGTCAAATATCAAAAGGTTATCGTTAATTACAGAGATCTTTTTTGACTGAATTGATGAACTCAAGTTTGTCACAAAATTCAACTGATTAACTGACCTTTTTCGTTCAATTTTGTTAATCATGAGTTAATCACTGTTTGAAATCATTTTTTGAAAATGACATTCTTCCAGATGTTTAAATCAGTATGTTTTATTAGTGTTTATAAAGGAGGGAAAAAGTCTGCGAAAAAATGTGATTACAATGTGAGAAAGATTGTTCGTTTTGAAGAAATGAACCGATCGCGGAGCCACTAATAACACACTGACAGGCTGCTTTGGTTTTTTCAAGTGGCCGATTTCGCAGTGCGCGATTAATTGTGGCGATCCAGTTTAATCGAGGCGGCTCGGCGCGCAAAAAGAGACGGATAATCAAGGAAGTTGTGGGGAGCCAACTCTGCAATTGATTCTGACGCTCGCCACTGCCGCGGGCGATTGCCGTTGCGATTTTTCTGCGCGTCAAAAGCCGAGCGGACGCGATTGCCTCCGAGGAACCGCGCCTTTTCACGTCAGCGAATTTCGTCGGCCGCTCGCGGACATCCTAATGGTGATAATCATTGTATTTAAACTTTCAAGATAAAAAAAGATCCTCGTTAAGTTATCCGATGTAACGATTTTTTTTTCACTTTGGTTTCTCATCTTCGGCCTATCTTGAGCTGATTAAACCTAATCGGTGTTTAAAATTGAAATTAAAAAGTATGTTTTGGAAATGATTGGATTTAGTTGGTATTTGAAAATCGAGTTGACGAAAATAAACGTTCATCGAGCAGACAAGAACTGTTTCGCAATATCGTCGGTTCGTTCATACCGGCGCGTACACTTTTATCCGTTATAGAAACTATAGCTCCGAACGATATACTGTTAGTTGGGCATTTTTCTGTATGCAGTTTTCGCCGATTATGCAAATACGTATCATTGTGCATTGAGCGCGCTTTCGCTTTTTACAAATCGACAGTTATACTACTGTCAAATTACACGAATTATGTCAAATTACATTAAACAGTTGTGGGAAAATTATACAAAGCATTTCGTCCGAGTGTTTGGCTTCGACGCCGTTATTGATGCTGAATTTAAAAACCAAAATGCCTGATGGGAAATTTGCAATTTGAAGATTTCTATTAAACTGTTATTTGCAATTTCATAGGCAGTTGAATCCAAATATACATCGCTGGACTAATTTCCAAACGATTTTGTATTGAAGTTTATCTTTTTTTTTTAAATTTCACTGATGCAATATCTTTTCGATTGCACATCGTTGTAATTATAATAATTTCGAATGTTTGGGAAAAAAATGTTTTTAATAAGGCATCTTCGAAAAATCGCAGGGATAATGATTGATCATTTCATTTCAGTGATCGTACGAGAAACAATAATAGCGAAGGCATTATTCTGTAATTACAACATTAATAATGAACGAAAATTTTTTAGAAATTCGTTTATGAGTGTCGTGTGACACGTTCTCGCCAACTAATAACAAGTAAATTGAGAGAACTTGCATAACACGGACGATCGCAACGGAGTGCCCGCCAGATCTAATGAATACTCGGGACCCCGACCCAATGCTGAGAATAAAGTGTCCGCGACTTGACATTTCGCTCGCAAGGAAGGTACCCTCGAAAGTACCTTCATTATCCGCCGTATCGTAATCACTCAACGGCATAATTTTCGGTGAAATGCGATTCACGATTCTGAAAGTTTTGATGATTCAGACACTGAGACTCTGGTATGCACTTTTTCTAGACTTCAGATAAAGAAATCTCCATGAATAATTGGCTTTAAGAAGGAATTGAACAAAAATTTGTAAATCATCCGAATTGATACATTTAGTTGATCAGAATTTTTTTCCTCGACTGATAAGCTTGACTAAGGACTAAAATTTAGAATCACTTAAGAAAATCAATTCGTCTTGAGTTTTTACTGTAGAATTTCGGTGTGTGGTTTGGTGTATTAAAAATAGATTGAAATTGATGATCAATCTGTACAACTTTTTATCTAATTTGTCAAATATAAATTTATCAATTCAAGGATTTTGTTGAAAAATTGTACTGATATGTTGGCATTCTGAAAACCTAGAAGATTCGTCCGTATCACTGCTGCGGTCAATTTATGAAGCACTTAATTTAATTTATGTATTAAAAAATTGTGTTTTGTTTCGTTTTATTCTTTCGAAGTCCGAGGTGGTTCTTGCTAGAACGAAATTGATGGCTTGTTTGACGAAGGATATTGCTGCTTTTATGACTCATTTGGACTTCATGTTAACGCGGATAAGCGTCACACGCGCGTTAGCAAGGACACCAGACAGTGTTAAACAGTGAAAACAAATTCCTGATCAGTAGGTAAAGTTGGGTGTTAAACATCTTAAGACTTTCGATCTTATACTGAACTGTTTTTACTTGCTGTCACTCAACAATGTTTTTTCAAACGTTTTTTAAAGGTGATTTCAAACTTGTTTTTGTACTGGATAAAAATTTTTTTTCTTTTGAGCCCCACGTTGGGCGCCACCTACAAAAAATTTAAATTATTTAAGAAGGCAAATGTGCTTTAAGAGCAATAAATTTTTTTTTCAACTTAAAAAAACACCTTGAACAATACTATGTTTTGATGTTTTCTTATTTAAGGTTATTTATTGATTAAATTGATTTATGGTATGTTTTTTACATGATATAAAATTACTAGTTTTTCATTTCACAAACGAACTTCTCATTTTTCTCTCATCGTATAAATCGCAAAAGCAAACATATCAAATGAATTAATTACATATTACTTCATTACTCAGGTAGATGAAATATTGCAAAACAATGCGAAGAAAAAAGAAGTTACGGAATAATCACCGAGTGAAATCGCTCAAAGACGACTTGTTAATGCGCGGATAAAACCGTCACGTTCAGTTGAAAAAAAAAATGCATTAATTGAACACAACTTTCGTGTCATGCGATGAAATTCACAACTATTCATATGTGAACGGTATAATAAATTGACGACTCTTGCATCGCAGTAGTTTTTGCGATGCATATCGTCCCTCCGGAAGAACATGATTTCAAATTGTAAATCAGTCTTACGTAATTGTCATTCTTCTCTAACAAAATTACATTATTAACGTCTTCAAATTTTGAAATTTAATTTTTTAGGTTTCATAAAAAACTGAATTGATAATTTTCATTTCGAAAAAGGTCAAAAGTGACATCGTTTAGATTATCTATCGTCGCGTATGACCCAAGACGGGTGTCCGATAATGGTGCAATCGCCCCGGCCCGATAAAGTGAAAGCGATCACGCGAGTGGCCGTGGCTTTGTCGCGCAAAATATTTCTCAGCTGATATTGCGCTTGCGCCGCTCAAGGGTCAGAAGAAAATTCACGACAAGTTGGGCCAAGGTCACCTATCAGCAGAACAACTCGCTTTCGTTCGGCCAATTTTTTGTCCGATCCCGCACAAGACGAAAGATGTTAGCGGGCTAATTAAATTTACGTTGTGCTCTTTTAATTAACTCAACTTTGATGCCTCAATTAATTGACTGCTCTCGTACGCGAAATCTTAAGTGCCACACTTTCGAGCAAAAAGTTCCGAATTGACATGATTACGAGACTTTTGATTTGTTTATTTTTGTTCATTGAAATAAAAAAGGTCGGAATTATCTCGAGCTGAAAGATTTGTGTGCATTAGTCAGGATGATTAACAGTGATTATGGTATTTTCGCGCATACAATTTCCATTCATCCATCACGCATTTTACATACCAGTCAAACATTTTTAGCTGACAATTTTTCAGCGTGAATTTATTATCTGCCACTAATAAAATAAGCCCGAGACAAACAACTTCCTCGTGCTTATAAACAGACAATTTTAATCATTTCAGCCTCATCTCCATAACTGTTTCAAATCATAATTTCTTGACCTCTGAGCCCAAACCCGTAACCGCGTTGACTTTTTCAATAGCGACTAATTACGCTAAACGAAACCTCGCGGTTCGCCACCGTGCGTCTGCACTCGAATAATTAGAATCTTATTATCGGCGACGTAATTTTTGCCTTCGTTTTCTATCGCGTACCGTAACTCGTCCGACTAACTCTGCCAATTAGAACTACGGTGTAATTTTTTAATTAAAATGGATTTGCACAATAAAAACCCCATTGCCAGCCAAATTTCCGTATTAATAAAGTTAAAGCCGACGCGTGAAATCGTCAAACAGTTAAATAGCATAACGGTTCGTGTTTCCAATCAGGGCGATAAAATACTGGAATCGATTCCGTAGATTTTTTACAAATCCCATAGCCCCACGTTAGGCGCCAACTACAGAAACTTTTTTTTCACATTTTTGAAAATTGAAAGTACTGCACCGTAAAAAAAGAGTTTAATTTTAAACCTTGTTTTAGGTTAATTTTGCCGTAATTTTATAAAGTCTGACTCTAAAATCAGACTATTTTGCTGTAATTTCAAAGTTAGAGTCGCAAAATCGCAACTTTTAAACTCCGAGTTTGAAATTACAGCAATTTCACTCTAATTTTAGAGTAAAACGTTATATTAGAAAAACTTTAGAATTCGAGCAAAATTAACCTAAAACACGACCAATTTTTGTCGGATTCGAAACTTCGACTTTAATTTTTCAAATCCGAGTTTAAAATTCGAGCAAATTTAGTCGCATCGAATTCGAGCAGTTTTACTCGAATTTTGGACTCTTTTTTTACAGTGTGGTCTGTTGTTTATAATTTGTGTATGAGAAATGACAATAAAATGGTTGGAAAGTGATTGAAAAATGGTTGTATGTAAATGGAACAAGTGACCTCGTAAGTTAGGATTGGTTCGGCGCAATCGGGGGAATACTCTAGGTGCATTCCGGAGTTGCGATAAGGGAAGGCTCACGCACACGATAGTCAGAAAGAAGCGAGAGCGAGACCGGCTTGATTTAAAGCACTTGTCGCATAGGCCAGTTATTGCGATCGTTAATCGAACTTTCGAGGTTTCCCGCAATTAAGTCGGACGCGATGGCCAATCGCAACGCGCTGTTCCATTAACTCAGCCAATGCACGCCTTATAATCGTAATAATTATCGCCAATGACCGATCGCGGTGTCAGTCTGCTAATTATTAACGAGCCGGAGTAGAATGCCAATTATTTTTGTCTCGATGTTGCTGCGCTTTTGAAATCAATCTCCATTCAATAAGAAAAATCATCCAGTTCAAATAACTACATATTTGGAAGTTGAAACGAGTTCGAACCTCGAAAAAGTAAAACAGAGGATTCAACTTTTATGAATCCGTCAAATTTTTAATCGTGACAATTTCTTTTGCTTAAGGATATTGGAGGACATTTTGAAAAGTTAACAAACTTCAATGAAACTTTGAATAAATGCTCTATTCAATGCAACAATAATATGTGATTTTTAAAAATTTTTTTTCTACATAGTTTTTGAGATATTCGAATTTGAAAATACATCTAGTCCTATCTTGACGCTGTCTTGTCCTATCTTAGTTCTATCTTTAACTTTTCATAATGCCCTCCAATATCCTTAAATAGTTTTTTCGGTTTTAATTTCAACTTATCAAGATCTGACAATCACGGTCACGTTGTAAAAAAATGGAAGTTAATATTCATGACCTTTCGCTGGAACGACGGTCGACATCACTTTCATTGTTATTATCAGTTTATAACAAAGATTGCGAAAATTTTTTCAGCGATAAATCTTCGCAAGCGACTCTAACAAACAGTTTAAGAGTCGCATTAGAAGAGATACTTGAAGTAACTCGCAGGAATTCCGAAACTTTTAGCGGTCGGAAAAATGAGCTTCATTGCTCATATCGTAGATTTCACACTTCATAACTAAAGGTCACTGCGAGACATGCCAGCGCCTGTAGATTAGGTCGCGCAACGTATAATTGATTTCAAACTCCGTCGGACGTTAAATTAATGATCTTTTCACTGCAATAAGTGATACTTAATGAAACCGCTCGGATGACAATTTCACGTAACGGTCAATCGAAATTTCCGACTGATAAACACCAGACAAGTCGACTGAAAAAAAAAATTAACAAACCTTCGATTTGCGTTAATGAAATTTCTCCTGGGAAATATGTGACATTGATGTTTATAAAGGAGGTGTAAAATAAACTTACCTTTTATGACGTTAGAAAATTTGACGAAGACATGATGCTGAGTTTTATGCGGTGCGCCGATGCATTTGAAAATGATTTAATTTTATACTTGTGTGCAATTTATAGGCGCTATAAAAAACTCCGCCGACGTTTACATCTTTCTTACGTAAATATCGACTATTTTTACTGCCCCGACTAATTGATAGACAAAATTTATGTAATTGCGTCTCGGTTCTGGCGTTTATTCGGTATTGTTTGTGTGTTCGCGCATTTTTATGTATCAGCGAGCGCTTTTTTTATTTCGCCGAACAATAACAGAAACGAGCTATTCCATTTGTTCGTAATTACTTGGGAAACGTTATTTTACACTCGATTGTGTTAGGTGGGTGAATACACTCGGCGAATTAACGTGCTCGTTTCTCGAATGTAAAACAAAGAAAGTCATCAAACAACAATCTCGGAGCGGAAAAAGGCGAGGATGATGTAAGTGCACCATAAAAGTGATGTGAAAGGCGGCAACGGTGGGCTTTGATTATGACAAAAGTGCGTCGATTACGTTGTAAAAGTGTGAAAACAATGTAACGAGAGACCCAAACTCGAAAACACTTTTGCGAATTTTCTCACACGTTAGCTGCTGTGACGCAACTTTTGGAAAATCTCCGCCAGCTGCTGATAACTCATTTTTGGTCAGTGAAAATAAAGAGAAAGACAGACGACAAGCAAAGATGGCAAATTCCATTGTTTTCGCAATGAAAATGCATTTTTTTCGCAATCGCCAGACGGCAATTTCTGCGACGATGAATTATTCACGTTTCGCTCCATTTTGTGCAACAATGTGTTAATAATATCGACGCACGAGTCAATAAATAAAACAACCGCAATTAGCATAGTTTGTATCATTGTAATGAGCCGGTGGCAAAGCAAACTGAAAGTGATAGCTTACATGGCAGCGAATTTTATATTGCTCGGATTAATGAGTTCGCGACGTAATCGCAAAATCAGCAGAACAATTAGAATTCAATTGATATTTATGTAAACAGAGTTTACGAGCCGGCGAAAAAATTTGTTTCAATCAAGGAAAACCAGTTTTCTGGTTGCAACAAAAAAGAGCGGCAAAAATGCAAAATTCAAATGCGCACTGACGTTTAACTAGATTTCTGCGTTTAATAACACGGCTGCGCGTTTTGTACCTTTTGCACGCAAGATAACATTTTCATAAGCAAGAAAACAGCTTAATCTTGAAATAAGTAGTATAATTTGAATATAAGAGATTTAAGAGGCAAATTCATAATTGATTTAAATTAAGCCCCAGCGTGGGCCAGTTGGCGATCGTTAATGCCAGCGCGTAGATTGAACATAATCTGCCTGCCTCCGTGGCAGCTGTAATGACAGTGCGTGTGTGTTTATCGGCATCTTGATGAACTTCTTTTTCCATAACGACATCCCATTTTCCATCTTCTTTACGTATCCTCTTTTCACTTTCAGTAGCGTGACGTCATTTGACTAAAAAACAATTTTGTTTTGATCAGAAGATAAATAAATATTTTCCGTAATCCGTTGTTTGAATATTATTTAAATTTACAGTAAAAACTTATGTAAGAATTCTTGGTTATTTTGTGACAGTGAGTAATGAAATATCGGACACATTTTTTATCGAGTATCTCAGTCACCGGAGACAAAAACGGGATATTGTTTACGAGGTGAAACCAGACACACGAGCTACTTGTTTTCTATTTGCATATTATTGTTTTCATCGCGAAATTTGTGCATTGATTGTGATTAGTTGTTTTGCTGAGTTCATTACATAACTGAAAAAAAGTCACGATACAAATAAATAAAAAAGCATCCAAAACAGACACCATTGAAAGTAGCAAAAAATGTAACTTAAAAATTTCAACTCATCAACAGACTTTTCCTGCCGTTTCAACATTTCACGCTGAAAAAATTTTCGGAACGAAAAGGATTACGATTCGAGAAACAAAAGCGACGATGAAAAAAAATTATTTATGGCAAAAAAACGGATCTAACCGTCTCATTAAGGTGTAGCACTTGTATTTTCATCGATGCTTATCTGGTTGAGTACCAAGTCATCTTGCTATCGAATTTCGCCGTTTTTAGCGAGCTGCATTAAAGGTCTTTAACCTGCGGGCGCGAATCACGCGTAGCCTGAACGATTAGTAGTACGTGTGGGTTAGCCTGTTTAGTTGGACAGAGTGTCTTCTGATTGGTATAAATACAGCGAGTCCATAGAGTGACGAGCGCCGGAGACCCTCTCGTTGGCGCGCCTGCTTCCAACCGCGATGTTTGCTCGTATCTCAAGCATAACCCAACTTAACCTAAGACTAGATCTTTGGCCGAGGCATCGGATAAAGAGCGCCGGCTAACCTACACGGCTAAGCAGATATCGGGAATGAGCGATGCGTGGGAAGAGCGCGGTTCTGGTGGGCGAATATATCTGCCTACGACTCCTAGCATAATAAATCTGCACTCTGGTGGACGCGACTTTTCTATCTCCCGCGCCACGGATTCGTTTTGATTTCAATACTGCGAGTGCTCGCGAAACTAGCAATTTCTCAGTTTACACAAATCTCCTCGTCTACTTTCTTAGAAAACCACGACATTTTTTTAACTTGCTCGTTTCATATTTTAGTGTCGATTTTGATTTTGTTTACAATACATAATAAACATAAATCGTTTTCTCGGTCGATGGTTTTGGACTATTTTATTTGTTTGGGTTCAGAGGTCGGGTATAACAAACAGGTATTTGTTA
Source organism: Telenomus remus (assembly GCA_020615435.1). Taxonomy (NCBI): domain Eukaryota; kingdom Metazoa; phylum Arthropoda; class Insecta; order Hymenoptera; family Scelionidae; genus Telenomus; species Telenomus remus. The sequence continues at coordinate 3,169,074 of CM036336.1, forward strand.
TGGCCTAAAACGCTAGATGCTTGGGATGACGTGAAGTCTTTGGTTTTGAGCTTCAGCTCAGGTTAACATAGTGGCGACTCGCATCCGCGACATAAAACCAGCGATCGAGCATCAACTTTTGCACTATCAATTTTCATCTTAATTACAGATACACGCGGCGAACTGATTCAATATAACAATTGCACCGGTCATCTTTATTGGTCGCGCAGCGGGACACTGGCAATATAAATATGAAAATAACTTGTTTCTCATTGTGACTACAAGGAGATTCATAAATTGTGCATATTTATAAGAGGATTTCGCGAGTGCTCAAGCTCGTTGATTATTCACGATGCTTCACTTTTTTTGCACTTTTTCAACTAAAAAAAAAGTGAAAAAAAAACTGCAGTTAAAAGGAGTAGATTTATCGTACCGCTGAAAGAGTCAAAAATTGCGACTCGAAAGGTCACGAGTTTTGGAATCCAGCCAGTGGGACCTTTCGCTTTCGTCGGGCGCTTGCAATTAACCCAGTTATTCAGCTCTAATGGGCATTCCATTAACGTGCTGCTGCATATGAATGTGATAGGGCAGTTTGCTTTTGCACGCGTGCGTAATGTCACCTCTAATTTATAAGTGCGGCGTGAAATAAATTTTCGCGATTACAATCGGTCGCGATTGTAACGCGACGAAAAACATTGATATATTGCCCCTTATCCGCGATAAATATCATCATTAGGGGATAATGAATCGCCCCGCTATCAACCTCTAGGTCAATCGCTCGAATCGTCATATTTCATCAATCTTATTATCTCTCGTGCTATAAAAGTTCCGATTCTTTTAAACCTCTTTTTTTTTGGTCATTTGAATTTTCAATATTCCGATTTTTTTTCAGGGCATAATTAACTTTCAAGGTTAATTTAGTCGCAATTTAATCGAACGTTGAAAAAAGGCACGCTAAATATGACAGTGTTGAAATCAGTGTAGGTTTATTATTGTGTCAATCGTGGGACAGATAAATCATGCTTGTTTTTTGTTTCGGCTCTGGAATAAAGTTCACACCTTAGAATGAAAGTCATCGGTAGCACGATATTGCTCTGGGGTGAATACCAGCAATGTCAATTTGGTCATGAAAGTCTCAGAACAGTTAGCGATGAAATGATTGTTCAATAAATCATTTCAGTTTTCGATAACGCAATTGTTGATGGAAATTTGAACTGGGAAAATTTACAGATTTCTATGTTAAAATCCGCTGGTTTATTTCAAAAGTTGTATTTCAAGAGAGGAAAAAGAGCCATTTTTTGACCATTTTGTCCGTAAAAAACATAATTGGGAATAATAAATTTCAATTAAAGTTGAATCATTTTTTTGGCCTGATGGTATTTACTATCATAAACCAATCAGTTCAATCAGGTTTGTAATTTTCGGTCCATGAATGGATATCTTAAGATCGATACTGTCTTATAATTATGACATCAGACGAAACGTAACGAGGGAGAAAATTGTGACGATTATAAGATTTTTTTCGGATTGTTGGTTTTCCACGGCTGTGAAAATAAGGGCGGATGAAGTATCATCTTGTTGATCGCTCACGTCGATCTAGTGTGGAAGATTGCACACGAATCGATGAGATCGCCAGCGAGTGTAAATCACTGTCGTTGATTAAACTATCTGTTTTATCCAACTTCTAATTGGACCGATACGCTATAACGTCAGCCAATTAAAGGCAAATGTTTGGTCGTACGTAACAAATACTGAATGCACATAGCAACGTCTACGGAGGCACGTTCTCGTCCACTTTGCAACGCTACCACGATGGATGGCGCGTCTCACGTACCTCCATGACAATCAGTCTCTGCATCTCAATATTCACACGGCTCATCCGACAACTGTTTAACTCACCTTCCTATTTTATTATCGAATCTCAACCTTTCCAACCTCTCTGAACAAAAATTCGTTTTACAAAATAAATTTTATTTCAACAAAATTCAAAATTATAATTTTACTTCACAGTTTTGTTTTATTAAACAATTTGATTTTCTAAAAGTAATTAAAGAAAAATGAATATTTAGTTATAACAGTTTTTTTGTAATTTTTTGTTTAGGTCTTTTGTACATGCAATTTCTGTTAACCTTTTCGAATAAAGATCTATTGTTTTATTATTTTGCATATAGCAAATAGATTTTCAAGATACCGCTAGACCGTTATAGGGTTTCCCATGCAAATGGTATCAATTGAATTCGAGCATTCTTCGAAATCGGGTCAAATGTAATAACTCAATTTCGCGCACTTTGAAATGTAGCACTGCGAGATGCAAATGGCTGTGCGCTCGGATGCCAGCCTGAATTCTATCGCTTTTAATCAATACGTTTATTCCAGCCTATTTTGAACGGTACACAAATTCCAACCAAAATCGGTCGCTGGTAACTAAACGTTTGACTAAGAAAAACAGAGCATGAACGTTTTGCAAATTGTGCACTCAAATTTAAACACACATTTTATGATGTAACTCTATTTTTTACATTGCAAATCAACCAAAAGAATTTCCGCGGCTTTTCCATTTCCCATAATTTTAAGTTACATAAAGATATTTTCTATTTCTCACGATCTCATTGTATCACTTTTATATAAATTCTGATCATTATAATAACCGTGTGTATACAAGGCGATTGTAATTTGTCGAAAAATCCCCGGCCTGCCTTTTCACATGAGATAAAACCATAATTCTTCCTATTATCCAATGTTTTTTCTCTAAACATCATATTTTTATATGAAACATCATTAAAATAATTACAACAACTTATTCGAACAAAATTTTTGCATCAAAATGGTTTGAAACACTTATTAAGAATTCGCTTACATTTTGCCAGACTCATTCATTCGATCGAACTATTCGCAGCACTTTAACAGTTCGATTTGCGCGGCTCCTGCATTACCTCGTACTTCGCAACGTCACCGAGTTTTGCACTTGAACCCATCATTTCACCCGAACTTTTGTCTCGGTTCTTTTTAATGGAAATGTCGATTGGAGGCGTCGGTGCCGTGTGAAGTCGAAGCTTTCAAGATGGACCATCTTTTTGTTCCCTTTTAGGCTCGCGTACATTAGAGGGCGAGGCGTGTTAATCGTTTCGTAATTATTTCATGCAAATTTCAAGGGGAGCCCAATTAATGGAGGCGAAAAAAAGACAAACGCAAGAGCGAATTAGAAACCGTACGAAAATGATTGTAAACTTTTTTTCTCTCTCTCTCTCAATTTATGACTTTTGATTTGCATCAAGGAATTAAACTCGACACAAAGTTTGGTTCGTAATTTGAATAATTTGACCAACGTGAAATTGTAAGTAATGTAACTCGAGCTGTTACATCATTAATTGAAGTTGAAATAGTTTTGCTCAAATTTGCAAATTTTTATGTACGCTCCAAAGTGGGCTAACATAAAAACCACATTTACTGCACGGCAATTTGAAGAAACGTTTTTGAATTCTTACTTACAATTTCTGTTGTAACTTTTTTGCGTCGCAATTTTTACACTTGGGTCGTTGCGTAAATCTTCCGTAAATTATTTAACTTTTCAGTTCGCATCAAGTCGATCGGGATTTTTTGAACGTTTCAGAGATTCAATCTGACTTCGTCGCGTCTCGAAAAATATGGCAAATTAAATTTTAAAGGGCGCGAAAACACATCAGCCGTCAGCTCAGCGAAAAGGCTTTTAATTTATCCCAAACGGTCCGCTTTGCATCCTAAATGCAGTGCACTGTTAGTCTCGTTATAATAACGTGTAATCATTGTCGTGAAATCTACTATAATCACTGTGGTTATCTTGTTATACGGTTTCTGCAACTTTATTTGCCGATCTCAAGTTTTTTTTTCCACAACACACGAAAATCAACGAATTTTGTAATTCGACTAAGCTCGCTCTTATGCGCTATTTTGATAGGATCTTGGCATGGCCTATAATTTCGCCATCACCTTCGTTTCGCGTTTCTCGTGTGATGTTTCTTTTTTTGTTCGAGCAATTAGTCAATCAATTCCAACTATCATTCTAGGAACCGAATTTAAATGCATCATACAATTTCAACACGTTGCAAAAAAGTTTTTCATAGTAGCTTGTAAAATAAACACACAAAATTAAAAAAAAAAACTTTCATAATCTCATAACCCAAATCTGGACAACGATTTACAAGTGGAGAAATTCCAGCGAATAAATTTCGAGAAAAACGGTCCTGACAAAAAAGTACTATCTCAAATTGCAAAAGAGGTCGCGTGTGAATCTTCATTTCTTGAACTATGACTCGTTTTCGGCCGGGACACAGCTGATCACGCCAGATTAGCATGTTGTGGTTCCTTCATTTATTCCTCGAATCGGAAATCGCGTTCAGGAACGGTACACAAACGCGGCGCGTAATTTAAAACGCGACATTAAAATTGTCCCGTTTGGCTCTGGTCGGGGAATTTCGCGCGTTCAAGGGAAAAAGAAGCTGGGGCCTTTGGAGCGGGGCAAAAGCGCGGATCGCCAAAGTGGATCATTTGCAATAAAACGTGGCGCACGCCAGTGCCGTAGATCGTGACTTTTTGAAAAGCACCTGTCTATCTTATCGAAGCTGCACGAGTCGGTCGCACGACTTGTCCGGCCGTGGAGATCATCTCTGTAATCTATGCGCGCTCGCGCCCCGCTGAAAAGCACGTCCGCTGGCGCATAACTGTATCCCAACTCGGGCACCGAGTTTAGATGCACCGTTGCGCTGAAAAGAGCCGGCCGCGGCTCAGCGAGCGCAGCGCAATATGCACACACTCGAGCGTACGCCGCTTTCCTCCTCGCTTGTCCGTCACGAGGCGCGTATGCAAATCCCGTTGTCACACACAATCGAGACTCCTCTTCCTCGCACTCGTCTTTCCGGATAATGGCCTGCGCGCAAAACGGAACGATGAGAAGCTGCGCCAGATCAAGATAAACTTATCTCTATCATCCCGCGCGACCGGCTCTCCTGTCTCGCCGAGGAAATTGGATTTACGTAACAAAACCAGCACGAAAAAAGCACCGCGAAAGCTACTGACCGTCTTTGCATAACTTGCTCCTACATGACGTAGCCGCGAGTGCAAAAGTTATTTTTAGATATTTTCAAAAATAGACAATAAGGCTTAGGTAAATGTACCATTTAAAGTTTAAGTTATGTTCATCGAAAGTTGAAAGCAAAATTGCATGTTTTGCACATTTGCATATTTGTTATTTTTTAGTCATCATGAGGTTTTGAACCCTCGACCTCTGAAACAAGACTGTGCAGCTTTACCCCTAAACCATTTGCCAATATTTTAATCTGTTCCAATTTGTTGTTTAATTACATGTTAATAATAATTAGCCTGTCCTACATGACCTATCTATCAAAATCACCCCATTTACCCCTAGTTATAAACTTTTTTTAGTTCTACTTTAGGATTGAAACTCAATTTGTTCAGACAAATTACGGCACTAATTTAAGTACAAGTTTGGAACTGCATTATTTTGCAAGATGAGTTCGGTTACGTCTCACCTTTTTATATTCATTTCTTATTAATTTCAGAACAATAAATATCATATGTTTATACTTGGCGCATGGGAATGGGTTTTTTTCTACGTTTCTTTTATTGCATACCTAAATCGAATAGTTGCAAAATCTGTACACACAAAATGAGTGCGTTTTTTTCTCACGAGATGGAAAGTTTCGTGTGATCATTGCGTAGATGCGTTTTCCGTAGACCGACAGAACAGATCTTACAAATTTACCGAACAATCTCTCCTGTGATTTCAACTAAAAAAAAAACTTGCAAATGTGAAGAAAGAACTGCTAAACTTGGAAGAAATAAGTTGCCTGAAAAAAATTCGTTATTTCAGCCTAAAACAATCAAAACAAAAACAGACCGATATTATTTATCCGTTACACGGATTCACTTCTTTTAATGTGTTTTCTGAACTTGTACATTAAAATGTTAATTTTTGGTATCAATATTTTTAACTTGACCGAAGGTATGCTTCTAGTTATGCAAATCCATTATGCGATGATCGCGACGTTTTATTTTATACTGCCGCTTAGATAATTGCGCGCGATTTATTCGTAATCAACTCTCACGCATAACGACGCAAGAACCGGTGCGTATTTTGCGTACGTTGTCGCTCAATCTGTACGCGTCTGGCTTTTAAACTCGCTGCTCCACAGTCGCGTAGGCGCTCTACATGCCAGAGGCGCGACAACACACGTCGTAGACAAAACGGAAGCCTGTCGAATTCAGAGGATTTTCATTGTGGAGCTAGCTTTAAATGAACGGCTATTAACATTCATCGACCAACGAGATATTAATGAAGTCAACTTCCTAACAAACCTGTTCCTTGTCGATGTTTAACAAACATTTCAAACGACGGCATCATCGATTAACTGAATTTTAACGTCGCGAGTTTTTGTTCGAAAGTTTCTTATACAACTGAGTTTGATTGATCATCCCAGTCGTATCAATTTTCAATGTCTTTCAACTTTGCCAAATTTTTATCCAGTCGAGGACAACTTTTCCTTTTGCCAATTTTTACCTCGCAAATTCGTGACAAGGGATTTTTCACGTTTTCAACAGAATCTGCGACGTTATATAAACGAATTTTCCGAGGAAAATTTGCAACAACAAACTGCGAGTTCAACTTTCATAATTCGGAGAGGTCGATGTATAAGCGATAAAACGTGTGTACATCCCAACGATTATAAGTTGGGCGAGTGCTTTATCTGGACTTTATACTCTCTGATGGATTTTATACTTGTACCAATCTTGAAAAAAATTTCACTCTCTCTTTGTACACAACTCCGTACAAGCGAAAGTCGCGAGGATTTCCGACTTGATACTTTTTCCGAAACGCCTGAACTTTGCTGTACCGACATCGATTTCAAAATATACCTTCAAACTCAGCCGATATGCATCCGGTTCCGAAAAAAAAGTCAACTGTGAAATTTCGTAACGTACTATTATATTCGGCTTGATAACAAACGGAGGTGTACTGTACAGTGAAATCGATTTACTTTTGTTCCAAGCCATTAGTGAGGTCAGGATTCGTGATTCTATCGCTTTTTATCCGTACGTCTAACTTCGTAAAAATACTACGTCCGAGTAAGCGGTGACCCAACATTTTTTTCATATTTTATCCTTGGAATTTATAATTGGGCGGGACATTTTCAGTTCGATCAGATTCGATCAAACGCCGATTCGCCAAATAAGGGGTTTGAGAAAAACAACGTCACTTTGATTTGGGTGATCAACATCAATGAACTAGTATTTTTATTGTTAAATTGCCTTATTGGAAAATGAAATTTGTTTGGCAAAAGGTTTTTTTACTTTTGTCTTTGAAAAAGTGAAACATTAAAAACTCATTCCTAAAACATTGTCATGATCTAAAACACTCAGTAGAAATTCAGCTGCATAACCGTTGGCTCCACTTGATAATCAATATACTTAATAAGTATTAAAGTAGTACGATCGTTCGATAAAAGTGATTACTAAGTGAAAAAAATATATTTTCTTATAGAGAATTTCACGCTCTATCGGAAAATGCTAAGAAATACTATTCTTGCCGCACTAAATTTTGAGAAAATTAAGTTTGAAAATCGTCAAATTTAACATTGGTTCTTATGGATGGTCAAGCAAGAGACAATTTTGAATTTTCGTCAGAGATGTGAAGTTGCTAGAACAACAAAAAAGTATCTAAATTAAAGTTAAAAATCTTAAGAATATTATTATTTGAACAAATATAGACGTTACCGCACTAAATTGAAAGATAACTGCAATAAAAAAGTGAATTTACACCGTTTTCGGAAAGTATAGCTGCCAATTCTAACCTAACCTAATGGACTGAACTAGTCAAATTGTATCTCATTTTACATAACAAAATGTTTTCTTTACTTTTTAATGTAAAGAATGGTTTATAAATTATTTCACGATTTTTAAACAACATTTTTTCATATATTGTTAAAAAAAACATTTAGTCTTAATTTTGACTAGTGTATTTGACGATCGTACTACTTTAAGTAATAAAGTAAGTGGTTGAAAGGCTGAACAGTGAGCAACCCCTTGATTTTTACAAACGTACACAAGTGGTTCGATTTTTTGCGTCTAGACTGTAATTTTAATTCACTTAACCTGAGCCGTCATCCCTGAACCCCGGCTTTAATCCATAGCTCTTTTGTGACTCGGCAGAGTGATATCTTAACGATGTAATCTTAACAATCGGGGTCGTCTGCAAAAATCGCGCATCGCAGCGTAACAATCACTCAAGCGACCGAGCATCTCTCAATCGCATGTGAAATTTCCCGACACGTACAGCCAATCACGTTGCACTCGTATTGGCCCTTAGCACGTAAAATCGCGAGTTGTCGCGAGGCGGTCTAGGCCTGATAGCATCGTTAGGTCCTGTTTAAAATTCAGAGCACGCGCGTCTCATAGGTTTCTCTCTCGCCGCTCGTATCTTCCCGGGACGTCTAGGCTGTGTTCAACCGAGACGCTTCCAAGGATTTCGCGACAAGACCTGGATCCTAATGGGCCCATCAAGGTCACTCATATTCATTATTCAGCCATGTTAGAATGAAACAGACTTTGGAATTTTTTTCATTGTTTCTTTCGTTTTGTTTTTTTGTTTTTTTTACACTGAGTTTTTTCTAAACAATTTTTAATGTTAATTTTTAATTTTAGTTCATTGATTCCAGTTTTGGTTGGAGGTGTCAAGTTTGACACTGTGTTTGGTTTTATTTTGATTTCTAACGTTTTTAATGAGGATGTACTCATCGATCAAATCCTTCTATGTCATTCAAGCTGGAGTTTTATGGTAATGAGAAGTTAATGGTTAGCAAAAGAGATGTTGATTTAACTGTATTATGTAATCAGAAAGGTGTTTTATGGTGCCTGAAATAAGGGATAATTATTGTGTTACTTAAATTTTCATGTCTTGAATTTCAATAGTCGGTCGTTCAATTCTCTATAAAATATGATTTTTTGCAAAAACAAATAATTTATAAAAAAATTAAAAAACCATGAACGTTTTACGAAAATTTACAGATTGTTTTTTGAAGAATCCGAAATGTAAGAATGATTTTCAGATTTTCGGAAAGTATTCAGTAAATCAAATTCCAGGCACGTAATAAACTTCGAAGGATGAATTTCCAAAAGGAACATGCGACGACCTTGCAAAAATGTTTGTGCAATGTTGTTCGGATATTTTGGTGGGCTTGTTTTTTGAATCTCTTATTACAGTGATAAAAACGCCTACATCGGTGGGGTCATTTTGGGCTTTATTGCGCAGCTAAATGTTGGCAAAATTTCGCGCGACGCCGACTATTTTATCGCTCTGGTTTCTGAGAATTCACTTGACAGAGCCACCAACCACGACCATTCACGATTTGTTGCTTTATTGTGGGTATAAACATCATAAGAGACCATCGCACCCGCGAAAATTCACTGCGACATTCTGCTTGGCTATTTCTTTTGTAAATTACACGATAATTTGCAGAAACCATTATCGCGACACTAAATTCGATTTTGAATTCCTCAACTATAAAACACACGTCTTTTATAGGTTTTCGTTTCAAGTTCAATATTGTCGTTGAGAAATTAAAATTTTGGTAGTTTTTTGTACACTGTTTCGACAGATTTTTGAAAAAAATTTTATTGTTCCTGCATGCAATAATCAGCATTTTTAAACTCATTTATATGACTTGCATTTGTAATTAAGTTGTAAAAAATGCATGTTTTTTTGAAATTGTTAAATATTTATTGAGTGAGAAATTTAATTTGTTAGCAGTTGTTTGAAAGTTTGAACAAAATTCAAGAATTTTTGCGAGGTAAATTTACTCGAGGCAATTTATCAGTTTAGACAGAAAATATGTTTGTGTCAAGTAGGGTTAACAGATTTGAAAAAACACAAAAATGTAAAGTAGCTTCTCGTATACATTGAAACCTTGTGAAATTTCATTACATAGTTGTACTAACAAGAACTCTGTAGCGAATGTTTTTTCGCGTGTCTCAAATTTGCATTTTGCAATTCGTATTTTCATTTAAAAATGCGCTTAATTTATCGGCAAAACATGCAAATCATTTGACAACAATTATAAACTGTCTAATTCTCGATTACACACGGCCTTTTTCTCAGCTAAAAACTCGAGACACTTGAATTCAACTTCAGAAGATTAATAATATTGACACTAAGTTGTCACGTGGTCGTACGAAAATTTGACTTCGACAAAGAGGATGACATCACTTTGTCGAAATAATCTCGACGAGGACGTGGGTTCAACAAGTTTCCAAAAAATATATTCAAGTTCAACGATCTTTCATACCTCGTGCGTTCTGGGAAAAGTGAAAACTGATTTCGGACGTATGATAATTCGTAAACAATATTGACAGTATGAGTCACGCGTGTAATTTGAGAAGTTGTGCAAACATTTTACGAGTTGCTCGTGATGTTCGTCTAAAAAGAGGCGTGAAATTCCTACTTTGTATGCAAGTGCGCGTTTTTTACGATTCAACGCGAGAACCGACTTGAAAATATTTGTACCTTCGAATAAAAATGTCCGAATGACAGATGAATTTCCAACGACTTTTTTTCTCGCGACAAAATTACACGTATGGAATTGATATTGGCAAGCTCGTTTCGTCGTTATAACGAGGCGATCGTTGGAAAATTCAGTAGCATGGCGGTCGGATCGTTACACGGGTGGAAAGTTGGCGATTCGCAATTGCCTTCAAAGGATGTTTTGCACGCGAGAGACAGTTGCCGTGAGATCAAGGTGACAACAAGCAATTCGCAATTCAGCGAGGCGGCAGAATAGAGAGCCGTCGTCGTCTGGTCCACGTGGAAAAATCATCGCTGAATCACGCCGATTCAGCCTACCTATGGCCTTATTGAGGAACTCGTTCAGCCGGACAGTCGGTGCACTCAGTCGTATAAATAGCTTTCTTTCAGACACTACTGTGCGTCACCCTTTTCTTCACATAGAAACACCTACATTCATCCTCCTTTGCTGATATTTTTCAACTGCTAATTCATATTGAATGAGATCTGTAATTTAATTACGTCTATGAAATGACATGTTTCTATATTGTCTTTATTAACGTAGTATATGTTGTTTGAAAATGTTGTTTAAAAACCGTTAAATAATTTAGAAAACGGTTCTGGTGATATTTTTTTACATAAAAAAGTAGAGGAAACATTTTGTTATGCAAAATAAGATACAAATTGACTAGTTCAGTCCATTAGGTTAGGTTAGAATTGGCAGCTATACTTTCCGAAAACGGTGTAAATTCACTTTTTATTGCGATTATCTTTTAATTTAGTGCGGTAACGTCTATATTTGTTCAAATAATAATATTCTTAAGATTCTTAACTTTAATTTAGATACTTTTTTGTTGTTCTAGCAACTTCACATCTCTGACTAAAATTCAAAGTTGTCTCTTGCTTGACCCTCCATAAGAACCAATGTCAAATTTGTCGATTTTCAAACTTAATTTTCTCGAAATTTAGTGCGGCAAGAATAGTATTTCTTAAATTTTCTGATAGAGCGTAAAATTCTCTATCAGAAAATATATTTTTTTTCATTTAGTAATCACTTTCGTCAAACGATCATACTACTCTAAATTTTGTTAAAAACGATTTAGCCCCACGTTGGGCGCCATTTCTAAGATAAATCTAAGATAAATATTGAAAACGTATGTTCATAATGGTATATATTTAAGGAACTTGATGATCCGAAAAAATTGTCGACGCGCAAAAAGATTCATGATGGGAAAATGCTATTGTGTCGTTTTAACGTAATAGGAAGTTGAATTGAGCGCAGAAAAATGATCGAACAATACGAAATTACCACTCCCCGTTAATGATTGGTTCTCTGTCACTGATATTAGCGCGGCAATTAACGAGTTTCTGTTGCAATGTATACTACAATGCTCCGAATTAGGATTTTCTAGTATCTGTGGTACTGCGGCGAAAGCATCTCCACGATTTCTCACTGGGTATAGCGGCGCGCGCGATTGTGCGCGTTTTTTCGTCGGCGCCGAAAAATCTGGGATAACGTTGAATCACTTCCTATTGAATCTCCCCATTCATTGGGCTCCCTTAAAATTCAATGGGAATCCGGCGAATCAATAGGTTTCTAATGAAAGAAAAACGCGTCGATTGTAGTCGTCGCGAGATACGCTATCTTCCTGCAATAACAAAGGAGCGTGATGCAACTTCGTGAACTATTATATCAGGGATTCAAAACTAGATTCGATGTGGTTCGCCAGATCCCGCTCAGATAGCCTGCCGCCGTGCGCGGTTTCAAACATATACACTGGCTCCTTTTTTTTTAGTCGCCAGATGCCGCGATAGATAAAAAAAATCACGTCATCTTGCCAAACGGGATTGCGAAATTACCAGCGTGGCTTATTTTTTTCTTCTTTCGTTTCGGGAAATTCGCAACGGACAATGCTGACTCCGAGAGAAAGTAATGTCAACCCCGAGACTTTCCCTTGTGCAATGTAGACTCTGCTCACTGTTAAGGAAAACGTATCGCTGATCTTAATATAAATAAATGGATCGATCAGCACTCGAGTGGACAAAGAAATATTGAATGCTCGCTCTAGAAAGTGCAGGACATCTTAGAAGAGAAACGTGCACAACTTTGAACTCATAAAATGTCAACCGAATTATTTCAAAGCCACTCTTGACTTTTTTTTCAGTATCACTTTTTGAAAGAAATTCGCGAAAGCGGTGCCCAACACAAGGCCGGATGATTCTTTCGATTTCACCGAGGTTCTCGTGCAAAATTCATTCATCTCATCGCCGGTTGAAATTGCACGAAGGTTCGTCTGTAAAAATGATTCGGTCCATTTATACACCGACAGTTGGTATTATCTGTTGTTAAATCTAGTCGGGATGGCTCCACACGTATAATTGCGCCAAGCGGACCATCAGGAGTATCTCGTTGGCCACGACAGAGACCGAGAGTCAAGGCTGTGAACTGAAAATGTGCGTGCAACTATGCTACTTTAACTGCAGCATCCGCGCCCCCTACTGACTGGCGTGCGCGAGCCGCCATCTAGCGCGATGCACTTTATAATGAATCCACTGATAACGATCTCCACCAGACATTTTTACGCGCACCAGCCACCTGTCCCACCTACCAATCGAATAAACGAACCGGCATTCTTGTTTTCTGTCACTTTGATTGACGCTCGCCGCAGTCCCGACAAATCTTAAAGGTGTCACCAACCAGTTAAACAAACTCTACATTTTTTACTACATAACTTTTCAATCAAATCTTCTTAAATTTCAAAAAAAAATTTTTTTTTAAACGATTTTTTTGAAACGATTTTTTTTAAACGATTTTTTTTGAAACGATTTTTGTTTAAAAAATCGTTTTTGAAATGTTTAAAAATTCGGCAAAAAATCATGAGAACGATGAGTAAAAAAACTCGAAACGGTTTTCCCAGGTTCGATCGCATTCCAAGGCGATATTTTGATTGTAACGCGCGACGTGAAAACGCGCTACAAAATTTATCGTCGAATTTGATACGAATGTAAAGTAAACAGCGAGCCGCGAGGATGAGATCGTGCTCGGAATAATTCGGTCGGAGGATTTTCGCTAATGATGACGCTCATGAGATTTATCACGGTGCTTTCGTTCGAAGGGCATTGGCTCTTTTTTAGTTGCAGCCGTTCGCGAATTGTCAACGCGTCTCTTAGTATTCACCGCGTGGCTTCGGACTTGGCCGCCAGTTCGGAGCTGTTTATGCGCGCCGTTACCGTACCGTTATGACTGAGAGCCCGGTGTTTATTGTTATTGTAATTACTCGACTACGGTTATACGGTTATTGTTACTGCGAGGCAAAATAGTTGCAATGGCGTTTCGGCTATTTTATTCGCCGGCATTATAACTCGCGCACACCTCTTACAATCGTTACGCCGACTTATTGTTTTCGTGCTTCTAGAATTCAGTTGTAACGTAATGCAAACAAATAACGATCGTAAACAATGACTAGCGTTAGACTCACTTCAATCTGTGATCGTAAACAAATGAAAAGTTATTTAATCTTGCATTTTTATCGTTGGTAATGTCTGATTTAATTTACTGTTTATTTTTTTTATATTCAGTCATACAAATTGCTTTTTTTAAATTGTTGACAAAGACATTTGTTTGAATTCCAACCTATGAAATTATGATTATTTTGAAGCTTATTTTAAGAACAAATAACGATCATAAACAATGAATAGCATTAGCCTTACTTTGAGTTGAGATCGTAAACAAATGGAAATATATTATCTTCATTTTTCATCATTGGTACTGTGTCTAATTCGATTTACCATTTTCTTTTTTTAAAAAAAAAGTCAGTAATAACTTTGGTTTGAAACAATCAACCGGTGCAAAATATTTGTGCAGTTGCCTCATCGTAGTTGTTTAATTATTAATTATATAACCATGGAAAAACACAATTAATTGAAAGGTTGGGAAGTTCTCACGCGGATGCGAAATACTACAATGAAAGCGTCCATTGAATCAGTACTCGCGGCTAATAAAAATAATTGTTTGTTTCAGGTGAGTAGCAGATTGCGGATTGATTGTCGTTTGCTTCGAAGGATTTTCGAAAGGAATGTCTGGTCGAATTTCTGCCCATCACGTCAGATTGCGTGCTGGCGCCAGGAAGGTAACTTTTGCGATGCGAAACAGATTTCAACAGATTCGAATTTTTTATGTCGCCGCACACTTGATTCATAAAAAGTAATCGCAACGCCGGCTCCGACAACAACGAGACGATCGGTAATGAACTTGTGCCGTCGATTCTCCAGAGCCTTCGCGCCAGTTCTTGCTCCTTCGCACACACAGCCTAATTCAGCTCTCAGCCGCTAAGCGGATTATTATCCACGCAGCCTTGGCGCAAACAAGCCACGGTACTTATTATTTATTTCGTTTTGAGAAGGGATTGTGAACTTTTTCAAACGAAAAAAAATTTTTTTTTCTGATCCTCAGATCATCAAATCTTGATTTTTAACCCAACGGAAATTATCACAATCAAGAGCAGATCTATTTTAAATCCTAGGTCGTGACCTTAAAAAAATATTTTTCTTCAACCTTGCATTTTCCAGTCTGATCTCTTTCCCAATGTCAAAATCTGTTTCCTGTCTTGAAACAATGTTGTTTTTTGGAATGAGTCCTAATCTAGTTACATTCTGAGGTAATTTGCAGCTTTGAGTCACGCTTTAATGTCTTCATCTGTTAGAATTAGTGACCTTGGCTCGGGACTCAAGGATCAATTAGAGGATAAAAACGTGATAATTCGGGTTTAATAATCGCCCGGAGATGATCCAAATAAAGTGATGAAGACCGAACGAAGTGGTAATTGACTAAATTGGCGAGCAGGGTTTGCGTTGACCGTCCGGTCTGTCATAAATCAGGCGCGTGAGGAGTTTTTTTGCGCTCGGGTCGAAATTTACGAGAGCTGGAAGTTTTGCACGACGAGCGAGAGAACAATGCGTCGCCACTCGCTTTCGAGAATAGAATTCCTGACTTTCCTCGGAGGACGCAATTAGCACACATCTTCAAAACAAAGGCCGACGAGTTCGACAGGAGAACGTTTTCCAGCGTCCCAATAAGATTGTGTTGTGTAACGGCAATCACACCCGGAAGGTATATGCTGATCGCGACTCGTGTGTGCACTTTCACTTCCAAGTCATTCTCGTCGCGACACTTTCCCGGCTCGGGGATTACCTTTCCGTAGCACACTAATGGACTCACGAGTAAATAAGACTCGCAAATCAACTCGCACGAAAAAATGTCACCCGGGCATACCGCGACGCGCTCTACTTTACCATTGTTAACCGTTCGAAGGTTAAAGAACAACTCTAATCATCTGACCAAAAAGTGTGACTTTGCTCGTCGAGGCTGAAATGTCAGCGTTGGAATTTCAGTTCCAACACCGTAGCTGAAAAAATATGTCGGACTTATTGAACGTGACACAATAGATGTAAAAGTCAACTGTGATATCATCATGTTTGTTTCAGAGAACAATTTTTTGTATTACAAAATCGAGGGATAAAAAGTGAATCTGAAATGGCAGAGTGAATGGGACGAAAATGTGGAAATTTCGATCAATGAACATTGTTCATTAACAACGTACGAAATATGCAGGCAACAATTTCATTGAAAAGTCGGCTGCGGCTGCGTTCCGCGAAACGTTTTGAGGATCTCGTTGGGATATACACATCGCCGTCGTATCTCTATTCGCAGCGTAAGAACATGAGCGATTATGTTTGTTTTTATTTATTTTATAGTTTGATGGAACGATAAAAGTAGTTAGCGTCTGTGACGGACATTTAACGCTGAGCGCTATGCACTAAAGGGCATCGGTGAAATAGACCTTCAGCTAAATTACCACAAACAGCGAGAAAACATGCTCTAACGCAGGGCACTTAAGCTTTTAATTGCGCCGAAGAATTTTATTGCACGAACAATTAAACCGACGGTGGACACTGTGCGGCACTTCTTTCTCGAGCCGAGCGAGGAATCTTCGAATCGGGACAAAATCAACAGTCCACGTGGTTTGAATCATAATAATTCTCTAACTCGCAGATGTACATCGCAGGCGCATTTTTCTTTACGTCTTTATGTTTGCTTTTGCAAGATAATTCTAGTCAGAGATTTCAATCAGAATGGTGTCAATTTGAATTACAATGGTCGTGTAAAAATAAATAAAATGAAATAACAGAATTGAAGGGAAAAAATAGTCATGTGAAAAGTTGCGAGATGAGCGTTCCAAGACCTTTGAAAGGGAAAAGTCATCATGTGAGGCATATGTTTATTGGCATACGAGAGCGTCTGGATTATCGACGAGACGTGGGCGAGATGAGACGCGGATCACTGAAGTGCATTCTTTCGAACGTCAGCAGTTATTCCAATTATGTGAAATACGTTACGTCACGAACAAGAGGGTTCGATCAAAATTTGTATTGTGTTGTTATCGATTCTGAAAAAATGACGAACAATGAGCAATTCAAATTTATTCTTTCTGTCAATCAAATATTACTTATTTCGTTTTGTTACTTGTTTCGTTTCTTCTTTTTTGTTTGATGAGACGAGTTGGAAAATTTACAAATGAAAATTTGCAATTACAAAAAAATTCAAACTAATAGAATGATTACAGCCAAATTATTGAATAATCAGGATGGAATTGACGATCTAATGTTTATTCAACGACCAAATCAATGTTCCTAATCTGAAACTCGTCCTTATTCAAACTCTTGCAAATTATTGAAAGGTCATATAAACGATCTATGATCAATTTTAATCATACCTGTTGATGCTGTTGACATGGAAATAAATCTCAAATATCAGCCTAACAAAAACAATGCTAACAAGTATTTAACGAGTGTTCGAAAAATGTTCGGGGGCTCATTAAAATTAATCATTCGGCGCATTAAAATGTCCTAATTGTATGCTCCCATGTAAAAGCCTACCTCAACTGTTTGGTTTATTATTCCACGAATTGAATAATGCTCGCTTAATTGCTTAATTCGGCAGGTCGCTCTTTACAAATAATAATTAGATAACAGACACATTCACTGCTGCGATTATTTCTAGTGTTAAGATACACTCCTAATGAAGATAATGACTCGGTCACAAAAGCTTCTTCCTATCATCGTTCCATCTCATTAGAAGTCTAGTTCTCAATGCTCGCTTGTAATATCCTCACGTTCTTATTAGCTTTGCTCTGGGCTTCACCAGAATTAATCAATGATCACCGGATGAATTAGTCTTACTAGAGCCCTTGGACAAGTGATACAACTACGAAACCGGCAAAAAAATCTTTCACGATGATTAATCGATTATTTATCAGCTTTCGTACTTTTAATTTAATGTCAGCTAATTAATAACCGGAAAGAGATAACGTTGGATGAAAAAAAGAAAGTGATATCATTTCGACTCTTAACACAAAAATTGGCAAAACCAAATGATAAAAAAAGTGGAAATAAAATCTTGACAGTATTTTTTTGGAGACTTAGAAAACTGATGTAACGTGTCGAGTGTTATAAGCAGAGGTTCATCTTTTTGCATAACCTCTGATTTTTTGGAGTTGAACTAAGTGTCGCGCGGTAAAGATAGTTCAAACGTGCATCCGCGTTGGAATTACACAACCAGATAAGAATCTACATGGGTTTTGAATAATGTATTTTATTGCTTCCTTTTGCTAAATGACCGGTCGCGGGGAGACACTCGCTGTTGGTGGTTTATGATTAGACATTACTCGGAATTGAATGGAATTGTAAAAATCGCACGTTGAGAAATGTCGTGCGAAACAACTTGGCGGCGCACCGCTAACACTGTGCACTCTCTTGAATCATGCTTTCATGAAATCATTTGAACCCGTCGTGGTAAATTTATCTGCCACGTTTTTTTTTGTCGCTTGCGTCCGCTCGCAAAATTTGCATCGACATTTTTAACCCTTTATAGTTCAGGCAATGATAAAACGTGCTCGCGGGAATTTAATTTGTAATTGGCGCTTGTAATGTCAAATTGTAATTTCCAAGTTTTTTGTATCGCTCTTTTTTGTGGTCTCGTTGGGTTCGAGGTACAAAGGTTTAATTGATATGAGAAGAAAAAAACCGTTCGCGGCAGCATAACATAAATTGTTGAGCCGAATTCAGCGAACACCATTTCGGTTCTTAATGTCATGCTGTTCTGATGAAGCCCTTACTGTTTCATTATTCGTGCACCTCACGCTCAGTGAAAGGTGATGGTCCATTCGAAAGTAGCGAAATAGCAATGCACGTGCGCTTCGCCGCTGATCTTATGAGAACTCAAACAATTTGGCATGCCATACAACTGAATCGTGTACTCGGATCCCACGTCTAATTCTTGTATCCTCATGTTTACAAAAAAATCAACAAAAAACAACCAGCAAAAAATCTCAAGATGAAAATGAGGACACGAATAACTAGACACTTTTTGCAAATCATTTTTTACTAGAATTCTTCCTTTTTCAAAACCAGATTCACCTAGTACTGTCAACAGATACAGAGATTAGGTATAAATTATTGCCGGATCGTCTCTCTGATTGTAAATTTTTTTATGGCGGATCGTCATTTAAAAAAAATTAATGAAATTGGTTAGTACATTTTGGAGACAGATTATCTTAATCTGCGTTTGACATATCAGAATGTCTTACTACGTTTTCAAAAAGGGAAATAAACGCGCGTTTGACCATCATCCATAACATTACCGGGAAGCCTGCTGAGTGAGATATTACCGCCGTCATAATCTCTAATAACCAGAGAGGGCCCTTTATAACGCCTCAAGTGCCTTATCGTAACTGCAAGCCATTCTGTCTCGCAAGTGTAATATAGTCGAGTATTCTGCGTGGCCGCTCTGTACTTTGGCCGATGTGTCGGCGGGGCGTGGAGGGTACAAGGGGTGGCGTATGGGCGCGGGCAAAAATCAGCGTGAAAACGATTCCAGGATACGTTCGGCGGTGCAAAGGTCACACGGGCTTTCAATTAGCTCTGATCTGTGGCAACCAACGTAGAAACAGACAAAAAATTTTTCCTCGTTATTAATGCGACCTGTACGCGCGAATGTGAAATTATAAGCATGCCGTTTATCATCAGTCCAACGTACTCGAGCTCAGGTGCTGTTACGCATTTTCTCTCTTTTTCTCTTTTTATTCTTAGTTTTTAATCACTCAGACACTCCGACTGCGATGAGCCGACAATTGATAGTTTGGTTTTTAAGTTTTTCACAAAAATTTGTTTTTAGTTTTTTTTTAATAGTTTCATAAATAGTATCGAAACGTTTTGAAATTATAATTTGTAATTGTGAGAAAAAAGTTGTGAAATCTCGACGTCTAAAATTTTCTGAGCTCGAAATTTGAAGTGATGATAATTGGACGAAGAATAATATTGTGACGAACTTTCGAAGGCTGTGAACTTTCTGTATTGTCAAGAGGCGATAATATTTTGAACAATTCACATTGTCTGCCAAATGACTTCCTAAATGATGATCATGAGAGAAGTTGTTGACGAATTACGCTGCAAACTTGAGCGTCTAATGGATTTTTGAACGAAAGAAACCAGGTTCCTGATTGTTTCGAAAAAGGATCGGTCAAATGACAGTACGCTCTACTAAGTTCATCTGTAATTTGCGCTTATATTGCTCAACTAAAACTTTATCTTTAACGAATCCACGTAGATCATTCTCAAAAAGATTTCAAACAACTATAATAATTTCAAATGCTTTTGCATTACTTTTTGTGCTTCGAGTAGTATGATCGTCTACCAACTAGTCAAAATCAAGACTAAATTGTTGTTTAACAATTTATAAAAAAATGTTGATTAAAAATCGTTAAATAATTTATAAACTTTCTGGCAATATTTTTTTACAAAAAAAAGTAGAGGAAACATTTTGTTATGCAAAATAAGATACAATTTGACTAGTTCAGTTCATTAGGTTAGGTTAGAATTGGCAGCTATAATTTCCGAAAACTGTGTAAATTCAATTTTTTGCATTTATCTTTTAATTTAGTGCGGTAACGTCTATATTTGTTTGAAAAATAATATTCTTAAGATTCTTAACTTTAATTTAGATACTTTTTTGTTGTTCTAGCAACTTCACATCTCTGACTAAAATTCAAAGTTGTCTCCGGCAGACATGACCCACCACAAGAACCAATGATAAATTTGACGATTTTCAAACTTGATTTTCTCAAATTTAGTGCGGCAAGAATAGTATTTCTTAGAATTTTCTGATAGAGCGTGAAATTGTCTATCAGAAAATATACATTTTTGATTCAGTAATCACTTTTGTCAAAGATCCTACTACTTTAAAGAAACTTGCAAAGTAACATCCGTCATAGAGAGTTGTGAATAATTCGTGTTATGAAAAAATGTGAAAAAAATGTTGCTGGTGATTATGTTTGATTCGCGCCACACACGCACTTCATCCAGCTTATTTTGATTGCCGTGGGTTTTTGTGCGCGCCACAAATCGGAATGATAAAAACGTCAGATGATGAGAATAGTTTCGATCCAAACAAGAAGCAAGTGTTCTGGACGCAGTCGCGCGACGCGCTCGTGGTAATGATGTTATTTTCTTATAGTCGCAGTAGAATCGTGCGTATAAAGCACCATACTTACACGTCCGCGCAGCTTTTTCCCCTCGGCTTTAGTTCGCGGGGGTCCGCGTGCAAGACACGTCCTCAAAAGCACCGACGAATGCCGTCCCGCGACCGACAATTAAGCCCGATTGCGATGTTTTGCCGCTCGACGTACAGTTCGCAGATAAAGTCCCGATGCGCTGTGCTGAATGATCGTCCACCCTAAATTAGATTGTTGGAGTGGAGTAATGTCCGTCTCGGAAATGCTCCGCAGGTTTTGTCCATCGGATGTAGGTCATTACAAGGCGAAACAGGTTTGCAAGTCGCTAACAAAGTTTCAAACAGCATCTTTATCTGCGCGATGGTTAGAAGAATCGCTCTTAACTCGCCAGTGTAATTGGCGCGAACACACTCGGTTTCATATTTTTCTCAGCTTCGATTTCAATCGGCATTTTTGCTTTCAGTTTTTATCAGTGAAATTCACTTATAAGTTGTTTTATGTTTCGTTGAAAAAATGTTAATTGAACTGTAATGCTGAATTACAACGGTTGTAATTCAAACTTTTGAACGCACCTTTTCTCTAAATCGCCAATGAATTTTAAGTTTCATTTCGATCCGCTTATTTATTACCGAATATTAACATCAGTCTACGGCTTATTAATTTAATTTATTCCCTTTGGTCTATTGAATGTTAGCGCAACTCCGGTGCGAACAATTTTTATCTCACTTTTTCACAGCCAGCCGATGGAACAGCCTGTGACGTTTGAATGCTCGGCAGATATAAAATTGTGACTTTCCCTCATTTCTTCCATTTGACTTTCCCCGCTCGACTGCCAAAAAAGTTTACTTCTGACGTACCTCACGATTCATTTTCGCTAATTAAGCAGCGTTCGCACGATTTCCCAATCTCAACGATCAAAGCTGAACTTTTTTCGCCGGTTTCTTCTTCCACATGCACATAAACTATATTTATACTTTGTTCAACTTTTTACCACTCTTTTTTCTCCGTCGTAATATGAAAACCGTTTCAACTTTTAGGTAACAAGTCAACCACAAAAATTCAAACCGCTTAGTCTAGTTTCGCAACTTAATTTTAGTCGATGGATAATTCAACCAAATCAGAAGTTGGAAACAAAAATCGGTAACTGAAAAATCGAACTTTCACATAAATCGTTGTACGGAAGTGTTTGAGGGGCAAAAATCGGTTGAATTATATTTGGCGGTTCAAGTGCGCGTTGCACTCGAGTGCCAATAATTTAGTCGTACATGATATTTCATAATTACGAGGCCTGGGCGCTTTAATCTTGCATAACCGTTCACTTTTGCAACGCGCCAGGCAAAAGCAATGACGCCGCGTCGGGGGGAGAGACTCCAGCATTAACCTGTTGAGTATGGCGACTTTTATGCATAATGATATAATGAATGTCACGCGCAATGATATAGGCACAGCAACGCCGGCTTAACTGGACGTGACAAAAAGTATGCAAATGCGCCACGTTAAGAACCTTATCTCACAATCACACGAGTATCACTGAAACGCACGCGTTACGCAACACTATTCTATTTGTGTCCGCCTGCTTCTCCCCGGTGCATTGTTTTTCATTCTTTTCACAATTTCGTTTCGTTTTGAATGCAAAAACCGTTTGTTGCTGGCACAACAATTGTTCCCTACGACTATTTGCCCAGCCATTTTTTCACCCTAATATGTACAGTTATGCATCCCGAATGCGATAAATCTTAATTTCTGTTTTCCCTCCCCTCCCCCTCGTAACTACAACTTTTACCTGACGAGCGATTTTCATTTTATTTATTTGCACGATATGAAATGTTGAAACCGATAAAAATTGTTCGGATTAATTTATCTTGCCGATCGGCAGTCTCATATAAATACGAACAAGAAAACGTTCTAGCCTGACGGTTTTATATTTATTTCGCAGCGGCAAAAATGAACGTTGAAAAAGAAACTTTCACACGACTAGGCGAATGATTAAATGATGATTTCCATCGTCCCAATTGCCGAGCGGATTTTCCGTCTCGGCTACTTGTCAGTCGTTTTGCCGACTAATTGTGAACGTGGTATATTAATCGGCCGCGAGAACAATTTAATGTGCAAAGTTTTGATTTATCTGTCGGGACTGATTTTTGCCTGCCGATCGGCCAACATTCATCACCATTTAGTATAATAAAATAGCGATTTGTATTTCGTTAGAAAATCTCTTTTGCAACCGAAAATGATTTATCAGCCAGCTTTTTCTCCATTCATTAGGTTATAGTTTGTTTCCACGAGGAAAATTTCAGTCCAATTTCCCAGCGGCTGAATTCGTACTCGCGTTTTAGTGCACATAAATCTGTCTTTCATTCGTAAATGTCTCCATTAATCTGAGCCGATAAGCCGCGCTGCGAAATGATTGAAAACTGACGAAAAAAAATTATTGATATTGAGATTCGAATTTCGTGTCGTTGGCAGACTCATAAGTTGACGCATTGGCATATAACGGTGATTGCACGAACCGCTCACGATTTCCATAAGTCACCAGCGACTTGCCGGCTTCCAAACGGTGATTTACAACCGTTTCGTTGTATATCTACGGGTTATAAGAGTTTGACATTTTTCAAGCGCGACGAAAAATGAAAAATAGGCACAACTCGCGATCGCGCAAAAAATAACGCAGCGCAAAAAATGCGCCGCTTGATAATGAACTTTCCTCGATGCCGAGTTATTGTTTTATTGAGCCGAATACGCTCGATTGTGGGAAATTTGCGATTGTTCTGTCAATAATATCGGGGAAACATATCATTGTGCGGTAGCCTTATTGTCGAATTTGCCTGCGCAATTGTTTTTATCTCTTAGTCTTGCTTTTATTTGTTCTTTTTTCGCTGACAAATAACATCGAAACCGCCCAGAATGTCTGCACATTTTTCATCGTTTGTTTTGCTTCAAATTGATTTGAATATTTTTTTAAAAATTTGAAGTAGTATGATCGTTTGACAAAAGTGATTACTAGATGAAAAAAAGATATATTTTCTGATAGAGAATTTCACGCTCGATCAGAAAATGCGAAGAAATACTACTCTTGCCGCACTAAATTCTGAGAAAATCAAATTTGAAAATCGTTAAATTTAGCATTGGTTTTTATGAAGGGTTATGTCTGCGGGAGACAACTTTGAATTTCAGTCAGAGATGTGAAGTTGTTAGAACAACAAAAAAGTGTCGAAATTAAAGTTAAGAATCTGCTTAAGAATATTATTTTTGAAACAAATTTAGACTTTACCGTACTAAATTAAAAGATAACTGCAATGAAAAAGTGACTTTACACCGTTTTTGAAAATTATGCCTGCCAATTCTAACCTAACCTAATGGACTGTCAAATTATGTCGAACTAGTCAAATTGTATTTTATTTCGCATAGCAAAATGTTTTCTTCACTTTTGTACGTAAAAAGAATCTCTAGAATAGTTTATAAATTATTTGACGATTTTTAAACAACATTTTTTTTATGATAAAAAAAATTTAGTCTTGATTTTGACTAGTGTGGTAGTCGATCATTCTGCTTTGAAAAATGATAAGACGTTGAATTGATTTCAAGGCTGACAATCAAATTTTCGGTAAAATCCACTGTTAGATTCAATTAAAAATGAGCCGAAACTGCATCGAAAGTCGAAAATCTGTTGACAGGCGATTCGAAAATAAGACGGCAATAAATCTTGCGAATAAAGTCGTAAAACACTTGTTGCTGAGTTATCACGTCTGGATGCCTACGCCCAAGCTAAATTTCAGGAACGCCCGATTTTGGATCCGACGTAATCCGTCGCCATAAATATGGATTCAATTTTTAACTCGACATAATCAATTGACTATTATAAACGATTCTCGCTAAAAGCGGCCATCATTTTCGATCAAATAGAGCGGGCGAATCCGGGACCCGATTTGATCGGCGGATTATGGCAGCAACAAGTTCTCGAAACGGCCCGAAACGGTTTCGCTGAAATTCCACGCGTGTTTATGGATTCGCCGACACACGTGTCTTTGTTCATAACTGAGTTATCGGCGCTCACGTGTTTTTGCTAATTCACGCGCGAAACTGGACACTCGCTTCTGGTATTTATGCCTCAAACTAGCTTATAAAGCAGCGGCAAAAAATTAAGATTATAAATATACACCTGCTTTTCGGAGTCGCAAAAAAAAGAAATTTCCTTATTTCAGTCGCAGCGCTAATAAATTATCTCTCAAGGGTAACGAGTGGTTTGTGCACGAAATCGTTCGTCGTCCGAATGATATCTGCGATTGCATGCGGAATGATTCTCGCGTTATGGGCCGTTTTTCTGGTCTCATGAATAATGCACTTTGGGGGTCCGCGAACGAAATCAATCATTATCTTAATCACGCATTGCTTTTGTGTCAAAAACATTTTTTCTCCTACGTGCATCAAAAGACACCGTGACATTCAATTACAGCCGGGCCTCGAGTGTGTCATTACGTAATATGTGGGCCAGTTTTTGATCAGATAAACATCGTGCCGGAATTCCCGCACGCAACGGCCCCGCAACGCACAAATAAAACGTTCCATTCAGAGACACGATCCGAAAAATGACTAATTGTAGACGCGCATTATCACGTTGAAATAATGAAATGCGTTGCAGTTTGGCATCGGCCCCCTTGAAAAATGTCTGAATACGAATAATTTGACGTCGCAAAAAGAACCAAACTTACGTGAGATGAAAGATAATGCGACCACCCTCAGGGACGAGCGTATAATTTATAATTTAAAAATGTTATAGAATATATATTCTCACCTTAAAATATCAAATCTATCTAGAAATTTTAGATTTATTCTTTATAATGGATTTAAATTTCAAAAATAGACATAATTAAAAATAACATTGAGACCCGGGTTCAAATCCCCAATGAAAAAAATCGAAAAAATTGAAAAATTAAAACATAAAGAGATGTAGATTAAATTAAATTTTTCATTTAAAAAAATTATTATTTATATTTTTAGTTTACATTTTCGCGAGGACACACGCTCTAGCATGTCGAAAATATGTCGGCTGCGACAATTAGTAGCCGACGGGCCTTCAATTAAATACCATTATGGTTCCGTAGGCCTTTTTGAATTCTCCTTCTCGGAGTCTCCTTTAGGATGGACTCGTCACTGTGAAAAGAATGACGTGATGATGTCGGCAAATTCTTTGACCCAAAATTGGTTTCGCTCAGGTTATGTCTACATTAGTTCGGTTATATTTGCAAATAACCATCGATCACTGGTTCACGATTTGTTTATGTTGCTTCTCGGCCGAAGTCGGTTGATTGATTTTCGATTTCTTTTGCTTTTGTCGACGGGACAAAAGATTAATGTTCGTCGCATCTTTTTCGAGCGAATATAATAAATGAATTGTTGCCAATTATGAAACTAAAATACGATACCTCTCTTCCACTTTGTTTTTCGATTCCGTTATGAAATTAAACGTTAATTGAATATTTAAAAAAATGATTACTGTAATAAGTACACAATGTATGGAAGTTGAAAATAAACGCCGTCGAATTACAAGATCACAAAAGATTGTTTCAAAAATTAACTTATTATTTTCGTTGTAATTACGGTCGGACTACTTTTCACGTTTTGTACATAAGTAAATGAACGAAATTAACTCGATCTTCATGATACAATAAACATAAATAACCGTTCGATTACAGATCTGACCAAATTACAGGCAATTACATGTTAATCGATCGAATTTAAGTAAGCAAAATTTGCATTGTACTTTTTATCCCTTTGTTCAATCTTGAGGATTTATTGTTCGATCGGATCTAACGACACAGTTTATTCACGCAATTTGACTTTCTATTTGCGCGAGGCTTGGAGGAAAAAAAAGTCGATGAAAATCAATTAGCTCGGTCATAATTTTTGCATCGCAATTGCAAAAATTGTACTGCAAATTGATAGTCGGAGATGACTAATCGCTTCTCAATTTCGCGCACTTCATTTGCGATTACGAACCGAAAATGAAAATATCCGATCCTTTTACGCACCAAAAGGATAATTAAGATGCATTAACGTGGATGTGTGTTACATAACGGGACGACGATAATAACGAATTGCATCTGCGATAATCCCCAAATCATAACTTACGAAGCGGCGATGCAGAGAGCGAGAAACAAAAGAGCGAGCGAACGACAAGGAGAGGTGACAAGAAGATTGGGAGAGGGCGGCGTCAAAAACAAGTGGCACTAAATAATACAAACGCGTAACATCCCACCAAAAATTGCGATACGCTGTTATCTTTATTCGCATGTAACAAGACGTGTCGTGATAAACGCGAGGCCGAGCAACAACGGACAACGAGATGTCTCGAACAACGGAATGTAATCCAGGAAACATTCCTATAAGTCAGTTTCATGAAATATCACATGACGCGGTGCGAGTACCCAACTGTTCATTAGCGCTGCTCGCAAGTTCAAGGATGACCGAAAGAGATCGTTGAACTTCAAAGTTAATTCATCTTCACGCTGAGCGCTGTTCGAAATAATCAACAATTATCCGATAAATGACAAGCGTAAGGAATCTTCAATGCACCTCAAATGAAGACACTTCTACACATTAAAAGTCCCGAATGACATTTTGTTTTCATCTTAACCTGTACGACTGATTTTTCCATTTCAACCAACCTTCAATTTTCAACCTTTCTTAATTTTCTCACTTTAATAAAACACGGATTTTATCTCAGTTGGTACACAGGCTTTTGTAATATAAAAATGACGGTTTCAAGTAGTACGATCGACTACCACACTAGTCAAAATCAAGACTAAATTGTTTTTTAACAATTAACAATTTATAAAAAATGTTGATTAAAAATCGTTAAATAATTTATAAACCGTTCTCGCGATATTTTTTATATAAGAAAGTAAAGAAAACATTTTGTTATGCGAAATAAAATACAATTTGACTAGTTCGACATAATTTGAAAGGCCATCAGGTTAGGTTAGAATTGGCAGGCATAATTTTCCAAAACGGTGTAAATTCACTTTTCCATTGCAATCATCTTTTAATTTAGTTCGGTATTGTCTTTATTTGTTTGCAAAATAATATTCTTAAAATTCTTAACTTCAATTTAGACACTTTTTTGTTGTTCTAACAACTTCACATCTCTGACTAAAATTCAAAGTTGTCTCTTGCTTGACCCTCCATAAGAACCAATGATAAATTTGACGATTTTCAAACTTAATTTTCTCGAAATTTAATGCGGCAAGAATAGTATTTCTTTGCATTTTCTGATAGAGCGTGAAATTCTGTATCAGAAAATAATTTTTTTTTTCATCTAGTAATCACTTTTGTCAAACCATTATACTACTTTGAAATAAGTTTTTCAGTTGAATTTTCGGAACCGAGATTTTGGACTGATAAAAAGTATGTAAAAAGAGGAATGACAAACAGCTTAATTCGCGATCGGGTGTGTAAAGAAAAATATGCTGGGCGAGCAAATAATTGACGTCGAGTTGAACAGCCTGAGCTTGCAATAAATCGTTGAGCGAGAGGTCATGCGAGCGCGTCGGGACATAAAATTAGCTTCCCTTTGAGCCATCCATTAGCCTTCGCAAATTTGTAATCTCATCCGAAATGAAACGATGGGGCGTTTGTGCGCGCGCCGGTATCCCCATTGAATATCAGCGCATTGAAATCGCCGTCGGGACAATTAAAAATCGGAGAAATTTGAAACGCGCGATTCCGCGTTCGCACATTAAAAGTATTGCCGCGAGGTTGAATCGAATTGAATCGGCCGGACATTATACGAGAGCGATAGTCAATAACGAACGTCCACTCGCCGAGATTTATTCTCGGTATGTGAAACCCGATGGGAAGCTTCGTATTGATGTTCCTCCGGAATTTCGATTCCGATTGCAAAAAACTGTTGTTCTGATCGCTCGAGCATGACGTGCACAATAGATTCCGCGCTTGGAATTTCTACAACGGCAGATCCTCCGCGTCTCCGATGCACTCCTCATTCCCGGCCCATTAACCGTTTCGTTAACAAATTTCAGCCTCGAAACTACTTTGCGCGACCGACCAATTTGCCTATCCCCAAATTAACAGCCAACTGATAATTAAGACGATAAAACTCGGGACTAAACAATTTATTTTTTACTCCGAAGCAGAAACTGCAAAAAATCTCAACCTTGGATAATGCTGTTTCACAAATGATAGTTTGCATTCATCGAGCCACCCACAACCGCAGCAGACCGTCACCTATTTCTGCGAAGAGTCATTAGTAAATGAAAAGTCGCATTCTGCATGGTTCTCTGGCCGAAGCTCAGAAACGCATATTCATCGCGCCACAATCTTTTACAATGATTAGCGCGGTTGCGCAACCAACCTTACGTAAAGCTGCTTGTGTGCGTAATCCGAATTTTCAGGTACACTTGACGGTAACTGGATCCACACGTGACTTCTTAAATCACCTGACCGGTACGTTTCGACGTGTTGTTTCAAGCCACTCTATTTGTCTAATAGGAAATTCATCTCGGATTCAGTTTTTTTTTCGCTTGACAGAACTATGACAATGCGGAAAGCGACTTCATGGAAAAACGAATACGAACAAACTTCGAAGGAGAAGCAAAGTAGTTTTCGGAATTTCTACCAATGGTAAACGATTTATAATCAAAGTCGGTTGCTAATTGATTTGAACTTCCTTGAAAGAAAAATATCTCGAGAAATCGAGTTACATGTCAGCTGCTCTCGGGGAATTAATTCCGTACGTTTCTATGGAAAATTGATTTGATCATATCGGAGGGAACGTTTGACATGGTCCATATACGGGCACGCGTACAACCATGTTAGTACGAGTTATTAAATGATTAACTTTCAAATGAATGTCACTCGAACAAAGCTTTCATAATAAACACAATGCCATATCAGCGACTACCGAGATCGTTTGTTGACGCAAAGTTTAATTGCACTTGACATCTGTATTTATCGGTCTGCACACAAATGGATAAAGTCACGCTTTTTAACGACACCAATTCGTCAGTTATGCTTTGTGTTTTTAGTTGTTTAATTTAATTTTTTATTTCGCGCGAAAAAAAAGGTTTTCTCATCCTTGTGCAACTTTTTTCGATTGGCGATCGCAAAGTCCCATTAACCTCCACCCACTTTCGTCCAGGAACAATCGTGTCAATGTCGAGCTGGCCAAAAATCTTCATTTTTCAACCTGCCAAAAACGATAAAAAGGGAAACAAAAAGATCGTGACGTAATTACGGTATCACAACGTGATGCAATGGAAGTTTTTGGCAGTTGAAGAAATATCGCATTTTTGTCGCGAAGGTCTCGAGACTTTTCGGAATCCGTGGGATTTGTGTGGGCCTACACTTCTGAGGTCGACACATAAATTATTCTTATAAACGGTCACAATTAGATATAGATATTGCATTTTTTCTCTTTGTCCGAGCGATTGTCAGGGCATTTTTATTGTTCTCGAAGTTTAGGCTTGGTGTAAAAGATTTTGCTATAAATCCAACCCAAGTATTGGATACCAATAGGATCAGAAAACTTGATATTCATATTTGTCACAGGTTTTTTGCTAAGTACCATCGTAATCGTGAGAGATGATACTGCGTTGATTCATCCGAAATGTTGAAATTGATATATTAGCTGATATTGTCGCTAAAAACGACTTTTATATAATCCCAGATTGCTATGCAGAAAACGAAGCCTATGAAAACATAAACAGCCAAGTCTGAGAATTTGTTTTTCAGTCTCCTTTTGCTCCTTTGATATATATCTGCCATTTTTTCACATGTTTCTATTTTTGTCTCGCAAAATTGTTTTTTTTTCTGGTATCAACTCTCTTCTATTTATCTGTCTCCTAGGCAGAGTCACCATTGAATCATTTTTCACTCTGTTAGTTCTGTCCACAATAGTTGATAGTTTTGAAGGTAAAAAAAAGATAAAAGAGTTGTGAATTAAGAAAGAAATCCTGAAACTTTTGAAATTACAATAAAATTACAAATTGCGTCAGAAGTTTTTCGTGCAATTTTTTTTTGCGACAAAACTACATGAACCCTTTCTATTCCTTACTATTCAAACTGACAGGCAAAATTGTATTGTCTCAGTAAGAAAAATAAATACTAAATTTGAGTTTTTTTCCAAACCTTAAGATCAGTATTAATCTCAACGGATTTTAGTAAAATTTACTAAAAGGAGACATTTTTAACAATTGATCTCTTGAAAAATTTTAAATGTAATATTATTGAAGTTACTGAAAATTTGTTTTGCAAAATTTTGAGTTTTTTAGACTTTTCAACGAGATAAAATCAATTAGAAAAATTAGGGTAAAAATTCGAGAAAAAACTGTTGTAAAATCCCACGCCAAGAGACCAGCATACTTAAATCTAATAAATCCATATTATTCAACTAACCCGTTTTCCAAGTGTAACAGCAAATAACTAATCTCGTAGTTTGAAGTTTAGTATAAAAAATTGCGGATTGTTTGCGAAAGTGCGATGAGAAAGAGGGGCCGACTGGAGATAATTAAGACGGAAATTTAAGGAAGCCGCGTGAACAAGGGTGAAGATTGGTGGGGGACCTTGACCGAGTGACGTTGATCGGGGATGGTGTGCGCGGTGGATATACCTGTTGGGCCCTACGTTCGTAAGTGCGGTGGGATGGGATAAGCGCATTGCGCTGGGTCGGTTGCTCGTGCGCGCAGCAGCGGTGGAAGGAGCGAGTAGAGCGGCCTACGCAGTTGGGTCCGCGCTCGTGTGGGGCCAGCTTCTATTAGTCGTCCGGCGCTCGGCGAGGAACGTGCGTGTGCAGCCGAGCAGTAGCGTCCGTGTTATCCGAGAGAAATTCGCGAGCGAGCCGTCAATTAGACGCCAGTCTGACGCTCCATCCGTCACTCCGACCAGGAAGCGACCGGTTTCATTACCTTTGATCCCGGTCAGCATGGCGCTTCTTCCGAGCTCGCAGTGACAATCGTGATAAAAGTGACAGTCCCACGTGAGAGTGTTTCCCTGGTGCACACATCAGTTCGCGCTTTTTTTGTTCCCCTCCGCCACTGCTTCCCGCTCCGGATCTCTCTTGTCTTCGAACGCTCCTCTTAGAACGGATACTCAGCGACTATCGTTATGCGCTGATCCCACTGACAAGGTAATTACCCGTGAATTTTGGCATCACGGATATACGAGCGCTTTCAACTAAGTGCAAACGTGTGCCGAGTTGGACTGTTTCGTGACACACCGGTTTCCCTCTGATTCGAAACCGAATTTTGGTTGGCAAACGAAAAAATTTTGCCTTGCAGTTTACGATGGGTTCGTAGTGGTTCAAGTGATTCTCGACCCCGAGTAACAAGTTTTGACAGTGCTGGTGAATCGATTGGTGCTGCGAGATGTGGATATCGAACGTGGAAAAAATTGATACGATTTTGCAAGATTTAGGTTTTCGAGTGAAATTCTTGAGTCGATTTGAAGTTGTTTTAAAGATGAATTCAGAGGTTGGATTTTATTGAGATGTTAATTAAATTTTATACTGAGGAGAAAAATATACAATGAGTTGTTTGCATTGCAACGAATTGTGTTTTAAAGTCGCGACCGCAAAAAAAGTTGCGCAAAAAATTCGCATTTAAAATTCTAAAGAAGGTGTGTTTGCAAGAGACGCGAATAAAAAGACAAGCAATGACACATTTTATGTAACCAACAAATTCGTAATGAATTCAAAAAGTTAATATTACTGACACCGAGGTATTGACGTTTTTGTCAGAATTCAAAGCCATTATTCTTTTATTGTCCGATTCGATTGAAAAACAAATGAAAAATATTCATTTTTTATATGAAATATAGTCATGAATTAAACTAAGGATCGTTTCATTAACTCATGTCAACGAGATAAAACAGGAGAGAAGAGTTTTAAAAAAAATTCTAAACAAATGACAAGTCCGCAAGTTGAAAATATTTTTGAACGAAATTATAACTTTCAAACGGTTGAATTACAGTTCAATTGTTAGCCGGTATATTTAGATCGTAATCGGGAATTCAGTTCGAAACCAAAGTTGTTGGTATATTTTCTTGTTATTCAATAGATATACCTCAATCGTCTAATAAAGTAAATTATAAAATCGTGATGGTAAATTGAAGCGGTTGAATTTCAACTTTTGACCTCTGGCAATTTGATTACAGTTTATAAGGCACACATTCACTGAAAAAGCGAAATTTCATCTCACTTTCATTTATGACGTACATGAAAATATATAAAGTTCAAACTCGCAGATACGATCAGAAGTGACTTGAAATAGTGTTTAACAAATGTTCCTCGGGCCACAAATAAAAACATCTGACTCGAAAACAAACAAGGTTCTGTTCAACTTATCATTACGCGATTTCGTTTGTTGTCTATTCTCATTTTTTCGCAAAATCACTCGAGCGCGAAAACGTCCTTTTTAAAAAATTGACACGTATTTCAATAATACAACTCGTTTTTTATCCGAAATATAAAACAGTTAAAAATCCAATTTTGTGCCCAAAAAAGCATCTGCACTTTTTACCTGCAATCCCTTCTATTGTTCATTGAAAACTTCAACTGTCATCGACGCATTTCATGAAACAGAACAACGCAAAATGCATGACGTGGACAATTTTGACGTATCATTTTTTTCTCATCTTCAATTTTTATTACTCGTCACACTCGCAATTTTGATAGTTGTAACGAAATAAAAATTACCTTTTTGCAATAGGAAAGAAAAAACGATTTAAAAATGGTAAACATAACTCAGTTCAGGGATTTATGAATAATTTATAAATTCCGGATGAAATTATCGTCGATTACTTCGCGAAATCGTTTGTCAATTTCTCATAATCGCGCGCAAACGGCAGTAAAAAGTGTGCTCGTTAATTTTCATTCGTAAATAGACTGAAATAAAAATGGGTGCATCTGTAGTGATGAATGTTGTGAAAAAATAACGGTGTCTTGGCGCGCAAAAAGCCGTCAACCTGTCGGACCAGAGACGCGAACTTTTCTTAAAGGAATGTAGACCGGACAGTAGTTCCCATCTGTTTTTATTGCGCTGACCTGGAATCAGCTCGCGTAATTGTACTTGTAATGATTACACTCGAGTTCCCAAAATATTTCATTCTTGATGCAGTTTTATTCAGACTCATGAGGAAAGTGAAATGAAAAAAAAAAAAAAAACAAAACAAAAAGTATATGAAACAAAATTTAAATTAAGAAATTTCGCTTTTGAAGAAGAGGTTTTTAAAGTGTTATTTGCTGTTTAAAACGGAGATGATCAGTTCGACGAAACCGAATTACATAAGTCCGTCACATAAGAAGCGCAAATATTTCAAAAGTCAGATCCTTTCGAAAAGTGAAACCGGTGTGAAGAGTCAAGCCGATTTGTCAAACACAAATTAGAATGTCTTTGACGAATCCAATCTGCTACAGTTGATACATTCACATTCGATTTGAATCTACACACCGACTGATATTTCGTTATGATAAGAATTTGTTTTTGTTGTGTCTTTTTTTGTGTCGTCCATCTGTCATTCGAGTGTTGTTTTGAAAGAGCGTGAAAAAAGTCGATAAATATTTTTCGAATTAAAATTTCGTCAACTCTTTTGTCTTGACGTGTGTCGTAGATTTGGACTTATCTCGGCCGAATAGAACGTCAGCGAATAATTCGAAACGTGGTTGAGGACTAAATTGATCTTTGTTCGACGACGAAAAACAACTATGATTAATAACATGTTTGTTATCAAGCTTCATTTGGAAGCGAAAAAGACGGAGACAAAAAGGAGGATTAATTAATTCATGACTGTTTGATTCGAAAATTTTATGTAAGAATTTAATTTCATTGTAATTACGAAGACTCGAGCGACGTAATGAGTGCACATTAACGATTTTGAAAAATGTAGTACACAATGAATCCACATAAACCTTGGCAAATTTAATTACAAAATGAACGATACTTTTTTTACCTCCTTCATCTGAACTCTGACGAAGTCAAAAACTGTTCATTAAATTATTCGAACAAAGTATAACACGAAACCAATCATTCGGTCATTAATCAAATTACATGGTAGTGCGCAACATGACTGTGTGTACATGTGAACGTAATTAACACGAGGGTCAGATCGGTATAATAATCGACAGAAGCGATGATACGACACTCGTTCACTCAGACGCTGTGAAATTTACCTCAGAGCACATTCTTCGTCGGTGAAATATCGCGATATTATGTCGCTGGTTTACAAGCAAAAAATCAGCTTAATGTAAATCGTGTTGTGCCTGTTAGCACGTTGTCTTCATCGAACGTTATTGAAAATCCGCAGACTTAATAGGAGCTAATTTTCATTTTCATTTGCAAGGCAAACATTAATCTCGCTAAGTTATCGGCACAATTAATTTCATAAACATGGTTCATTCAATTTAACGAATCTTTGTTTTATCGCAGAACAAATTTTATGGCTACGTTTAAGCCGCTTTTTCAATAAGGGGTTAAAGTTAACTCTTGTTTATGTCAAAGGGTTAAACTTAGTTCTTCCATCTAATCCTCTTTTTTCTAAAAATGTTAAATTAACCCATTTTTAACTCAATTTTCTACAGAGGGTTAACTTTTTTTTTGACAAGGGTTAAATGTCAATTTGTAAGAGTTGTAGAATCATGTTCGACAAGATGTTATTAGCAACGCAACACTAACCTAGGCTCAGAGCCTAACTTGGAATCGATACGGTCTGCTAACAAAACCCAACGAAATTAAAATGCGTAAACGAGCGACTTTCGCTGGCATAATAAGCCCCGAGTCACTTTCGATCTGAGAAGAGATGCAGTGTTATCTGTTATGCCTATCTGCTGACAAATCTCTTGTCCCCCGCGTTTCGCCAAAGTTCGCCGTCAACGAACGCAGAAGACAGGTAACCCGATCGAAATCGGCCACGACTTACTCTTGCCGTGCTCGAATGCACTTTGCGATACCAAGAATCGGCCTGACACATGTTCCCGAACAAATTCGACCCGGATGGTCCCAATCATCGCTTTGTCACAGTTCATTAAGTCGGCCCAAAATAACTTTTCAAAGAAAACAGCAAAGAAAATATGTTTTGTTCTCTTTTTCGGTGTCTGAGAAAAAAGAACCGTTTTTTTCGCATCGCAAAAATTTCGAAATTAATGTACCGCGCTTTGGTACAAAGCGAGACTGATTTTTGCCGGAAAAAAGTGTACACGATGTGTTTGAGGGAGGAAAAAAGTACAATTAAATTTCAATCTCGGCTAAACAATTTGCAAGTACCATTCTGGGCGAGGTTGGAGGTGCGGACTAGTGAACAAAAAATGATCGAGCATCATTTTTTGTATCTTTCGTTACGAGAGAGCCGTTTTTTTTGAGCGCGGCTCTTAATAAAGAGCTTGAATTACAATCTCCCGAGCTCTCGAAGATGGCCTTGTGAGATGACGTTGCAAGTGACCCCTATTGTCTTCAAGGGCGAACTCCTTCTCCGCAGGGAAAAGCGCAAAGTGCAACTTCATTTTCGCATTTGCGACGATTCAATTTAATCGACCAGCGATTAGATGATTCTATCATGAAAAAGGTCGTTTCTTCTCTGTCGTTGATTGTTGACGCAAAAATTAATGTCGTCGCATTCAAACTTTGAACGTTTGCAAAAAATAAAAAATGCAACTGAATAGAAAATCAAATGTTTGTAGAGAACCTTGAAAATGTTAACCCTTTAATAATTTGAGATAAAAAGGTTTAAAATATTTTGTTTGTTATTTTTTATCGAGGTCAATATTCGAAGACAAAATTTGATGACAGTGAAGAAGAAAAGAAGGAACAGACCACCCCGATTTTGTAAAAAAGTATCAAAGAGCCATTCGTCATGACGATAAAGTTTTCTCGCAAAATCGTCATGTTTTGTGAGATAGCATGAGCCCATGTGAAGTAGCCCCTCGTTGAATCAGCGTCTTATCACGTTAGCTATTCGCCGGTAGTTGGCTATCGTCTGTCATTATCATTTTAGCGGAATCGGCGATGGATCGCGCTCGAGCATCATCAAGACTCGGAGCGTCATCACAGTCGTAGTCATTATCATTAACATCATCATCATAATCATCGTACGTAAAACACAACCTGCGTCTAAACATAAACTTGAAAGTCTGCTCCGGCGTGCACGTACTCGACTTATATAGGGTGTACAATTACTTTGCAGATGAATCAGCCGAGATAATGCGCAATGTCTTTGAACGATTCGTACGCCGGTGTTTAACGCCAACCAGGTATTAAGACGAGGAGTTGCGAGCTCCAAGTTTTATGACGCTTTTAAGAAACGAGTTTATTTTATCCGGCCTGATGTGACCCGATGATAGTGTTCCGCGACGTTTCCGCAGATGCCACGTTATTACGAAAATTTCATGCTCGACTTTTAATTGACTGCACGCTGCGAACCAATTCAAACTCTTTAGATTTCGTGTTTGATCTCACGGTTAAGCACACCTGACTTTTTGTTCATTCAATATGAAATCCCTGCTCTTCATACCAAACTTGTAACCATTTTTTAACAAGTTTTCTGACACTCTAACCGCACGTCGGCTTGATTTTAAGTCGAAAAAATTGTTCGGTATTCTCGAAACAGAGAAAAAAAAATTCCAAAATTTATCTCTGCTTTGATTTCGAAAGTCGATCGTTATCAAGAAAGTAAAGTTTGTACAAAATAAAGCCGGCAAGCGGAATCGCAACTAATGAACACTTTCAAGTATTAATTGCGATTAAGTGCAAGCTGTTCTCGTTAATTAATTTTGAAAACTGTTGCTCGGGATTTAATTGTATTGTGCATTAGGTTCGGCCTGGATGTGTGTTTATGGAACAACAGGCCGAGCGTGACTGATCGGAATTCGGCGCAAGTAAATTGAATTAAACGCGTGTACATAATTAGATTAACTGGTAGTTAAATATGAAACAAATGGCGAAACTTTGTTGATTTAGATGGGACCCATCGGAAATTGACTGGCTCAATAGCTGCTTATCCAACGATTCAAATTCAATCACGCAGATTAAATTGAATTAACAGTCGGGATGTTTGTTTTGCAATTCGGGTCGTTACATAAACGAGCGTTTGCACCTCGTTATGAAAACGAAACGTTCAAATTTACGACCGCGCGAATAAACCAGCTCTGATAAAAGCACACTCGAACCCATCCACTTTGCGATGCAAAACAAAATTAAGATCAAAGGTTTGATTGGGTTGCAGGAAAAACAAGTTGGACAGCGAGGTCGCGAGGCGACCGCAGGGTAAGAAAAGTCGGGCCTAAATAAAAAGTCTTGGGTTAGGGCTTGCTCCCTCCGAGCGGGGGGAGTTAAGAACGGCTTGCGATAAGATGCCCGAGGTGCAGCGCTCGGACTCCGTGAGGTCCGCCCCCGTGGAAAACGGCCGCAGCGACCGCAGCGTCTCCTTCAATCGAGACGTCCACGTCAAACGAATCGGTGAGTCCAGGCCATCACACCGCCAATACCTTGTGTCACAACGCTGCTTGACTAATGAACGAGCCAAGTTTTCTCTACGTCCTCGCCTCTCTGCTCTTCTCATTCATCGCTCTCCACTTGTACTTCCCAATCTGAAGCTTTCACCTTCAGAATTTGTCGTGTTGACAGTTTTTTCCTCCACTTATGACCTCATTTACATACGTATCATCTGACTGAAACATGACATTTGTGTCAAAACGTTTAGTTCAAGTTTGACCCTTTCACTCGTCTGCTTACTTGTCTCTTCAATCAAACTTTCTGCCTCTTCACAAACAACTCGACCGTAAAGTACCATCAAAGCTTTTAAAAAAACATTTTTTTCTAATGTTTGCTAAATGTTTTTTTTAATGTTTATTTGATTGTTTTGGACTTTTTCACTTTTTGTTATTTTTCTAATAACTTTTTTCTAATGTTTGGTAAACGTTTTTTAAGATTTATTTGAACGATTTTGTTTGTGACTAAGATTGTTGAGTTTTTGAAATTGAATAAAATACCTTTCCCAATATCCTGAGTGAGTTCGCGAGTCAAGCAGCGTGACAACCAGCTCCAGTTCTGTATCTCCAACTTATTTCTAACTTGTCCAAAGGTGTTCAATATAACACGTAAGACTGATAATAAAAAAAAAGTTATCTGCCGCTACTAACGGCACGTTAAAGTAAAACTCGTTTAATAAACGATGATAAACGACAAGTGGGATGTCTGCTCGATTGATTTGCGTTCGAGTTTGCTTTATACTAATAAAAATAATTCTTTCAAAATTTAATAATATTAACTCGTCTTTGAATGCGAGTTACTGAATAGTACTCAATCGAACTAATATGTCTAACTGCATCAAAAATTAAATCAGACAAAAACTGTGATTGAATAACAATGATTTCATTTGTTCATTCATCATTTACTCATTTTTAATTGCAATCTTTGAAATTGATAATTGGCGTTTAACTCAGACAAATAGAAAAATAACTCGAATTGAGAGTTTTGCAAATGATATCAAGCAAACCTAAAAACATAATCGCAAATTTGACGAGCGGAGACAAATTGGACAACTTTTTTGATTCAAAATTTGTTGATTACATGGGGCTCGCAATGGTAAGGTGTAAAGGTGGACAGGACTCGCCAATTTATAAAATGATATCACTCTGTTTCATCTTTGTGTCTCATTTATGTTATTTTTAATTTAGTTATATGTTTTCGCAATTTTCAACCAACGGAAAAAACCATCTCAGGCAAATCAGTTTCAGTGGCTAAATTGCGGAAAATAAACGGATGCCAAACTTTTTTCATCGGACGTAATTGAACTACCTTTTTTCGAGAGTTTTGTTTTAGATCGAAAAAGCGAGAAAAAATGTCGTCTGATGATACTAATGGAGACTATTTCGCCGCGCCGATCCAGTATTGGTGGCGTAAAATTAACGACCGTTGAACAGGACTAACTATCGCGTGAGGAGCGGTTGCATTATTTTATAGTGACATCCGTCGTGTTTTATGGGCGTAGAGCCGGAGTTAAGCAGGTTGTCGTGGTCGTCTAATCGAGAGCCACCGTGCGCCCGTCGTCGGGAGGTGACGCGTCGTAAGCTACGACACGTGCGTAATCGGATGTCGAATTATTATTCCAAGCAGGAAGCTGTCCGACACACTCCATTCCGAATAAAATCGCCCGAGAGAGTAAAAACGTCCAATTGATTACGCCGCTTGCGAAAGCAAGCGCACAACTCACGGTTATTATTTCGCGCCGATCTTATTTCGATCGATTTATCGAGACGGTTGCGCGCAAGTTTATGACGGCGATGGATACTATGGCCCTCAAAAGAATCTTAATCATGCGTATGCTTATGCCCTCGTGGGATCGCTGTGACAGGCACTTTGAGTGCCTTTTTATGGTGAAGAATGGAATGTAAACATTTATCGCTCGATGATTTGTTTTGGGCTTAACGAACGTAAAGTTTTTCCACAATGCTCGTTTTATCGCTCGCGAAATTGAATGAAACTCGATTTAAGAGAGATATTTTTTCCTCTGCGACTGCAAAAATTGTTCGGATATTTTCGTGCATAACATTTCATTGTGCATTGGATCGCAAAGTTTTGCGAAATCCTCGCCAAGTCCACAATCGCGTTGCTTTTTCAGACAAATCATTAACGATTTATGAAGATCTTTGAAATTCCACAGAAAAGTTTAATTGCTAAACGTCTTCTCCGACTGCGCGTTGCAGGAAGACGCAGCGGCGCGGTTTTTTTTATGTCTCCGAGCGCGGCTTCTTGCGTGCCTTAATGCACGACCTCTTTTTCTGAAACAACAAATTGCCGTTGTGTAACGACAGGAAATTATGTTCTCATTACAAGCTGTGTCAACAACTGTCTTCCAATATTTTTGTCCGCGTTCAAATCTCGAATGCCTAACTTTTGTACGAGAAAAAAAACTCAATCTCGCGAATATTTTTCGTTTGTTTTTGTTTTTTTATTCTGGTAGAACGAAAGGGACGATTTTTCGTTTACACCTGTCGTCATTTTCTAATTTGAAGAACAACGCTAATCCTGACATTTATAGTGGCTGGACTTACGTGCGACACGTTGTCAAGCGGCCTAAATAAGCGTTCGCGTATTCGCTTATCCGCTTATAACTGCGGAGGAATTCCGAAAAGGATCCATCGTCCTCGTCAACGCGATTCAATCTAGATTTTTATAAATCGAACACGAGGATTATCCTTGTTCTCGAAACATTGAATTATTTAAATTCCTGCGTGGCGAATAAAGAAGGAAAGCCGTCGCACGATCAGCTGACAAATGAACGTTCGTTTGAAAGTGAATTATATATGCCGGAGAGCAGAAGAAAGAAGAAGGTGCGAAAAAAGTGCCCCTCATTATTAAGGATTGCACGAGAGCGAAAGCGAATGTCGAAAAAAAAACGAGGAAGGAGATTTTTGTTTCGCTAATAAAATCGTTTCGTGAGAAAATGATCCTTTCTTGATGGGATTAATTTGACAGGCAATATTTATGGGTCATTTTTTATGATTATGCAGTCGAGTTTGTGGAAATCGAAAGTGACGATGCGTGGTACGATACGGCATGTTTTTTTTGTCGAAATTAATGAAGATATTACAAAAGGATGAAACGAAAGTTGCAGTTCCAAAAGTTTCTTTTTTTCGACGATCCTGATTTGCTGAACTAATTCCGAGAGCATTTTAAAATTTATTCGAGCATTTGAAAATTCAAGATTAGAAAACAAAATGTCGAATTGCATAGTTGTCGGTAATTTTTTGTGTTAACCGATGACAACAAAAATGTAGTCATCATTTTGTTTGTAATTGAAACAAACACATTACAAGCAGGTAGCATCTATTGCACGAGCAAAAAAGGAGGAGGATGGAAAACTCGTTGGCGGTAATTAATTTCAATAAACCTCTTGGCTGATGGTAGCGTGAAGCATCAGAGGGAATTTCACGGAGGGACTTTCTTTTCAAAAAGTCGATCAGTGGTGCACACACGTACATAATCGAACGTAATAATCTGCGAGGAGAGGATGAGAAAAAGGATCGAGCGGGAGCGAAAAACGTGCATATTCATTTCCTACGGTGGAATCGATTAGCCTCACCCTGCGCGGCAACCTTGAGGCGTGTACCGAGGAGGCGCTATGTCCTCGACGTTCTGCGCTATGAATGAGGGATGTTGAGAATGCGTCGGACCGCGCAACACGACAAGCAGGGAAAGTTATGAGCCAGCCATCCGACATTATCTAGGAGGGATCTAGTTGCGCGGATCTAAGCCGAAGCCGTGAAGCTGGTTCCCAGGCTCGCCACTTACCACGCTGGTTTATTACACCGTGATCGTACGCAAAAGTTATCGTGTCCGCGAGACTCAACCAAGCTCGAGAAGAGGCGAAAAATTACCCGTGCACGGAGAACGGGAGGAGCATAAGCTTACCGGCTTATGGACCCATATTTTTTATAGACGGGTCAATTGAACGAATTTTCTGTAAATTTTTTAATCCTTTCAAAAGGAAATGACCATTTTCGATAATTTCTTAAGGAAATTCATGAGAATTTATTTTTGTATTTTTTTTCTTAGACAATCAGGGTACTTTAGTCTGTTCTGATATTTCTGCAAATTTTGACGATTCCATTCATTTGATATGTTTTTAGATTTACTCACTCCATTGCATTAATGGAAAAAATTTTTTGATCTTTGTCTTGAAGTTTAAGGTATTCAAATTTTTTTTCTTAAAAGGTTTATAAAAACGGAAAAATGTGTTATAAAAAGTTTCGACGGAGACATTTTTTTGTCACATGGCCGGTTCGTGATGAATAAATTTTACATAATTGACAAGTACATTTTCTTGTTAAAGCTACGTAGCTTCGCGATAAAGCGAGTATAAAAACCATTTGAGATTAAATCCTACTACACACTGTACAATAAAATTGTAGATTATTACCATGACGTTATTTTATACGCACGGATTATAGTAAAATGTTGTTTATTACTCAACAACAAGCTAGCTCGTGTTACTCGTTCTCATAAAAATCAAAATCAACATCGTTTCACGACCAAACGGAAATTTTGATCCCCTTTCGGGTAATTGACTCGGATTTCGCATTTCTAAATCGCAATTTTTCCCCACGGAGAAAAAAATTCTGTAATTATATCCTCGCC
Organism: Telenomus remus; assembly: GCA_020615435.1. Classification (NCBI taxonomy): domain Eukaryota; kingdom Metazoa; phylum Arthropoda; class Insecta; order Hymenoptera; family Scelionidae; genus Telenomus; species Telenomus remus. Next base: position 3,212,309 of record CM036336.1, read on the forward strand.
ACATCCAAATCAATCATATCGAATTGTAATTAATAAGCAAAGCGAAAAAGAAAAATGAGCAAAAAACTTAGTACCATAAATCCGCATGTAACCCCATTTTGGAAAATGAGCTTCGCAATTTGCTCGAAAACCGTACGTTTTACGACGTAAAAAAGTTTTTGGGTGAAAAAAGGTGTACTTTCTAATGCAAAAACTCGGCGGAAAGTCTTCTCGACTGTAAGCCCATCAGCGCGGTTTCTTAAATCATACGGAACTGCTGTGCGCTGACGTGTTGGCAAGTGTAAAAACGCAACTTCGTTATAGAACAATTTATTATGATACGAAAATTGCCCTTTAACGAATCACTTTAACAGTACATCGAAACGGTTATTGATCAGAATCTGTGAACATTTATGTGCTGCAAATAGGTTAAAGATTCTCAGCATCGCGTAACTAACTACGCGCAATTACTTCCAACAGCTTGCCTGTACGTGATGCTGAATTTAGTACCCAGAAACCATCGAGTGCAAAACGAAAAGAAGCCCGTTTTGCACCCGATCGCACACTTAATTTCAATTAAACCCCGCGTATGTCCATTCAATTAAAGCTCAATTTATTCGTACACACTTTCTTTCGAATCACTAAACAAGCGACTAAACAAATTTGTTAAACAATTTTTTCACTATAAAGTGTTCAAATTTGACAAAATGAAAATTTAACACCAGGAGGACCGCGTACGCAAATTTTACGTCTTTCAATATTCACTTCTTCGCCATTCTGGTTAGGTTTGATGAAACAATTTTTCCTTCGGTGACTTTTCATCATTTTTGATTCTCTTTAAAACGACGTTGAAATTTTTTCGATATGTTAAATAGAATTTGAGAAACAATCGATTCTACCTAAAAGGACCGGAGTACGTAAATTTTACGTCATTCCACGACAACGCATATTAAATTGTTGTTTTTTAGTTAATAAATAAACAATCAGCTTCAGACATGTTTATGAACCTGTTTAACAATAACATTTGTTATAATAAATTGTTTTCATTATGTTTATAGCAAATTGCGATTGAATTTTTATTCAAAACAAACATCCGGAACAAAAAAGAAGGTCTGCGAAATACTGACGAGTATTGTGGCTTTTTATTGAAAAAATAATTGTTTATAACAATAGATTAATAGTTATGTTAATAAAAAGTTGATTAAAGCAACTATTTGAATATGACTAAAGCTGAAATGTTTATATAAATAGTTACAACATCGAAAAATCATCAAGACGTAAAATTTACGTACTCCGGGTCCTTTAAGGTATACGCAAATCTCGGTCCTCCTAGTGTTAAAGTCCTTACTAAAGTCATAAATGAATAGGTGAAAAAAATTACTAGCAATAGATTTTTAGTTTTTTTATAGTGGAAGGTAAAGGCTCACTATTTCATCGCGAGATGTATGAATTCGCGGAGTAACCGTGGCCGAGTTCCTGAGCCGGGCCGTTGCTCGTACGGTCAAACATAATTGTCTGAAAAGACCGTTGACCCCTGAATAAAGGTTTGCATTCGAGATGCGTGCTTCAGAGCCCGCTCAAAACACACCGTAAGTGCAACCAAACGCGCAAGGGTCAAAGGTCTAGCGTGTTTAAGCTACGCGAATACAAATTAGCGCTAGGTCGTTCTGCGAATTAGCAACCATTCGTTTGGGCTTTAAAGTACCCGTTAATTAGGTCAATGTTGTACATTTTGAATCGTTAACCTTGTCGATTACAAATTTATTAATACCAAGAGTTGGAAATGAATTCGGATAAATCTTATGAAATTTTGTTCTTCACACTCAATGATTTCCGGAACTGTTTATTTCTTTGGTTTATTTATAAATGACTTCTGGAGAAAAACTGCAGTATGGTAATGAAACAACTGTTTTATTGTCCAAACTGTTGCGTAACGTCATTTTATTACATTTTCATTATCGCAATTAGTAACGCGAAAAACAAAAGCACAACTGAAAAAAGTCCACTGTAAATATAAAAATCGGACTTCTTGCATGGAAACAATTAAGTTGTTAAACTATTGCAAATAAGTGGATCAGAAAAAAGAGGGGTGCAAGTCAGAACAAGGAACTGCGAAGACAAACAAAAAGCAACGGCAAAAACGCGATATCGATTCGACCGGGAACAATGTGCTAGAAAAACGAAATTCTTCAGATCGCAGAGTTAATTGCAAGATCCGTTTTATAGTTCAGGTTTCCATTGAGAAAACGCTAGACACAAACTCAGTCAGCAACAGCAAACGTGTTTCGAAACGAAATTTCAGTTTGCTATATCCTATTATTTTTCCAACAATTCTTGTACTCAAATTTTCTTGACCAATTTTCAGATAAACAATTTTTACTATTTTATATTGTTTGTTTATAATTTTTATTTTTGTATTGTTTTTTTGTCTGATTTCACAATTTAATTCACTGCCTGACACTGTAAATTGTAGTAAACCTGATCGTTTCCCCAATTCAATCAGTTTAGATTTTTCGTTCTCGCGAGTAGTACAGTTACAAGCGTGTACAATGTTACGCTTACAATTTAGACCGAGGTACATAATTACCCCACAGGATACCGAACGGGCCGTTGTATAATTAGCGGCGCGTTCATCGGCACGATTTGGCGTACTGTGGCGGTCTGTGGGTCAGAGGCACGACGCAACCTTCGACCCCCGCAAGTACTTCCGGTACTCTCGCGGACACCCCCTCCTGCGGTGTTAAATCTCTCGCCCCTTCTTCTTCATTTCGCACTTGCTGCCGCGCCGGCGAAACTACCTTGTAGCTCACAACTGCAATCGGACCGCGAGAGCCGCTTCAATTGAACATAAATCGTTCATAAAAGCGGCTCTCGAGCCGTGATTTTAAAACCCGACTATCGCTCGAGCCATCTTCCTGGCTTCGAAAGATACGTACGGATTCCCGGCAATAACAGAGACAGACAGATCCGAACCGTTTACGAAAGACGGAGACGCGGTGAGAGCTGAAGAGAGAGAGAAGCGCGCTCGTGGTAGATGGCACCGCGCTCTCGATCGGTTAATTATAAAACGTGGGAACACAGAGCCAAACGCATGCAATCGCGATGCCAAACGGCGATAAAACATTTTTCGGTGCACCGATTAGATTTCGTGGACCGGCGAGAGCTCATTGTACGCTCCGGAGGATAATTGATGGAAAACCGTTTCTCAAGGTGATTGCGCGTAATTGCCGTCATGCTGTCGGCCCGATTTTGAACTCGCAGTAGGTCAATTTGTGTCTTTCCGTTAACGAGCTTCGGACAGTGATGCAATTTTTATTACCTTATTCGACAGGTTAAAACTTGGATTACTTTTCGTTTAACCTTTTGACATGACGAAAAAATGGAGCAAAAAATTGAATTGAAAAAAAAACACGTGACTTTGATTTGTTCGTGTTTCGTTCAAGTTGAATTGGAGAGCGAAATATGAAACTGTTTTGAACTTTGGAAACTGTGAAATACCACGAACAGGAACTGGCGAAGCTTTATCGAAAGCCGGGTTCGCTCACATATGCAAAATACAATGCGTTACACGTGAACTAATAGGCAATCGTTTTCAGCCGATGCGAATCGTCGATTCTTGGGGCATCGAGCGTCCAGCTCTATTCACGGTTATAAAATCTAATGGTACGTTCCGCGGAATGTATACGTTCGATGCAATTTTTTCTCGCTTAAGTTTGTAGTCTTTTTTTTTGTTCCCCGTCGATAGGCATGCATTATGAATTCAGTGTACGGTTCGACGTTTCACGATAATTAATTCAATGTTGACTCTGCGGAGCTGCTCGATTATCGGTCACTTTGTATGTTCGAGGCGTACCTTAAGGGGTCAGAATTGCACGCTTCGGCACGCATGATTTACCAAAACAAAAGGGACAAAAAAGACGACGTCGAACAAAGCTGCTCGAACGTAAAAGAGAAATGATTTCGGACGAATATGAAGTGTGAGTTTTTTTATATCGCGTGGCAAGAAAAGAGAAACCCATGTTTCGAACGTAACTCGAACGAAATTTATAGAGCAAAGGTGGTACACGGTCTAGTGCAATTTTGTCTTTCACGAAATCGCGAGCATGGGCGTGATATCGTGGCGACAGAGCGAGATCAATTACTCAGCGTTGCGGAACGAAATCAGCACCTCATAAAAAGGCACTTTCAAAATGGTCCGCAGTCGCATGCCTTCAGAATGTCGTGCAGCGCAGACATTAAAAGTAGTACAGTGTGTTAACAGATGAAGCACGCTAATCATGACCCCTTTCAAGATGACCCTACGGCGATATTCGCCACGATTCTCAAAGTTGTGCGCGCTTAGACAACTGAATAATTACACGGGCATCGACGATCCAATCTGGAATTAGCCAAAAAGCAATAACTCGGCACGAATCGAATAACAGCGACGGCTCGTTTCCTGCGGAAGAGTATCGGGTGTCGCGATTGACCGATTGTCCACAAGCGTAATCGTACGGAGTGAAATTGCAGTTGGAATTTCTCTCGCGGGATCAGCTAAAGATACGCGAAATTTAGCACATTACAGTCGACCGGGGCACTAAATCAGCCGAGTTAAACAATCAGAGAAATTGTGCATTACGTGCATTATAACCGACTCTGAGGTAGGAGTCGGTAAAGTACCGGTTAGAGAATTTTGTGGGAAAAAAGGTAGATAATTCAACTTGTCCATCAACGTGAGCAACAATTACATTATCGGTATCTCGGAACATGAAACCGCGAAGCTCGAGCGCAATTCTCACAACCGTAACGTTTGACTGAATATCGATAACAACAATGCACAGCGCGAGCTTTTATTATAATGAGGATCATGAAATAAGCTGGTCTTTATTATTAAGGAATAAAAGTGTGTATTGTGGCCGTGCAAAACAAAAACACACGCCGATCGCGATCGCAAAGGAGGGCTCTGCTTGTGCAGTTGTGTATACACCCGTCGGCCTATGACCCTGCTCTTTCATTCGTTTCTCCGTTCCAACTCCAGTTCCTGATCCCTTCGGCGGCGGTGCGCTACAAGCGCGATCGAGGTCATAGATGTTACCCGTCACTTGCGCATAACGTAACTAAAGTACACAACCGAAGCTCGTGCACAGTCGCGTCCATGAATTAAGACCCGAACGCGTCCAAACATCGTTTTCATTATGGTCGCGCGACCCTCCGCGTGGCCGCAAAGTACGCTCGGTATTAATAACGAGCGCAGGCAAATCGCACCCAACACGCTTAGAGCCGCGTGATTGATGACGGGTTTGTTATCTCAGTTAGAGCGCGCAGTTCTAGGTGCAATCATTCCTGACACTAATTGGACCCGCGTCTACGCTCATTTGCATGAATATGAAACATTTCCGGCGGATCGCTTCCCGAGATCGCTATCGCCGTCGCGAGCCAACATTTCCGCAAATATTCCGCTCATTGTTGCATCGCTCCCTCTCTGTCGAGTCATCTTGGCGATTAACATTTCTCCGACGAGGAAAGGTCACCTTCACTTCACGTCGCTCATTCATCATCGAGAGAGTTTTCGCTCAAGGGCAAAACCTCTTATGACATCGAATGTATAATTTTTAATTAAGTGTTATGATTTCTCGTAAAAGCGCGTCATTTCAGTTGCAACTTAACAAACCACGGTTCAAACCAAGAAACATTCCATAACTAATTTTTCGATCTCTTGGGCTAAAAATAGTAACATTTGTGTTTTTCATTAAAAATTATATTTTGAACTCCATTGCAACTTGTGGAATAAAGTCATTCGATCTTTCAAATAAGGATAAAAGAGAAACAATAAATTATAGTGTTGTGTTTGTTTGTGTTTCAGGTCGTGGAGCAGCGCGCGTTTCCGCGGCTCTCGCAGGCGATGGAGAAGGCAGGTTGATAGCGACTCCAGTGCACAAGGAAAGCATCACTTCCAGGAGCAAAGAAGACCTAGCTCAGGAAGCCGCTCTCGTGCTGCAGCAAGCGGGCAGCGTGCACTGCGTGGCACACGACAACCGCTTCTCGCCCGACAGCTACCACTCACTTCCGCTTCGGAGTAAAAAGAAGCGGCCGGAAGTGAGCATTCGAGTAAGACGCAACACCGACGAGATCAGTCAGACGGACGATCTGCCGACACCCAAGAAGAAGGCCCTGCAGCGGAGCGCCAGCGATGCCGCAGCCAAGAAGCTGAAGCACTCGATCGGCAAACTCTTTTCGCCCAAGTCGGAGCGCAAAACTAAACCCCTGGGACGTAGCGTGAGTGACGCCGGAAACTCGTCGAGGAACCGCAAGCGCACCGGCACCGAGAGTGAAAGTTCCTATGTGATTTCGAATCGAGCGAAGAAGCAGCTCTCGCCCATCATTGAGTCGTCGTCGATTTACTTTGACAACAAGTCGCCGTTCGTGTTCGAGAGTAAAAAGGCCAAGAGTTGCGACGAGGACAAGTACCCGGAAGTGAGCAAGGTGGAGATCAAAATTGAGGAGCCGAGGAAGGAGATTATTATCCCGATCACTATTGACAAGGAAAACGTCTCGCCTGAGAAGTCAACGTGCCGGTCGACTGCGAAGGAGGGCACGGACGAGGTCGACCGCGCGGATAACAATAGTATGCTACATAGCAGCTGGTACGGCCAAGGCGAAGAATCCACAATTAACAAGATGATCCACAGACTGTCGAACGATAGATCGCCGCCGCCTCAGCTGACCAGAACCATGGTCTCTCCTAGTCCCGGTTTCGGTCACAATAATAACAGACCGTTCTCTTACACCAGACCAAATGATTCGAGTCCGTCGCCGACGCAAAACGGCGTCATCTACGCGCAAGTCCAGATGGACAAGAAGAAGGCCCACCGCAGTCACAGCGACAGCGACGAGGGCCTCGGTTTAGATAGGAAGGATTCGTCCAGAGAAAATAGCCCCGCGGAGAAGGAGTACCGTAGAACTGATTATTACAACAGCGACATCCGAAGGAACAACGAGATCAACAGTTTTGAAACGCAAAATGAGGAGTTTACAAAAACCACCACCAGATTCGGAGATTACGAGTCCAAAGAGTTTCCCTACAGAAATGGTATTGACGCGACCAAACATCTCCACAAGTTCGACGAGATTGATAGAAATTTGTTCAACAAACCGGACAAGTACACGTCCACGGTGTTTGTTGACAGTTCTGATCGAGGCAGAGCTGACGGCATGGCAGACTTGCGTAGGCGCGAGGAGTTTACAAACGGTACCAACGCCGGGATTACGAGCAAAACGTCAGAGCTGAGTGCCCGGCGCGACCTGCTGGAATCGCGAATCAAGTCAAGGTTGCTGGCTGATGAACTCTTTGCAGCCAGAAACAACGTGAACGTACCCAAAAAGATGGAGCATGAAATCGTGGACAAACCGATTGTACCCTCGCCGGTCATTCCGAACCGGATTGCGTCACCGAAACGCTACACTGACACGTACATCACTGAAACGCGTACGAACAGCAACGGCGAGAAGTACATCTTCGAGAAGAAAATACACGATGAAAATGGAAAGGTGTATGGTTATGAGAAGAAGGTCAACAAGATACCCTCGGAGAGGTACAGCGATTCGCCGAAACCTCGCGATGGTTACAGTTTTGAAACTAAAAAGGACAAGTATGGCGACAAGTATGTGGTGGAGACACGAACTGAGGAGAGCTATACGGACGAGTTCAAACCTTTTCTCAGCGATCGTAGCCGGACTAGTCCCGAGGAGAGACTCTCGGCGATGCGAAACGGAAAACCCAGTTACACACCCAGGAGAGAAAATGGGATTCGAAGTTCACCGCCGGTGGTGAAGAAGTTCGGCGAGTACAAGTTCTCGAAGAGTGAAGATGTTTTGAACGGTCATGCAAGACCTGTCAGAGAGCAGTACATCCCAAAGTCGAAGAAAACCTTCGAGGCCATCCGAGGGAAAAGTAAATCGACGCAGCGTCTCGACGAGATTGGAGAGAATTCGAGGATCAAAGCTCTGAGAAGTGAATACACTACTCGGTCGCATGAGAACTTGAGTTCTGGAGGGTACCTGAAGGAGTCTCGGAACTCATCCAGTCCAGCCTTCAATGGGTACAAGGAGAGGTCAGGGTTCATCAAACGACATTTGGATGACCTTCACGAGATGCCAAATGATGATTATGATACGGATATATCTCAGATTACGAACAGTCAACTCGAGTCGAAGTACATCAAAGAGACTCGTACTACTCAGAGGTACCTTTCGAGCAAACATGCCCTGCAGGACGATTATGACAGTTCGCCACCACGGATTCGCGTCGACCGCAATGGTTACAATTCGAGTCGTTACGATTCGGACACGACTGCTCGAGACTCGATTCGCACCGACACTCGATACTCGAGCGATTTGAGGAAGGAGTACAAAGGCGCGAAGGACGACCCGAAAAAACCTCTGCGCAGGTCGCACAATCGATTAGACTACCTCGATGATTCAGACGCCCGCGAGAGCCCCAGGGGAAAGATGTCGAAGGCAAGATTGGAGGGGTTCGACGAGCCCCCCACCAGACCACCCAGGGTGTACCACGAGAGCAAGACCAGGCACATGAGAATCGAGAGCTCAAAAGGCGTGGATCGTCGCCATAGAGATAGCAGAATAAGCGACCTGGATAGGAAGGATAGGCTTGCGGATTCAGGGATAGAGAACGATTATAGGAGAGACTCGCAAGAGGCGGACCGGCGAGAACCCTTGGAGTCCGAGGACGAGAGCATTGTTACGATGCAATTTTTGAAACAAGAGCGCAAACACGCGGACAAGAACATGAACGGCGCCGCGAGTGACAAGTATGAAAAGTCTCCGCTCACGTCGAAGCCGCCGTCCGGCGCGGATAAAAAGTACGAGAAGAAAGTGACCAAGATGAGCGGCACCATGAGCAAGGTCAAACAGCTCTTCAGCAAGAAGGAGAAGAAAAAAGAGGAAAAGAACAAGAAGGGTTTTCGCGGCAGCAGTGGCGCCCTCACGGACGACGAGGTGATGATGAGGTACCGCGAGTACCGCGGCGACCAGCTCCGCAGCACCAAGAGCGCCAGGGACCTTGGTAGCGACTTTTACCAGGTCAGTACAACACTTGTTCATTCATTTTTACTCACGAAAAAGTGTTTGTAAAAATGTATAGCGTAAATCTGATTGGGCAATTGTTTTAAATTTTAGAAGGGAAAATTTTTGTTTTGGAAAATTGTATTTCCTAATTAGTCACCTATTAGTACCGGTATTTCGATACTGTAGAAAGATCCAACTGGTATTAAATTCCTAGTGACAGTACACGCTAGGTAACTCCGGGCGGTATCGCGCTCACGAACTTCTCCGAGGACGCGGACAAATGAACGAGCCCGAGACTGTGTCAACTCTCACTTTTCATCGAGGAATTTTTGCGTGAACGCGATCCTCCTCTTGATCCTTCTCTAGTTTCGTTAGTTGATTGTTAGAAAATGATGCAGCTTCGGAGTCGTATCATTTGATTCATTTTTTCATGTCTCGCTCTTGGTTTATGCGAAAAGTATTTCTGAAACGAATGAAAATATCTCTTTGGATAATCATACGGTCTCGCAATTACAAATTGTTTTCGTGGAACGAAACGACCACTTTTTTCACATGCGCAACCGGACAGAAAGTTACATGGACAAAGAAAATTCGTTTTGATGAATATGCGTCTTTGAAACGTTTAATTTGAGTTTTTGCAACATTTTAATCGAATCCTGAATGAGAAATTTCCAATACTTTCTCCTGAAAACATCAGTTTGTGCAATTTTTTTTTCATTTAAACGCTCGCTCTTATGAATTACATAAAATCATTGTCCATTTACCGAGATCGCTTATTCTTGCAAGTCGACAGCAAATAGACCGATCAGTTTTGTCTTAACTCTACAAAGTATCTCCTCAACACAATGAAGTCTAAATTCATATGTTTAAAATTGATCATTAGTTTTAACTTTTCTGTGGTATTTAAATACCTTGGTCTTATGAAACTTTATCCCAATTTGTTTTAGTTGTTTTTGAAAGGTAGAGCCCCCTGCAGCAATTATTCCATTTGACTCTGCTGTAACTGACACGCGCGAATGACGAAATCCAATTCGTCACGGCAACTTTCATCTCGGGGATATGTTTCCATGGCGGAAACTCGTAACGAAAATAATCCTTGACACATGTAGCACCAAATTGCAACCCTTGTCTCTTACGTAAAGAGAACGATGAAAGTGAAGTATCTTCTCTGTAATCGCTCCGTTAAAAGATCTCTGCCAAACACGAAACATGTATTAAAAATTTTGCTTGATTACATACAAAAATTACCTCGAAAGTTCAAGTACACAAACGTTTGATCAACTTTCCAAAAAAACAACTCTTCACGTATGAAATTTCAAAAACAAAATTTCTCCGATTATCGTCTTATCCGATGATCTCTGTTCGAACGTTGTATGAAATTGCGAAATTCAGGAAACGTTAAAAAAAGGAATCAGATCCGACGGTTTGATGTGTCACGAACTTTTGATTCGATTTCGTTAACGGCACGAAATGCTCGCGCGTTCGCAGGTGTGAATAGTGAAAGTACCGATGAAACTTGAATACGCGCGCAACTTCGTACGGGCCTCGTGCGACGGCGGAACGTGTTGTAGATAGCGCGGCGAAAAAGCGGAAGCGTGTTCGAATCCTTGCGTCATCCGCGGTGCATTCGGTAGTCATGATCACGCCACGAGACACGGAAATTCACCGCTCGAACTTTTTCGGAACGATCCCCGGCGTTGACCCTTCTGCAATTCCCGTAGGTTACGCGCTTCGTGCACGTATTCGCCTTAAATGGGATGATATTGCATAACGGAACTATTTTTGACTTGGAACGTGTTTGAATTTTATTCGCCTCAACGTGAGCTGAAACCTTTTTCGCAACAAACGTGGTGGACAAAAAAAAATAAATTGACGAAACATAAGAAGTTTCGATTAAAAACACACGATCGGATTCAATGAAAAAATACAAACAGATCATGCGCGATAATTGGAAAACCGGTAATCGGCATAAAAGCAGCCGCAAGAGCGAACTCACAATCAATAATCGCAAAGTTCATAAAAACAGCGCCAAAACGATCAAATTGACGAGGAAGTAGTTAGCGGGGTCGCGCAAAACGCGGAAAGAAAACTCGCGCAGTAAAGTTTGATTAACGATCGGTTAGGTGCGAGGTAGCAATTTGGGCAGCGCAAAGCGATCGTTGCAGGCGCGAAAGGTCACCCGCGGGGCACCAACAAAAGTGTCAATTTTCGAATAAAAATGCGCGAATGTGAATTGATCGAAACGTAAGAGCGCAACCAGATGTCGTATTACGGCTGCGATCACTGTTATTATCGTGTCAAACGTTTTATCCCCCTTGATTGTTAGGCAAATCGTGCTCATGTAATAGCCAGTTCGGATGAGTTACGAAATGACGTAACAAAATCTACAGTTTGATAACAATTTCACTTCCACCGTGTGTGTTTCCGGGAGACTTCATTTTTTATCAAGATCTGCGCTTTATAAATTTTTATTTTTGTTTGTAATTCCGTTTTAATACACGTGCGAAAACAATGTGGCGGATTTTTGCTCCGCGATGCTTTCATTTCCTTCGCATAGAATTATGCTGGAAAGTCTTGGCTCGTAACTGCACAGTGTGAATCATGCGAGATGTGGGTGGCGCACTTCTACGCGTCTCAAAGTCATCGCGGCCTGCGGGTGTCGGTTTCGTATAATAATCTCACAGCTATACGCAATGTGTGTATTCAAATTAAATACCACTTGACCAATTTGTTGCGCCATATATAAAGCACCTGCTACGGCTCTTTCGTAATGCACAATTGTGCATAGGAAAAACGATCGCAACGCTCATTTTCACGTTTTAATATCTGCTAAACGTCCAATCGAAACAATTTCCAACTATAACGATCACGTCTTGTTCTAATTAGTGCGAAAAATCGGGGTAAAAAATCAGGACAGTTCAAAATTATGGAAGTTGGATCTCACATTGAAAATCGATTTTAATTGGGCAGGCAATTGAAGGAAAAAGGTCGTTACTTATGCATCGGATTAGAAATTTGAATGCCGCGATTTAGAAAGGGTAAACAATGGAATCGCGCGAGTTTCCACGGGCAGAATTTTCCCATTGTGCGGCCGCATCGACACTTATGAAAAGACCAATCGACGTCAAACTGCGCATTAATAAGCGCAATCTTCCACAATGAACCGGCGAGTCTCTCTCACGTCCCGGGCTCTGCCGTTTGAATGGAAAGTTCACGCTAATGGCATTCGTATTGGCTGACGTATTGCCGCGGCTCTGCGCGGGATTAGAATTTATTAGCGCGAGGCGTCTCTGCCAGCGACAAGCGCTATCGCCGCCCGAGATCGGCCCTGATAAGGTTGTTTACACGCAAACGATCGGCGCCGGACAGATTCGATCACCCGCACGATCGACCAATTTCGCGCCCGCCGATCTCGTGCCGATCTCCGTTTCTCTGTCTTTGTTTGCTCCTCGCACTCGCGGCGCGAAAACACAATGCCGTTAAAGTAGCACGTTTCCTAATACCGAAGTGACATGTTTGTATGCTAATGTCGGATGTTTATGGGCATTCGCGGCTGTACACTTTCCGCGGGATAGTAAAGAAAGCTGTACTTTATGACTGGACGCGATCGAGTTTCTATCGCCAGGCGCAAACACGAGTGTTTATTCGCCCAATACTTCGAGCACAACTGGATCGTTCAATTTACCGCAATCCTCCTCCCCCGTTCGCCGTATCAGATCTAACTCGCGTAAATTAATGATCCTCGCCACTCAATTGTAGAAATGATGATTATAATTTATCAATTTCACATTTAATTATTTCATCCAACTAAATTATAACCGATTCGGGACGAAAAATTGCAACAATACAATTCACCGTTAGCAAATTTATCGACGCTTTTTATCTGCTCAACAGTTCTGTACATTTTAGTACCGCAATTATAACCATTTTTAACTCTACACAGAGTAAACATTTTGTTTTATTACATAGCCTGTAATAAACTTTTGCACGAATTTGAAAGAACTATATTTGCTATTTTTTTTTCGTTTCACGCATTGTTTGTTGAACTTCTTACCTTGGCTTTCATTTAGCAGTCCGAGTTGAGGAATCATTGAGAAATGAGCTTAAATGTAGCAGCTTATAATTAAATAGTATTATTATTCATCTGGTTGTATAATAATAACCGAGATAATGCGAGCGATTTATCAAACGCGAGCACCTACCGAGTATTTCGTGGCGCGATGTGTTAATCCCGCGAGAAAGAAAATCATACGCTGTCACTCCCGCGAAATGACATATGAGTGGAATCGCTCGAGGGCGAATAATGTTTCCGTTCTTTCTCACAGACAGGAGGCGAGCGGGGCACCGCAACGAATTATTAAATATCGATAATAAAGATCTCGCGAGAGCTACAAGACGAATCACGTGCAAGTGCACAGCGAAGGCCTCACACTTACGCAACCGCGTACTTAATTAATTTTGCTAATCAACGTATTCATCAAGCTAATCTTTGCATTTGCATCTAAATATCTTTGGGTAATGTACAGCCTCAACTTTTCACGATGAAAGCATTTTATGTATTCATAATACTTGCAAACTCACCATTTTAACAACTCAATTAGTTGCGAGTTAATTCTTGGAAATAGAATCTACTTCTATGCAACCGATTTTTGGTGCTTAACACTAGGAGGACCGCGTACGTAAATTTTACGTCTTTCAATATTCACTTCTTCACCATTCTGGTTAGGTTTGATGAAACAATTTTTCCTTTGGTGACTTTTCATCATTTTTGATTCTCTTTAAAATGACGTTAACATTTTTTCGATATGTTAAATAGAATTTGAGAAAAAATCGATTCTACCTAAAAGGACCGGAGTACGTAAATTTTACGTCATTCCAAGACAACACATATTAAATTGTTGTTTTTTAGTTAATAAATAAACAATCAGCTTCAGACATGTTTATGGACCTGTTTAACAATAATATTTGTTATAATAAATTGTTTTCATTATGTTTATAGCAAATTGCGATTGAATTTTTATTCAAAACAAACATCCGGAACGAAAAAAGAAGGTCTGCGAAATACCGACGAGTATTGTGGCTTTTTATTGAAAAAATAATTGTTTATAACAATAGATTAATAGTTATGTTGATTAAAAAGTTGATTAAAACAACTATTTGAATATAACTAAAGCTGAAATATTTATATAAATAGTTACAACATCGCAAAATCATCAAGACGTAAAATTTACGTACTCCGGTACGTAAATCTCGGTCCTCCTAGTGTTAATTCTAATCAAAAATGATTTGCGAAACGATTTGAGATAGTAAAAGTTGAAATGATAAAAATGGTTCGGTTAGAGTGATACCATGTATCAGAGATCGTCGGTGTGCAAGATCGGTAACTGATGCGTGTTCGCATCGCGTATTCAATGCAAATAAAATGATTTCTTCATTTATTTCGGAATGCGCTTCGCGCGCACGTTTCAATATAAACGTCCCGAGATGTGCGGCGGATAAGAGTTATTTCAACATGATCAGCCGCCCGGTGAAATTCCGCGAATTTTGAAAGCCAGCATTGTGGGAGCGAGCCGCGACGACGCACTCGAAAATTTCAGCGATTTTAATTGGAAAGCCGCGCCGCCGCGAGTTTACGCGCCACCGAGAGATTTGTATCTCTTATAACTAGATTCGCGTACTTAAATCTGTCCTCGCGTGTTAGCTAGTCGAGTAAATTTGCGTGCTTTCCTTCTGCACGATCGCACCCGATAGCATCTGTGTAGGTTTTCGGTTTCAGCCATGTGGGTGTACGTAGGCGCGTTTTACTTCGCGGGATGAGGCGAGCGCAAACTTTTCCGATTCCAAACGGCTAAAAATAGGTGAAATGAAATTAAATCACGAGCAAACCATTAACATTGCTTTCCAATTTGCGAACGATTAAACGCAGATATAGGCTGCGACTCGTCGGCTGTTTACTTTTCTCTTTGCGCAAACAAGGCCTGAATTGAATTAGGTTGCTGTTGCACAATTTTTCTTCCTCGATAAAATCTTCTTTTTCTTAGATTTTCATTTGAATTACTAAACGAAATGATTTCTATGACTCGAAAAATGGGAACGCAGAAAAAAATTGTTCATTCTAATCCAATCAGCAGAGGTTGGTGAAGCATGACAAAGTTTGTTTGTTTTTTTTTCTCTTGTTTCCGAATGGGATTAAGAATTAATCCGGTTGATACTGGTGATTGTAATTATGCATTTTTGTCCGACCACAATAGAAATTATTTTGTAACGAACTTGCGAAATGCGAGGTTGAAAGTTTTTTTTTTTCTAATTGGCCGGGTATAAAATATGATTTTGTGTGGGAAATATTAAAATTCGACGAGACGTGCGATTACAATTGTATTGACGTGAATTGACAATTTACACGATTAATCGTTTGGTGGGTTGCAAAATTGCGAATCATTTGAATGCGCTGGTGATTTTCGGTCACGAAAATATGCATTCGTTCAGTCAATGCGCCGTAACTTGTAGATTGAATAGATACAATGCCTGAAACCAACGTATTATTGTTAATGAAATAACAAGATTTACCGATAATGATTGTATTAGAAATCGATATGAACGTAACGAAATAACTTCTAAACACACAACTCAAAAGAACCAAAAAAAAATTCCAACAGTATTTTAAAATTTGACACTCCAATGTTATGCAACAAAGTTTAAAGTCGCGAAAGAAAATGCTGCTTTCGAATTTGTTTCATGCTTCAACGTGAAAAAAGGTCGGATTCGCGATGACGATTTTCTCCTCAGGATAACTTCCATATTTGCGAGTCTAACATTTGCAACGTTCGTCCTGCATAGGCCGCGAGGACAAAACAGAATTAGTTAGAGGCCTTTTTTCCTACTTAGTGCGGGCATGCAGTCAGAGAAATCGCAATTTCCTACTGCACTCTTGCACCATCGGGAATTTATTAACAACCTCCTCGGAGCACATAAAGGCCGAATCGTTAGCGCGGCTTCGGCCCAACATCTCATAATTCATCGCGCGCGAAAGATGCGACATGTCGCGCGCGCTTTCCAACCGCGGTTCATATAACAGTGCGAAGCCTAATTGTCTCTCCCTCCCGGCTGAGTCTTGGCAACTTATATGGCGAATACGAGTCCGATTGGTTTTCTCCCGAGCCATTCACGGGCACAGACGCATTTGCCACCGCGCAATTTACATAGACGAGAGTATACTGCGTTTACCGCTGTTTAAGGCCGATCGCGACAAAAATGCGATACGAAAGTGGGTCTTGACAACAAATCATATAAGGTTCGAAATCGCTGCCATCAATCGATGCAGTAATGGACCGACCATAAAATTTCTATAATCAGCTCTTGTTCGTCCGTTCCTCTGAATCGAACTGTTTTCAATTTGCAATTGAAAAAATATGAAAAATTAATGTTTGATTGAAAAAAAGAAAGAGAAATAAATTTGATTTGCAAACGGAATTTGAATGGAAAGGTTGATTGAGAAAAATCGTAAGTAATTGCATGTACGAAAGAGTTGTTTACAAACAATCCGAACGCGCAGGTTAAAATCCGATTAATTGTCTGGATAGAGCGGTACGTTCATTAAATAATTTATTGTCTCTCTGCTGGCTGTTTGATAATGACGTGAATTATGCGCACGATACAAACGAGAGTGCTCGGATGTATAAACGAAAATAATTAGCTTCGTTACAGTTGCATTTTTGCGCGATATGTTAATGTCTCGAATGCATTTATCATAACATTTTTCGGACGCGGCGATTTTTGCCATTCCAACCGCGGCAAAGAAGTTACACGCGAGATAATCGCTCGGTGTTTTATGCGAATAAATGCGCCGAGATTGCGATAAGATTAGACGCACATAAATTCAGTTATAGGTTCTACAACGTGCGGATAAACCGATGATTTAGCTGGTGCGAAACCGAGTCATTACCTCGCCGCAATTATCCGGTATCAATTTCTTAATGAGGAAATTTCGTGAAAAAAGAAAACAGTTAGAAGGGGAAGGCGAGGAGCACAAATGATAGAGAAAGAAATGGTACGGTCCGTATAACTTTATCACGGCCGGTTGATATCGAAAACGGTTAGCATATCTAATTATTAATTACTGATTTGCTCGTGTAACTTATCGCGATTGGGCGCGCATTACATATGGATAACCGCGTTTACAAACCGACTCTTACATAACTCATGATCAATTAAGACTTTCAAACTCAAGTTCAGTCGTCGGCAGATCACTTCAATTCAGCGCACGCGAGCCCACTTATATTTCTATCGCAAATACTAGTCTTATCTGTACACTCATCTCTTTTCATCTCACGAGATCCGACAAGGACAGAAATACTATCGTTGGATAACTAGCAGAAATTTAAATCATAAGGCAACGCGATTAATTGAATTAATTTAATTCACCAGTCTGTAAAATTGCAGTATAAAAATTTTGTTGCTAAAAAATCGGCGTTTGATTATTTTTTAGCCGAGTCAGCAAAGAGGAAAAAAATCGTTTGGGCCGCTAATAGTAACGAGTTGCGCAGCTTAATATTTCTCCGAGTAATTAGCGTAGCGACATCTTTGTCGTGTCTCGCGTGTGGTCCCCGCTGACCCAATACCGGTAGCTTAACAGCGGCCGTGTTGCAAGAGAGGACTGCCGAGTGCAAATTTGAATAAGTTATATAACCCGACGCCTTATTCGAGCGCGTTGTTTGAGTTCTTCCTAGCCGAGGGATAGGTAACAGCGGTTGCAAATTTGTTGCAGCTTGTAAGCCGGTGAATTTTCAGCAAACATATGAAGTGGCAGGAATAATTGCATTTTTAATTGGGCGCGCTCGCGCAACGCCACGCGGCTCGCTTGAGGTGTTGTTTAAAAGGCTAATTCGGGAGATAAGCTCGACTGCAACTATGCTGCGCGCGGTCATGTGCACGTTGTGTAACTGGATAGTATAACGGATTTCAGAAGTCATTTACGGCTTTTTTGTCGCCGATTCAAAACGAAATATCAGATTTATATTGTCGCGCGACAAATTTACCCAACGGTACCCGACCCACTTGGTCTGTTCGATCCCAAAGATAGGCTTCGGTTTCCTCGATTATAACTTTTGGTCTTTTTTTTTCGCGTTCGCTCAATTTTATTACAATTTCAAACGGCTATCTGCGTGGCCCGATCTCGAAATTGCCCTCGCGGCTGATTGATAAACTGAAAATTGCTTTTCTAAATCGGCAGGAAAATAAATTGAAGTATCGATTCATTTGGACTCGCGGTAATGCGATCGAGATAAGGACAATGCTTTACGATCCAAATTTTAATTTAATGATGTTGTTGAAGTGCGATCACACGCGAGTTACGTCCGATTTATTCGGCGGCTAATCAAGCGGCCGAAACGAACCGATCGAGCGACGATAAAAGATCGATCAATTTCTATGACTACATTATGCCTAATTGTTACGTTTACATGTGGCGTGCGAAATGTTCGACAACAATGCGACAACAAATTGTACCGAGTGTTTGTGTCGGGGCCATCTTTAACACCCCCGACCGGTTGTCTTGCATTGTACGACGCGATGACGAGGCGTTCAAGATGGATCGGTACGAGCAAGGCCGTTGCGAAAGAATCGGCAGGAGAGAAACGGGCGTGGCCGTTTCTCTCAATAGTTGGCTCGTTAATGCGGACGTTTCGCGGCGATCCGAGCCGCGGAACCCCTCGCGCCATTAATGATATGTGATTATGCTTCGCGACGCCAAACAAACGGCCCAGGTGATCGGAATATTGATTAGGAGGTGCCGCGCGCCGACCCCGAGAAAATTATTTACCCTGGCGAAAAATTAGATTACCAATCTACGTCAGTCTTGTGCACCGACTGACGTGTAATAATATTTATTACCCTCCCGATAAACATGTGAAAAAAGTACGTCAGCCAGGCGAAATCTCAATTCCGCGAATTCTCAACTGTTGCAACTCAAACTTTTCGTGGGAAATTCGTTATTCAAATCAGGTTGCAACGACTTTTTTAAGTTTCGTTTCCTAGATCTATCGACCAGGATTGGGGATCACTTTTTCGAAAAAAAAATTATAACAATAATGATTTTGAGTCATCACGTAAGAGGGCCAGCTTAAAAAGCTCTCATAAAATGTACGATGTAAAATAACCACTGATGACCCTGAGTGGCTGGCGCTTTGTACCTTATAAGTCAAGTTTGTTACGTGGGTTATGCATATGGTCATGTTTGGTGTCTCATACTGTCATCGACGTACGACCTACTTGCCAAGGTCGCCGAGCGATCGGCTCGTTTTAAAACACCAGGATTCATCGCAGCCTCGACTTATGCCTCGAACGTGTCCGATAAAATTTATCAAATGACAGCTACCAGACGCAAAAATCGCCCAGCAAAAGGGACGAACGACAACGTGTCCTCGCAACGATTATTGTTATCGCAATGGCTGGTCTCGAAATTGAAAATGAAAATCGAAGCGCCGATAGGGAGTTTGCTTTTTGAGTTGTGACATCATGACTGTTGGCGGATCGAATAAAAATGAAGTCGCGGCTTATCTTTGTAAATGTGGAGAACCACTCGTACGAGACAAGTTGAGGAGTTGCGCCACCGCGTTCTCCATATCGAAGCCGTGCTGAATAATTCTTAGGAGCAGCGGTTGGGAAAGGCAAACAATCGTACGAAGGTGCCGCGAAAGAAGGAAAGGCGGTGAGTGCAAGGTGTTTATGTAGCGAAATAAAATAAAGGTCGTTCGTACTATTACAGCGCCGTTCGCCGTCCAACAATTCCGTGTACAGTTAACGTTGCGCTATCGATAGTTATCAAATTTCACGGCTAACTCGACGAGGTTAAATCAAACGAACGACCAATGGCAGCGCTACCGTGCCCGCCGATACTTTTCCGGCATTCTCGGCGCAAACCTTTTTTTCTTCTTCTTTTTTTCGCGAGACTTTAAAATTTCCAAGTCCCGTTTTCGAGATGCTGCCTCGAGATTGCCGGGCTTGTACAAAAATTTGTTAATCATTAGAAGCAATTATAATAATTACTCCGATTTTGATAACAATCAGCGATAGGTGTCGTTAATATATTTCCAACCGTTTTATCACTAGACTTCATGACCCAATTAACCGAATAACGTAACTCGAAACCCAGCCGATTCACGCTGATTGCGGAATTATTCTCATTCGTGAAACAGATTCTATCGTTTCTGCCAGAGCATCGAAACCAGTCGATATTGTTAAATCACGATGGAATTCGAAAACGTTTCTAGCGGAAAGCCTTTTCATTTCTAATAATCGAGCTGAATTATTCAGCCGCAACACTTCAGGGCAAACGACCTTTTGTTACGATTTATTATCCCATTCATTAGATTTGAATTAAACTTGAACTCAATTTTTGATTCATCCTCGGATAATTTATCGCTCTTTCGCAAATCATTTGGCAAATTTTTTCCCGCGACGAAATTCGATCGCTTTTGAGGTTCGAGAGTATCGTCTTTCTTTTGACATCGCCTGGGAGAACATTATCGTGGCGCTTCTTATTCTTTGAAGGTGATTTTTTGCTCGACTGATTGCCTCGGTAGCCTCGAACTTTGTTTCCGGCTGGGATGGAAGGAGGAAAGACAGACAGTCATAGTCGCGGCAGACATCACGAACGCAATTTACAAATTGCAATGTCGCTCGGTATTCGCCACGACGTCGCTGAACAGCACCCAAGCACGAGGCATAATGTAGACAGACACCTGTGCCATCCGCGATCGCCACGGGCGCCAGGCTTGATTTCGCCGACCAACATTACACCAGAGCTGCGCCAACACAATCACACTCACTCTCACGAACGTTACTTTCAGTTTCGGTTTCGGCCCCAACGTCAACTCGAGAGATTTTAATTTCATTTTTCAATTTCTTTTCAATCGTTTTTTTTTCTGTCGCCTTTTTTTCATCCACTTTTGAGATTATGAAATGAGGCTTTTTATGTTGAGATCGCACGAGAGATTTCATATTGTTTTAGACGCCGAGACATTTTCCCATGATTATTGGGAGAAATAAATGTATCGGAATGCTCGTTTGATTGTAATTCAAAAAATCGAACCAGTGTTACATAGCTCGTTCGTTTTTATTTCACGACTTTTATAATCATAGTTATGTCTTATTATAAAATTTCAATAACTCATTGTTCGAACGAAACTACCGAGATACAAATTAAGTCTGAGAAATTCGTATTGTTCGATTCTCAACCTTCGTTTTGTACCTTTTTTTATGATTGCTCATTACTTATCTCGACAAACAATCAATTTTTGTACACGAGACGTGTCGGTTTGCTTTATACACGTTTGCAAATTATTCAGTAGCGCGCTGCAACAACGCTGAAACGTTTCTTACTGTCATGCTAAATCCGACTCGAAGGTTGCAGTTTAATTTTGTCCTCCGCATCCGTTCGATTGATCGGCTTAATTATGCTCGATCGGAAATCGCAGTCATCAAAACACGCTCGACCGAGAGGTCGTGAAACGCATCGTCAAGCACCTGACTAATCTTATCAAGTGAGAAGCCTCTCGAGACCTTCGCTCTCGAACAACCACTGATTTCATTCGTCAAAGTGTCAGGTCCGATTTACGACGCGACATGAATGCCAATAGCTGGCACTGCGCGTAAATCATTTTACACAGCAGGGCACTCTGCCAGTGCGCACTTTTTTATGTCCCGCAAAAAGTGCGCTCCTGAGGTGTGGTTCGTATTTTCATCCTTGACAAATTGACACATTGTTTCACAGAACAACATTTGATTTTCGTCTCCTTTTTGGCTTTCTGCCAATCCACGGAAAATAATTTTGTTATCGTTCTTAAAAAATTAAATAGTCTAACCTAACTCTCGAATGTGGAAGAATTTTATTTAGTAGATATAAAAAAAAATTTTGTTTCAGTAGAAAGTAGCTCTGGGAACGAAAATTTGAAGTCTGTCTTAATTTATTTTATTGTTACAACCTGGAATGTATTTATTTATAATTTGTGACGTTGCTCAATGTTTGAGATCGGATTTACACGACAAAGAACTTTGACGGGTACGTTTGTGACACGAGCTTGTCACATCTGGGTGTCTTATCTGGCTGCATGTGCACCGGAGGCGTTCTCGCATTACGGTTTACAAACAACCGCATCATTCAATACGACAATGAAAACCAATTTAAGACTAATGGAATCTGTCCGATATTTCTTTTTACATCATACATTGTGCACGACGTCACGAAGTCGATTGAATATTGCTCATCGAAGATTGCCCGTTTCCTTTTGCCATTGCAAAATGATCATGAAAAATTGATTATTTTCTAGTTTGCAAACGCGGTGGAGGATTTGCGGATGAAACAAAAACACAGATTAAGAAAGAAGAAACTTGAATTGCAAATTTATAAGTGAATCCGTATCGTAACGTCTCGTGACAGTGAGATTTTGAATTTCGATTTTTTCCGGCTATGCTTCATCGACTTTTGCATTTCCGGCTGAAGTGAATCCTCTGTCTTTTGTCTACTCGAAAGGTCGACGGTTTTATAAAAAAAAAAAGTATCCTCTTTTGCGGTGATCCTGACAATCTGTCGGTGTTTTTCTCGCTTCTCTAGTTGTGCAGACGAGAAGCATTCCCAGGTTTGCGACTTCTGCGATACCGAGTCACTGACATCAACAAGGATCGGAAATCGAATTCCAGCGATGCGTATGACGATCGGTTGAAAAATGTTGATTGCAAAAACAAGTCTTTTCAATTCGCAAGAGAAATTCTTTTTTTAATTATCAATCTCTTTAGCTTGATCTACAAAAACCTTTTGTTCAATAAAATTTTGAAAATAAAATTTTAATTCATTATTTGAATTTTAAGGTTATATTTAGCTGCGAATTTGAGTAATTTTGGTTAGTCTTGATTCTTTTTTTTTTAATTATAAATCTCTTTAGCTTAATTTACAAAACTTTTTAATCAATTTTTTAATGAAATTTCGAAAAGAAATTTTGATTAATTTTATGAATTTAAAGATTATGTTTAGCTGAGAATTTGAGTAATTTTGGTTAGTCTTGATTGGTGTGAATAAAGTTAAGAGACACAAAGAATTGTGGTTGCAGTGGACAGAAAACAATTAGCTGGATAGCTTCTTTGTTAAACCTCTCGTATGAAAGGTTGAAGTCGGCGGTCTGGGAAAATTGCCGGTACGAGTTTCACAAAAAGGAACGAAAAACTTAGAAATAAGCACATTTCATTCGTTTAATGACTTTATTACGTAGCCAAAACAAGATTCCACAGCTAAACAACCTCTGTAATGAACATACAATTTGTCCATTACAATGTAGACACCTGCGCCAACAATTGTATTTTCATTCAAACTGCCTAATTCTACTAATTATCTCATATTATAGTGCACCGAAAGTAATACAAGTGGTTTTCATTCTGTTTCAGGTGGGTTTCAAATCTAAGTACCATTTTCTTCATGAGTAAGTTGGCAACTTCCGAGGCAGAAAAGAACGCAAAAACAGGCAAGACAAAAGTCTCCCACAGTGACGTAACACTAAATAAACTAAAATTACGGATGAAATGAACAATTAATTAGCTCGAAAATGTTCAAACATAGTGTTCGGGAGAGTTGAGAAAAAAGGTTCATTAACACGGCGCCAGAGTGTGTGCGAAAAAAAAGGACGTTTAGAGACTATACTTTCACAATGGTGGAAACAATGGCGTTCGGGGGGAGGGGGCAGAACGTTTGGGTCAAATGTAGGACAATCAAAACGATCGGAGGATGACTCGGATAAAGCCGAAGAATTGCACGGGCGAGATACGTACGCGCACGTCAAAGCACCAGAGCAGAGAAGGCTCTCACTTTCACGAAGTCACCGTGACCGAGATAAAGGTGGCGGCGCGCACGGCGGCGTACTGACCAGCGCTTTTAATCAACCGTATATGGCTACCGTATGTAAAACACATGGCGCCGTAACTCGTGCAAACAGGTAGCCAGGACGTGTCGACGGCCACGAAAAGATCGATTGATCAATTGCGCAAGCGCAACTTCATTTTCTACTCTGCTCTTCAACTTCATTCAACTTTTTTGAAAAGTACCAAAAAAACGAGTCGTACAAGTTTTGTCTTTCGGAATAAATTGTTTTTAACCCATTCTGAGAACCATTTTTTTGATGGTTGGAAAAATGGGTTAGTTTTGAGTTAAAATTTTTGGTTATTTGAACTTCATTCAACTTTTTTGAAAAGTACCAAAAAAACGAGTCGTACAAGTTTTGTTTTTCGAAATAAATTGTTTTTAACCCATTCTGAGAACCATTTTTTTGATGGTTGGAAAAATGGGTTAGTTTTGAGTTAAAATTTTTGGTTATTTGTAAAGAGTGGTTAACGCATAAAAATGTTTGTCAATTTCAAATTTCACTGTTCGACTGTCCAAAATTTATTGATATTAATAAAAACAATTCAAGGTTACATATGTTTTCTGAAAAAAAGAGGTTGAAATTTTGAAAAGAAAATTTTTTGTTTAGTAGATATGAAAATAAATGACTTAATAATAGTACTCCGAAGAAATAAATCGTAAGTTATGTTTAATTGTAATTTATCATCCGTGGAACCAATAGAAACAGTTAGTGTCACTTCTAACGAGTGAGTTGAAAGATATCACTCGCGGATGCAAAAATGTCAGCGACATTTGAATTTAATGTAGGTAATTATTTTCAAAGCGAGCGGTGCTAGTTGAGCGTGCATCGCGGAATTAATGAACGCGTCGATTATAAACCAATAAAGCGTCTGGCATCTGAATCGGTGGTGTCGATTATTAATTATTAATTTATTCAAATGACAATCCAGTCCGCCTGCGAAATGATGCGTTCCACTTAATCTTACGACAGATCGCAAAAAATGACGTGCATAGAGCGCGGGGCCCGATGAATGATGCATTTTCAGCGGACAGTCATCCATTCTAACGATGACAGATTTAAGACCCGACTAGTCAACATTTTATGCATCCTCTAAACTCTTGGCACAGTGAACTTGAATACATCACTGTAAAGGTCAGACGCAATTTTTCCGATCGAGAGAAATCATAAGCTGTGTAGCAAACCAGCGTTTGCTTTCGTCCTTTTTTTCCACGTTTTTCAGTTGAAACTATAGATAATTACGTTTCGGTTGGGAAAAAAAACTGAAATGCTTCTTAGTTAGTTATGAAGAAAGTGAAAATAATGTTCGCGAAACTAATTTGTATCGTGATAAAAGTGAGGCATTTTGCATTCCTGGACGAAATTAATGTTTTTGCAGAATGCAGCGTCGCGCATTCAATTCAGTCATAAATGTGATTACACAAAAAGCGCGACAAACTGAACGTAAAATGAAAAGTGAAGCGGTCTTGGTTGGCGCAACATGAGTAATGAGCGTATTTAATGAAAGACCTTCTTTTGAAAGTTCACAGCCGCATTTTTCATCATTTTTTGTATCCACATCTGAAACAAGTAATTACGTACAATTGAGTTTCGTAACCCTGCGTCGAGTAGCTCGACGACGCCTACGTTCCGAGTGATTCCATGAAAGCACTTGACATGAACGCAGAAATGTTACATCGTCGCAGATTATTCAAGACAGCTCGCAAAGAAAAACACGAATGTAATCCAACGCGATTATAAAAATGATTCAAAACCGACCCAACTGTCGCTATTTTTTCAGTCTCATAAATTTTACACATCGCGTTTCAACACTCATTACAAGTTTTATGGGATGCAACATTTTTATCGTTGTGATATTTGCACTCAAACATGCAGATTTTCAAACGATAAAG
Organism: Telenomus remus; assembly: GCA_020615435.1. Lineage (NCBI taxonomy): Eukaryota > Metazoa > Arthropoda > Insecta > Hymenoptera > Scelionidae > Telenomus > Telenomus remus. The sequence continues at coordinate 3,238,146 of CM036336.1, forward strand.
ATATCATGCTAATCTCTCGAACAGTCATACCTTCTTGAGAAAACAGTAATTAAATCAGCTTCTAGTGTTATCGTTGAAAATGAAAATTAAATTTTAATTTTCATATTGTTACTGGTATCATATTTCATCAACCAAGTTGATTATCTCTACAACAATCGTATGAACATTTTGATAACAAATATCGAATCTGGTAATGTTGCACTAGGGAAACATTAGTACCCGAAGGGTTCAAAAATGCGTCTCTGACGAGTTGTACAGAGTTGTTATCTGTGAACATGTGAGGGTCTTGTATTATGGTCACAGGTCACACGACGCTTCGTACTGAAACTGAAAGTGGATTCTCCTCGGATTTGCCATACTCGGAGTGTGCGATCATGGCACGAGTGTACCAGCTTGCTCGGACCCTATATGGGAACCCAGGCTGAATTGGCGGATTCGTCCTGATCATGTCTGATACATGAATCATTCGACTGATGTTTTGAGGGATTGAGAACCCTGATCGATCCCATGTTTGGAATGTATAATAACGAGAAAACCAGATGATATACAATTGTAATGAAGGTTACGCTTAAACAAGTGCCATCACACAGAACCAACACTGTCACAAAACTTACAAACAATTCAGAAACGAAACGATTTTCGTAAAATTTCAGTCGAAAAGAAAAATGTTGCTGAGGTCATAAAATGGGCATTTTTCGTTCGCTATCTCGGGCTTTTTCTTCGTGTCCGGGGTTTCGCTAGAACCCATAGGAATCTGCGCATCACCCTATAATTTCCCCCGGCCAATCAGCCCTCAAAATCTCTTAGGCTTAGGATAGAATTTTTCTCAAATATTAATTAAGCAAATATTTCCATGGGCGATAGTAATCAAGGTCTCGAATAAATCTCGGTGCCGAAGGCGCGCATAAAGGAAGGTTCGGTCAAATAAAGCTGAGGCGCGCGCTCAAGAGCCTTCGAGAGTGTGCATGCAAAATAAACAATGACAATTTCGCGCAATCTTTCACACAATCGTATTTATAGAAATTCCTGGGCGAAGCCGCGGAATGCGCCGCGGCGGAATTTGCGAGCGAAAAGAAAAAAGGGGCGGAAAGAAACGAAAAAATTGAAAGTGGAGTAGGTGCGCTGCGGATGATAAGTGCAAAACAAAGGGCCGGTTTTATTGCGCCCCGCGATTGAAATATCGCGGAGGATTACCGGCGTTAAAGACTGACCCGTTCGCACGATACAAATTCGCGGCGGATACAAAACGGAACCGACTTTCAATATCGCCTTCACCTGCGTGCAAGTGAACGTGCCCGACCCAAAGGCATTCGCGCTCCCGGCCGACACGCGCGACTTTTAAAAAAGCTCCGTCGCGCGGCCTACGTTCAAATTACAATTCTCGTCTCGTTTTATTGCGAGATTTACGACAACGTCCGCGCAATGAATTTTCATTGTACCAGTGTACCCTTGGCGCGCTTAAAAATGGGTTAAAATGCTGCGAGCTTGTAAGCTAATTGCCGCGACGATTTATCGCGCGTGTTGCTGGCGATGTCATTTTTCTCGCGCTCGCCGCCACGAAAACCATACGCTTCTCCCCGCGGTTTCTTCTCGTTGGAATTCGCGTGGTTTTTCCTTTTTTTCACAGCCGTTCCAAAAAGTCGCTTTCGCGATCATCTTGTTTGACACAATTTTGTACTTTCAAAGTCATCACGCGCGCGGACAAAAGCAAACAAAAAGGGCCAACTTGTCTCAGCCGCTGGCTGGTTAATGCGAACCAAAGGGGGAATTATATCAGGGATACATTCCAACTCAATTAGCTTGCGCAAAAAACCTTTTTGTTGCGCTAAAAATGTACGGCGAAAGAAAAATGCGACCGAATGCTCGGGATAGTTTAACGTCAATGGCAAATCGTTCTTGGCCTAATGTTTATTGCCTCGTCCATGCTCGCGAGTATTTCAAAATTCGCCGCGAGTGTCACATTCTGTGAAATCAATCATAAGCTAATCATACGCTATTGACAATAATCATTACTTTTCTGTTTTTCAATCTGCGCTGATAATAATGATATCGTGCGATATCGCGAAACGCTCTGCTTGCATATAATTTCATATAATTACGCAATTTTATAACAAGATAAAGATATTCAGCTCGCTCGCGATGTGAACGAGTTGATTATACGTGTAGCAAATTATTTTGACTCTTATAGCATTATCGTCTCGTTTTCGTTGTTTCCGAGCCATTTTTACAGACTTATGCTAAGTAGCCTCACTTTTATTTCGACGTCAAATAAAATGTGATGTTTCCAGACAGACGTCAAGTATAATTTTACCTTCTTGTATCTCGGGACTCTGTAAATTTTCTTTTTTGAAAAATTTTATCCCAGGGTGGATCGAGATTATAATAATAATGGCTTAAAATAAAGATATCGCAGGTGAAGTTGCTTAAACGGGGCATCCTATATTTATTACAAAAAGGGACTGACGATACGTCAACTAATTTTAAAATGGAAAGTCTTGACAGTAGAAGGACTGACTGTTTTCACTAACTAGAAGCATCTATTAGACAAATCAATTCAACTTTTTGAAACAAAAATTCCAAAAAATTTTGAAAAATTTTTGCGTCGAATAATTTATTTTTATGATTATCGTAGAAAACGTCATTGAATTTTGAAAAGGTTTATTAGCGAAAGGAAAAGTAGTTGCAATTTGAATTTTTTTAGACAACTTTTTCCATTCGGTAGTTTTAGTTCTGAGGCCTAAAAGGGTGATTTGCTGAAAGAAAAAATTGTCAGCGTGTACACGCGACTCGTGCAATAAGTTGCTTAACTGAAACACACTGAAACGATGGAGCACGACAAGCGCCGCGATCGGCTTTTTATAATATTTATCCGCAGTCGCTTTATTAACGTCCTTCCTCTGGGACTTATTAAATAAAGCAATTCCTCGCGAAGCTGACCTAAGACCCCTATATCTCGCCGGGATCTTGCCAAGATATGGCTCTTATTTTCACGTAGTGAACGCAAGCCAAGCAGCCTTAAACCACCACACGTTTTATTTCATTAATTCATCCTTACGAGCGTTAACGAATTCACATCCGGTTTTTAAACTTTCTCGAAATATCTGCAGAAAAAATAAAAATATTTCAAAAAAAAAAAAAAACACTTGGACGAATCAAGTTTGTTTGTCTTCCTGCTTGGAATTAACATGTGAAAAAGTAGATTCTACAAATCAGAACTCCTTTCGAAATTACATAATCAATTAACCAGATTACTGTTTAATGATTTTAATTGCCTATTATATAATACAATGGCAAATTAATTTATGTGCTAGCGGTGGTTGCGACTTTTCTGCGCGATGCAATGTCAATAACTGGACCATTAATCTCACAGCGTGGAATTTACATAAATTATAACTATCATAAATTGTCCGGTGCGATAAGTAATGGTGTGGAAAAAATCGCGTTCACTGCACATACAGAGAGACAAGGGAAAGCCGTAATTCTCGAGACAGTTATGATCGATGCTTGGCAAACGAAAATCGTCTACGCTCCTACTGTCAACCCGTTTTTTGTCTCTCTTTTTTAATTAGAAAAGTCGGTTCAAGTAGCGCTCGTAAAGACGGACAATGTGAAACGAATAACAGAAACAAAACGTTTTTCGTTCGGTTAACGAGGCAATATATCAAATCATCGACTTTTGTTTATCGCTTTTTCCCCATCCTTAATTGGTTTCGAAAGTTCTAATTTTTCTTCGTAATGATCTTGACGTTCTTTTGCACGCGCTTTTCGTACGTATTATATTCTCTCCGCAAAATTAATTTCGCTCCGGTAAAATGAAAAAACGTAAAAAAAAGAGAAAAAAGTTGCATTAGACAAACTGTTTTGTAACGGTAAAATTTTGGCTTTTTATCAACTGTCGCTTCGGTACTAAAAGTTGTGCTACTAAAATTAGGAATGGGACAATTTTAAAGAACCGCAGATAAAATTTGGAAACAATCGTGTTTTTTTATAGTGATGAAAGAAATGATCGAAATGGTGTTTGAGCAGTTAATGGTTCACGGACACTTTGAGATGTGCAAATAGAAATCTCGGCTAAATGTGTGTTAATGTTATGAATCCACGAAAACCGACGAATTCGCGCAAAAACCTTGTGAAACACAAAAAGAAATTACGTGCTCGGTTACTGGAACGTGTAACGTAACGAATCGGCTATATGCTTCTACACATGCCATGACAAAGAAAATTAAGAGATCTAAATTGCGTTCACTTTTACTTTGTCTCTATTCTAATATACATTTAAAATTAAAATAAAATGAAAAGTTTCGAAAAAATGTTGATAACTTCTTTTTATGAAACTGAATTATTTATATTTGATAGATATGATGTAAATTTCATTTCTCGATTGGAATTGGCTACCTATAAAATTCAAGGTTCACTGGGCATTATAAAATTGTAAATTATCAAAATCAGCTCGAGTTTATTGTCACGACAATAAAAGGCTCATTTGCAGAGCGACACCAGGCTCTCAGGCGTGACACAAGTCATATACATATTGCTACAAATGATAGCAGTTATATTTGCGTTAGCAATTTTTTTGGAATTTTAAACGCACATTTAAGTCAATAACATGCAAAAGTGCTTATTATTATCAAACGTCCTTGATAGTCGCTCATTGCATGTGATACTTTTAATTTCAACATCAAGAAAACATCAGGAATTTCGTATCAAAATTATCGTACCACTTTGGTCTTAATTCAAAAATGAACAAAATAATATTGTCCAAGTCATAAACTATTCATAATTACTCCAAACATTTTTGTCAGGTTTTGTTTTTGAAATTTGAAGAAAACATTTTTACTGCAAAAAGTGTTGAAAAATTCGAAGGAAGTTAGATTAAGGAGTTGAAAAAGAAATTGACAAAAAAATTGACCGGCAGCGTACAATTTGCAACGGTAGTTGAGCGCAATTAATAGCACCAGGCGGGAAAATTCAAACTCGCGTGAGTGCGATTTGGTTGTTAACCTAGTGAACTCTCACGTGCGAACAGGGAGACAATGAAACCCGGTCTCGGATGCTAAAGCGCGATAAAACCTGGGAATCGCAAAATTTACACTTATATGTCCCTAAAACCAAATCTATCGCGGGCTAATTATCCGGCCCTCGGCAATTGTGTATTTGCGCTGCGCCAAGCGCCAGACAATGGTTCCACTTGGGGGATCTGCCCGATTCGTTTCGCAGCGCAAACTTTCTCCGAGCGCGCGAAGAAATGCAAACAAACAGATAGCTCCACAAATCTTGCGCTCAAATCGCGGGAAGTACACATTTTTTTCCAAAACAACAAAAATATTTTCAGAATCTAACAACAGTTTGGTGCAAAACAAATTTAAGATTTCAACTTTTAATTTATAAAATCAGTTCTCAAAAATTTAATAATTTTTAGAAGTTTTTAATTCTGATTCCTTTTCAGAAAATGAAATATCTCAATATTAAAATAATTCAAAATAACACTAAATAAATCTTAATTTAGTGACATTTCTTAGTAACAGTTTAGAGAAGTGACTTTCGTTTGAATCGAACTTTTTTGAAAAAAAAGTTATCGTTATACTTCTACGTTTTGTAAAATTTTTTAGTCCGCATCATAAATTCGTAAATCACGACCTACCCTAACCTCGCCCAGATTTCGCATATAACGCCCACGCGTTAGCAAGGTGCACATGCACCGGGGAACGCCGGGAATGCGTTAATTTGAGAACCTCGCGTGATCGGCTGTGAGAAACACGCAGCTGCGCTGCATTTTATATTTGTCATCATATAACTCGCGATGTATCCTGGTGCCTTAATATGCGATCTGCGTTAATTAATTGAAAAGTGAAAGTTGTAAAGGCCTTTCTCTCTGTCTTCCAAACACAATCGGTCCTTCATTCAATTCGGTGACGTGCAGTTAAAACATTTTGATAGGCGAATCAAACGGCATGACGGAATGCACACTTTAATTGATATTATATAGTCTGCAAAAAAAAAAGGTCGTAACAAGAAAAGCTAATTAAAACAAGCCACTTAATTCAAAAACGCTAAAAACAACTTCTAACGCAATTCATCTGTCATGTCGAGAGTTTCGCTTGGCAATCATTCGGAATGTTTATGCCAGTTTAGTTATAAACAATATCATTACATAAGATATTAAGCGAGAAGGAGGTCCGATTAAGGGATTTCAGGTGTATAATCTCGTTTGATTTATATTTGCAATTCAAACGTCGCTTTTCACATGGTAACTCTTTTTTTCCACGCTGTTTATTTATAATTGTAATTTGTGTGCTAACTCTTTCGGGGTTTCAATAATTCCGTTTGTGAAATGTTTATGGCTCGTTCGTCGGAGTTTATGCGACTTCATTCGTGTAATTAAAAACGCACTGAAAATGGTAAATGTCAAATAATAATGCACGAACGATTTGCGAGGGAATTCGCGATGCCTCTATTTAACGATCGTTCGCGTACATTAAACAAGATTAATCGCGATCTACAAATTGGACGACGCAATAGACGACTTATTAAATTAGTCGAGTCATTCTCTGTTTAGACGGAAAAAAAATTTTTTATTCGAAGATAAAAGTTAATTTTTCATACGTGAGTTTAATGACTGTTACAAAATCATCTGCCAATTTCATTTTCGTTAGTTACAAGCTTGAAAACAGTTAAGAATGCGATTGCATTGCAACACGAAATGCATCACATACAATGCATCAAAAAATAATGCCTGGATTTGTAATCCAACCGATTCTCATTGTTCATCGGTCTGAGGCAACAAATATGAATTAGGTTTTGCACAAGCGATTGTAAAACGTCGGAAAATTTGAAAAGATGAAAAAAAAAAATCGGCGAAGAACAATCGGCCCTTGCTCGCATCAATCGAAACAGGGTTGGACGGCCGGAGCGTGCATAAACGGCGCATTAATCACAAAAAATGTCCCGGCAACTTTGACGCAATAATATCGTATCGAGCTGCAGTTCGGAGTGGAAAAATCGATAATAATCGTGTTTCTTGGAGCATATCCGGCAATGAAATGTAGCTCCGCATCGACATTGAGAATAGATAACGCAACACCTTTTATTACTCTCTGATTATCTAACACAAACTATAAAGTATAGTGGTACGCTAACGAGCACCTACATTTGCTGCATATTTTAGCGTAGAAGCGGCCGCGGTTAATAAGTCAGTAAATGCCAGGCGCTGTGTAATCGCCGAAGGAAAAACGATATACGGCGCTGAGCAAAAAAATGATAAAGTCGCGATTCGCAGAGGAAGACGCGAAAACGTACGAGAGAGAGGCAACAATAATTCACAGGAAGGGCAAAAATGCGCGCAATTGCACATGAAATCGGTCGCGAGATTAATGATTTCATTGTCAGCGCCGGCTTATCGCAGGGGCGCGCGCACTTTGCGATAGAGTACATTTTTTCATCGTAAATTATACAAACCAAGTGGATGAGAGGCTGAAGGAAATTACGTATAAATCGAGCGACGTGCAAAACGTGATTTTTCATTGCCACCGCCCTTGCGCCGCGAGACCGTGCCAATTGATTTACAGTGGTCATGCTCCACGTATCCCCAGTGACTCAAATGCAAGCACCGAGAACGCTGCTGCATACACATTAGCCGCTTTTGCTCTTGCAAGTGTTGACACTTTCTTTTACTGAACACACAAAAGTTATCTTTTTTAACACTAAAAACCTTTTTCGTACCAGAACAAAAGTTTTTCGAGATCAAATTTTCAATTTTGACTTTTCAAAATTCGAAAAGTTATTTTTTTAACACTAGAAAACACTTTTTTGTACCAGAACAAAAGTTTTTCGAGATCAAATTTTCAATTTTGACTTTTCAATTTTTCGTATTTTTCACTATTGTATACTAATTTTTCTGTTGATGTTGTTTTTCATATTTTATTGGCGAACGAAATTCAGATATTTTACATTGGAAGTAAATTCTAAAGCGTTATTTCTAATTAAGAAAGGAAAAGTGGAATATAAATTGGGAGAAAAAATCTTGTACGTATCATAAAGTAAGAATTTATGATTGTTGTCAAGTTCGTGGCCACTTTTGTCAAAACTGACCAAAAATCGATAAATTACAAATATTGAATTCGAGTTAAAATGAGTATGCTCTGTATATAAATTGAACTTAAATATAACCGTGCGTCCTTTTATTTTTATACGATTTTTTTGTTCTCCGCAAACTGGTTCTTTTGTCACCAAACAAAAAGTTTTCTTAGTTTTGTTCCAAACGAAAAATTTTCAACTGAAATGCAAATTTATTCATCTATATTTCATTTTTCTCAGAGTTGATTCACAGAGGTTTCGTTCGAAAAATTAAATTTTGAAATGAAAATTGCTCGATTGATTCTGTAAACTGACAAATCAAAGGCTCATAAAATGTCAATCACAAATATAACGTTTCGAAACATGGCATCTCCGAAGAACTGCCACAATTTGATTGCGCAATGCGCTCAATAAATTGGCATTTGATTCTCTGATATTTCCATTCATCGAGTCAAATTCAGCGATTCTCCGAAGCTTTCCCAGATAAACCATAAAGTGACAGATAATCAAGTTTCCTTAGCTGGCAAATGACGATGTTCGAACGATCGCTTACTCAAGGATTGTGACTAATATCGAGCCACCACGTGACTCATTTGATGCATAAATAAACCATAACGATCCAATAGCCTATTAAGTGCTCTAATTTACATCTCACTGCTGTTATTTACAATTCAAAATTATCTTATTAATTTTCCTCGCTCAATCGTTCTTCTTATGGGAAAAATAACTTTATTTTCTCTCACTCTCCCAGTTTATGACTTTGCGATTGTAATTTTTGAATTCCTTTTTATTGCATTATTAGCTTCGTTTACAAAGGCTTTTATTTTTATCAACAAATAAATTGCACATTTTTACATTCATTTATCGGCCCATAAAAACAAGTGGAGAGAAGAAAAAATAATTTTCCCTCTTCATTAATTGACCTCACCTTCGTCGGCCTGAGTGTTAAAGTTATATTAATTAAATCCGGTACGAAAGCAAATAGTGCAAAATGTGGGGCCGGATAAAGCACCTGGCATTGACTTTGACTCGGAGCGATGTAGCATTCTACAGATTCGCGGACAGAGGGCGATTAATTGGTCCGATTAATGATAATGAATAGGTTGCGCTTGGTCGGATCTTCGATTTTTGTCTCGCGCGCCATAAAATCATTGTCATTTTTGCCGTACGCAGAAGTGTCAACCGATAAGTCCACACCTCGCAGGATACATAAAGCACTTGGCGCGCTATCTGACCGGCGCGATGCATGTGTTTTGTGTAGGTGCAACGGTGCTTTTTTCGTCGCCACCGCCTTTTTTTCGTCTCTCTCTTTTTCATCCTCCTGCGAGATTACATTATGTCGCAAGGACATCGCGATCGATCCTACCAATCGAGGACGTTTCGCCGACTAATTGGATCGCGGCGGGAAAAAAAGCTTCCACGACCAGGAAGTTGACCTCATCGAATAAGTCGAGCATGAAATTGGAACACAAAACGACCGCGCGATTCGCAATACAACCGTCGATTTATGGCATCCCGTCTGACCTTGCTCCTTTTTGTACTTTTGCCTTACGCGAAATTCTTTGATTTTCTGTTTTTTTGTTGTATTTTATAACAAACATTTCAGTGAAACAATCAAACGAAAATGAACGAATTTCAATTTTGAAAGTATTTTTTTTCATTTTATTATAAAACTGTTTTGGAATGTTTAAATCTGAAACTAATTTGTAACCTTGTTTAGAGTTTTTATCGAAGGACATTTAATCCGGTGTCCAATTCTTAGTTTCGTAACTTTCGAGATGTTTTTTTCCGTTCCACCCACACTATGTTTTTGACTTGAACAAAAACCTGACATGAGGTCTGACTAAAATCTGACTAATTTTCGATCATCGGTCAAAGTAACTTGAAAGAAGGGAACAATTGATTGGCGAACGTCTTAATTATTATACGGCTACAAGACACTGGTACTACAAAGTTTATTAGTCGCCGGACAGTGATTACAACGTTGGCTTAATATTGCCTCGCGAGATTAATGAGTGCGTTTTAAAAGCGTTCCACGCACGAGACGAGCGGAATACAGTAAATCGATCCAAGAAAGTATATCGGCGCGATATTACATCGTGTAAATTAGACGAGACGCCAGACGGCTTATTGCCACTGTTGTAATGGCGAATCGCTCGCATTCAATTTCGCCGCTCCAGTCCATAATAATCATTCATATGATTATTTATTTTCATCATTCATCACTCGGATTAACTTTGGAAATTCACGATCGCAATTAACGTGGGCATTTAATACATTTATTTTTATACCCACCGTACAATTAGAAGTAGACGTTGGCAAATTGCTACATTTTTATAATCGACCTGTTATAAACTTGTTCTTCGACTTAACTTAAAAAAAAACATTATGCAAGCTTTTTTTACAACTTTTGACGTCATGGCTTGTTTTGAAAAGTAATAGTTCATTGAGAACTGGATTTTTTTGAAATTAGAAAAAAAAGGTTTTGCGAAAAAAAAAGTTCCTTCGTTTGCCATTCTGATCTCATCGTAGTATTTGACCAATTTGTACGTGGGCAATGGCTTGTTTTGTGTAAGTTAGGTCCCGAAAGGAATTCCGAGTGTGAAACGCGTAGGCCCACGAAATATATCACCGTCTCTTTCGGAGCCCACGCGCTAATGCGCGCATTAATGTCTCCTTACTCACAAAACTGTCCTAATTTGTTTCTCGAGCGATAATTCGACTCAAACCGAATTTACAATATTTTTTGCACTCCAAGACAATTTCAATTTCACCAAAGTATAATTCAAAATTTATTTTCATTTTAAGTGCCATGAATATTGATCGTCAACTTTTTCTATGGAAAAAAATAATTCTCTCATTTTTCTTCTTATTTTTCATTTCTTCTTCTTTTGACGTTAATGACTTCTGACGGTTTGTTTGCACACTATAAATATGCAATTATGAACAAACCATGTCATTATGTAACTTGACAAGGAAGGCACGTTTTGCAGCGACTCATAAATGTTAACTTGTTTTTTGTTCACGCAATTTCTAATAGAAATCGATTTTTACGACGGAACAAAGAAAAAGCGAATTGAAAATCAATAATCAGCAAGAAGTGACGTGACATTGAAAACGAACCCAACTTTTGTTTTCTATCAAAAGAGCCTCGTTCTCTTCATTATAACGTCAAGCGCAATGAAATCGCACGTAATAATACTTCTGAGAATGATTACGAGCATATAATGTCTTACTTATTATTAATCTACATGATATGTGATTTCACCTGTTATTCATAGCAGATTGTCAGAAATAATTATAAAAACTATGGCTTAAAAACTCAGATTTAAACAATTTTTATGTTTTGTTTCAACAAATCAAAAAAAAACAGGAACTAATTAAACAACCCTTTAGTTTTTTAAATTAAACTGAAAATAAAGTTTTGTTCGTCGATTGTTTTGTAGAGACAAAAAAATAAAAGTTAAAAAAAAACGAAATTTCATTTTCGCGATTCCCAGCGATAGGATCTGACGAAGCGGGCGGTACAGGCCGCGAACACGGAAGTGGCGGTCGCATTTGAGGTGCCGGCTGGCCGGTGAAAAGAGCGTGCGCGCGATCGCTTCCTATTAATTCAGCGCTTAATCTTTATCACAAATCTTGCGCCGGACATGGGACATTGGCAGGTACGGCTGAAACCGTGTAGCTATACATTACATCTCCGGCCCAAACGGCGGAGCAACAGGTGGTTTTCTAGTGGCATTCCCCGACTATAACCGTAATTCATCGATAACGCCGTCACTCGCCCGGGCATCTATCATACGGAAGTTCAGCCGCGTTCATTCATAACCAACTCAAAAATTTTCAGCCAACATCAGCGCATCCAATTTCGCACTTGCTTTTCCATTTTCGCATCTACTCGCGAGAAACGAAAGGAAATTAAAATTGTAAATTGTTTTCTGAACTTTGTCATGTAAATTACGGGTTGTAACGAATTTTGAAGTGTAAAACGGAACATTAATTTGTGGTTGAAAATTGAAAAGAGTTGATAAAAGCGAGCAATTGGAATAATGCGAGTGAAAACTCGCAAGTCAAACGGAAGAGCAATTTAGTGCACGAGAAATTGGCCCTCGGGGCAGGTGGCGTAAATAAATAAAAAGGCCGGCACCAATGAAATTAGATCCCACCGAAGTGTGGCACTACGAGTCAGCGTCCGTCGCAAAGTGCCAGTGCAAGGACTTTGGTCAACTGTGTCGAACGACTTTCGGTCATCGACTATATCATAATGCTAATGATTGTGTACAGACGATAAATGAGCTACGATTGCATTAACGCTCGCCGATCAACAAAAAATTCTTAACGCACGCAACCGTACTTTTGTCCAGACACATGCAACAAAAGATAATTACACTTTGCACACACAGTCTACTTATTTATCATTCAAAAGATTTTTGCGAATTTTAAGGCGGGACATAGGTATCGACTAAATAGTCCGATTGTTTTTAAATTTTGAATTTATAATCTAAAAGTGCAAAAGTATTAATGGTTAAATTTTCAAAGTGATCCACTGACTGTGAGCTGAAATATTTAATGTAGAAATTCAGCAAAATGATATGTATAGCTATAGAAGGCATGAGTTTTTCTGAAAGTTTGGAATTGAATATCTCGAGTTCGGGTTAGTGAAACTTTTACAAATTTGGCCAGATTATTTATAACAACAAGAAGAATACATGATCAAATTATAAACTTATTCTAACTTTCCTAAAAACAAATTTATTTTTAACCTTTAAACTTGCATACAAGGTCAAAAACAATTTCGAAATCAGTATCAGGTGATTGATAACACCATTATTGATAACTTGTTGCAAAATCAGCCATGAAATGTTAAAATTAATATAATAATTTAACGTTTAAAAAGTAAATTTAACTTTTGTTTTGACTGTACCCGACGTCCCACCTTAATTTCAAATTTTAGCACAAAATAATTGTTCAAAAAGTTAAATAAATCTTGCGAGCGAGATTTTCGAAGAAGTGCAAAATTGTATTATAACTCAGCAGACTGGAAAGGCGCCTAAGAAAATGTCACGATAGCCGCTAAAGTTTCGGTCTGTGAACTTTGAAGTCCTGCGATATCATTATATTATTTTGTCATTATCAGCAAACTGCGTTGTGTCGCAGCTTCCTGTTTGTCAGTGCATCATATGCACATCGTCCAGCCGACAATTCCCGGCTTGTTATTAATCTTAATTGCCATCTGGAGGCTACCAATTAACAACGCCTGTCACTCGACTTTCCCTCCGGGGACCCTGCAAATGAAGGGCTCCCGCTCCTTATTGACGTCTTACAATCGCCACGAGTGTAATTTGCGAGCGCCCCGAGCGCCATCTATCTTTGAGTTCGCTATTGAAACACGATTGCAGTGCGTCTGTTATGTCACTCCAAAGAAACAGAACTTTGATCCTAACGCGACGCTATAAATCATATTCTAATCAAGATCGTTCGACCTACAATGAAATTCAATTTCGCCGATATCATCTGCGACGTTCGTACATTAAATAATTACATGCAATCGTTTCTTTGATACCATCCACCATCGTACTAGCTCAGATTCAAATTTCAAACCAAAAAATTTATTTTTTATTTATATATTTTAATCAGTTTTCAAAAATTGATTCAGAAAAAAGAATAAAAACACTCAATAGCAAACGTATGATTTTTGAAAATTTTGGTTTCATCAGTTAGAAAAAGGAAAGGATTTTTGCTTTACATTCATGTAATGTAACCTGCGGCGTTCTTGGGGACAGAAATATGAGAGTGCAATTTGGTTTTGTGTGAGTGAAAATGACGTCCGTGGGGGGGTTTCGTTTCATAACAATTATGACACGAGTTGGTCGAGTTGGTGCACTTTTATCACGCGGTCGAGAGCATGCATACGACGCCGGTCGAGGTGTCGTTTGGACGGGTATCGTGGCCTCAATCACAACGAGAAAGTCCACTCTCAATTTTATCGACGGTATTCACTCTCGAGCAAACTGCAACTCGCACTCTTAACGCGAGACGGGCTTTTTATTGGTCGTGCACGACGCGCTTGAGTGACCGCGAACGGCCTTGCTGTCTGTTCCGGTCGAAAAATTTGACGCGAAAAATTCTTTTCCACGACCTACGTGGGAGGTGTGAATGAACGGCTTGTCTTGTCACCAACAGGTTTTCCTTCACATTACCATATACATCTTGTAGTTCTATATAAACAAATTTTCTTTCAATACACTCGCTGATCTTGCTCATTACTGACTCAAACAACGAGAACAACTTTTTGAAAAATCTCGTTTCAAAGTCTGGATCGAAAACAAAAATAAAATGAAAAGGAACAATTTATCTCGCTGAGAGTAATAAATATTTTGTACACTTTTACACCTTTACAGTCCATTAAAATCGAGCGCAATTCTTCACAGCAACTCGGTTTCTTTTTTTTTGTTTTGTTGTTATTATTATTATTATTATTATTATTATTCGAACGCAGTCACGTCCGTTGATTTTTCTCGGGCCTTTTTTTGCGGTGCAGTCGATTAATCAAATTTGAATTGTCGTCGAACGAGTTTCCGATTTGAAAAGCCAGAATCGATTGCACAACTACGGCACAGGTCCTGTTTCCTGCCGCGAAACGCGCCAATCGCGTGCAAAGCGTTTCATATTTAATTGAACAAAGTACACGCCAGTAATAACAGCGTGTTAAAATGAAAATTAGATTTAAATGCTTGTACGTTACGGTTATTATACCATTTTTCCTATTTCACTATCGCTTTAAACGGTTTTTTTTTCCGTAATTATTGAAGTGACGATTTATCCGTTTTTATTTTGTTAAGTTCTGCAACATTTTTTTAACTCTTAGAGTCGTAGGATTAAAAACTGATTTGGAATCGAATGGCGTCGTTTCAGTCATTTTGATCGAGAAAAATAGTTATAATCACTGGTTTTAAGAGTTTACGTGAGAGAGATGGGATTATAAAATTTTACGTGTTGGAAAGAGACAGGAAACTAAGATTTTGAAATTGACAAATAATGGATTTTTCAAAATTACAAATCATAACTGATCGTTTAAAAATTGACCAAATTTTTTTCTTCTTGATATTCCCGCATTGTTTTTTTTTTTCAAAGTAAAACATTTCATTTCAAAATAACTGGATTTTCAAAATGTTGCAACATCCGTACTGAAAGGGTAAATGAAAAATATGTTTAGAAATAAATTACAACTTCTTTTTGTTTGTTAACAAGACATGGAGAGACAGCAAAAAATGTAATAAACGGTAATGTTAAAAGATCACGACTGAATGAATAATTGGCAAGATGAAAATGACGCAGAACAATTGCAGTGAATCATTTGTCGATCGTGCATTAGCATCAAGCCGATTTGACGCGAGTTAGAACAATATGTTATTATGCGATCTATCGTGTTCTACAACGTTCGTAATCTGATACCCGCGAGATTTATTTTTACGCGATAAACAAACGAGATCGGCAACACTCTGCTTCCGAATACCGAACGTAGAACCGATTTTGCGATCGCACCTGAAGGGTTCGTTTTTTGACATAAAAAGTCTATCTGAGCTTTTTTTTCGGAATTAGCCGCACCCGCACTTTTTTTCGCACACATTCTGTCTCACTGGAACGGTTTCGATCTACTTGTCTGACCACATTCCGTTCATATCTACTGCAGCAAATTAGAAAATCTACGGTTTCGAATTCTCTTCGCAAAGTAATTCAATATGAATTCTAAATTGAGAAAATGTGTCTGTCGTGTTGCAAGCAAGGTTTCTTTTCTTTTTTTTTCCTTTTTTTCCCATTGCAAAATTATGTGACAGAATTTATATGTACGTGTTGTGACATAAATTGAAATGAATATTAATGCAAATTTTTATCGTTTTTTGTTCCAGGTGAGTACGAGAGCGACGAAAATTTTCTGAATTGTTTGTTATCGCTTGTTCAAATCCATGGATCAGATAGCAAGTGACGGTTTTCCGAAAATATGATAATGGACTGACACGAATATGGTAACGTATGTTAAACCAGGACGACCAAGGTCACAAGAACTCAGACTCGTTAATAATAAAAGAGCAACGGCGAAGACAAAAATGAAATGTAAAGTAATTCTTATTTATGGCACACGAGTCGAACAATTAGAAGCAAGAAGTTGGGACTTGGGTTTTTCGTCACGGGTAATTAACACCCTCAGATATATCTGACGATGAAGATTGGTCGTGTTTGTGAAAAGAAGTGTTACCATATCCGGGACATTAGCGCGTTCATGATATACGACGAAGGTTGCATGACGAACCACGTGATATCATCTGCAAGTGTCATCCGGCGCACAACACGATGCTGACCAAACAGTTAATTTAACATCAGAATCATATTTCTTTTTAATCTCACTTCAAACTGCTCCTCTTTGAATAACAAATTTTGAATTAATTTTTTGCTCTGTGATTTCTTAATCAACACCTAAGTGTTGATTAAGAAACTTGAGGAATTTTTAATTCTCAGTTTTATTGTGGTATAATTTGGAAAAAAAAATTGTTTGAAAAATTGGCGCGCATTTTGAAATGAAATACTATGATCGAGTTTACCTGGAAAGGCTTTTTGAAAGTAATTTAATGTGAAAGATAAGTCGAAGAATATGTGTAAAACAACATGGGTATTCATATGTAGCTTTATAATGAACGATCTCTGTCTATGCCGTCGACTCCGGTCGATATTACGAAGACGCTTTTTCAAACGCGAGAAACGAGAAAGGCTGCGACGGTGGGAACGCGTCGAACGGGTATTTAATCGAAGCGTGGCTTCACAAGTCGAGATGAAGATAATGAAAATTATAATAAATCGTTGCACTGCAGTGCCAAGGGATGCTGTTAGTTGCGAGCGAAAACTTTGTTAACAAAGAAACCTTCTAGGATTGGTCGAGAAATACACGCGCAAAAATAAATCAAAATTTCAAAATGTCAATCGAGTTCCAACTTTTACAACACGATTATGGAAATAATATTGTATTTTGCAGAAGTTCGTATTTTTTACATTTTTATTTATTTATTTATTTTTTTTTTGTAAAAATGATAAGACAGTTTTCAAGATGAAATCGTGAAGAGAAAAAAAGAGAATTTTTGTTATTGATCTAAACCATTGTTCATCATGCGGAAGTGTTAGGACGATAAAGCAATGGAGTGGCACGGAAAACAAAAGTCGCGTCGCGACTGGGCATAGGGTCTGAGAAATACGCGTGCGTTCGCTCGAGGCGCACTTGCGCCAATGAGTAGTGAGATGCAAAGGTGCCGCTACCATATGGTCGGATTGTGCGCGCCATTGCATAATCTTCGCGAGCCTGCCGAGGCGTGTCACGCATCTGTCTGTCGCTATTTTAAGAACAACTTTGAGATAATAGTTGTTAAGAATCGTAGAAACGTTTTCACAGCAGATAACTCGATAATTACGAGAAAAAAAAATCTGCGCATAATTTGCACTTTACTTTGTTAAACTAAGTAGTCTTCACATGTACCCAATTTTACGTTCCAAATTATCGTAACTTACAATTTTCTTCAAGAATATAAGAATATAAACAAATAATAAACATATTATTTGTAAAATATTTTTTGCAATGAGAATAACGGTTGTTTATTTACTCATGTATGGTTGACAAGGAATGGGTTAATTCTTAAAAAGGTTGATTTTTATTTGTTTCGCAGTGTTTTAAACTGTAAAAAAATCGCGATTCTGTGAAAAATGCGAAATTTTGCAAAAAGGATATTTACAAGAAATAGTATTCCCGCGATAAATCAGCAACATTATTGATAATACTTCAAGCAGCTGAAGAACGCACGCGATATCTGGGGGTACGTGGATATGATCGTCCCCCCGTGTTAACTCAGCGTCTCTTCGGACACCCGGTGATTTCCGCGGAAAGAACCTCGGGGTGGGGACGGAAGATAGCCCGGCGTACTATAACCGGACACCGCGCGTATATCTATCTACCCTTTTCCCAGACAAGATAAGCAAGATCGATGCACGTTGCTATCACGCGCCACGAATGAATGCGTGGTAATCCGATTATAGGGCTTGTTAATTATGGGAAGACACTCGCGCTGCCTCGTTTACACGCATCCGAGTATCACACGCCACGCTGATGCTGTGCGACAATCCTCGCACTTTTTTGGCACGCATGCGTGCGCGATCTTTGTCCCTCGATGTTTCTTACTTTCGTATATTTTGTTTCTCTCTTTTCCCATTTTGCTCGCCATTCACCTCTTCCCCCCTCCTACTTATTTTTTCTTTCACGTTAGCAGTTTCACACATTCCCCCAACGTACTAATCTTACATTAAATTATAATTATAATACTTTTCGCCATCTTATCGACTTGTTGATTAAATTGAATTATTGCGTGACAGGATTATTATTTATGTCCCGATGGACAAACTGGTTCACCACCTACATTTTTTAATCGCCTCCCAGACTTTTTTTCCCTTTTTTTCTTGAACCAACGAACATCGATTTTAACGAAGGGTAATCGTTCAACCCAATATATTTCAATGCTCGCCGCAAACTAATGGCGATTTCAATTTAAGTGCTACATGAGATCTGCCGAGCAAATGAATGAAAATGCGAAATTTCCGAGTTCGTTCATAAAGTAAAAGTCGAACAAATAATCCGATTTCAGATAACACGAATCTTGTTACTCGCGATAAATTGGACTTTGCAATCTGCCGCGATGCATTTTTGCCCGCGTCTAATTAATTGCTGGTAATTTGTTTCAGTTTTTGATTCAACTTTTATGGTACGAAAAATCAGCAATAAATATAACACCGGAGTGTAGAATCACATAAAAGACGAATTGAGCCTCGTTTTACAATGACAAGAAACGTATTGTGAAACAAGCATTTGTGCGACGCATCACTACCATAAAGCACGCGTCTCGAGAAACACGCTGCCCGGTGCTGCATTTATGCAGGTGCAGCTTTCGTCAAATTTGCACTGCACAAGTTCTAGGAATTCCTTTCAAGGCGGCCGCCATTGGCTGCGCGAGCACTCCGGCCGATAAATTCAGCTTCTTTGTGTGACGTGAATTTTTACCGCATTAATAACACGTCAGATTAACAGTTTAACGTATCGCGAGCTTAACCGCGACCAGCATTTTCGCCTGGTACGTCAGCTGCTGCGGATACTTCGTCCTAACGTGGGATGTAAATCTCAATTGACACGTGAGAAACGACGCATCATTCAAATTTCGCTGATTAATTTTTTCCTACTATTTTTTTTCACGGTGTTTGTTTATTGAGCCAGTTCAATTATTTTTTGTTCAATTTTAAATTAAATTTTTAATCTTAAAGTGGAAAACTGTTTTTTTCACTATAAGAAAAAAAAACGAAGGTAGGAATTTCAATTCCAGATAAAGAGAGAACAAAACCGCAAGACAATCGCGAATTGAGAATCATGACAGTTTCGCAATGAGAATTCGTGTGCTGGGAAATTAGGGTAAGGTCAGTGCAGATGACCTTTAGCTCGGCGGAGAGCGCGTCCTCGATGTGCCAGGCGTATCCTTCGACAGTGCCTTACAAGGCACGAGCGCGGGTTCGGCTTTTTTTGGAAACGCACCGCACACGTCAGTTGCATGGAAATTGATCATTGCTTTGAGCCGGAATGTGCGAGTTCGGAGCAAAAACAAGAAAACACGCGCGACAATCATGTACGACACGGGTCGCCGATACTTTCGAATGCCCAAGGCGCGCCGGCTTTCCAGCTTTATTATGATTTTGCAAACGGCTACGACTTTGACGCGCCGATTTATGCCGCGTGTTTCCTCCGTGAGTATCTACTTTGTCGTCGACTCAGAACGAGGAAATTGAAAAAAAGATGACAGCCTATTGAAATCTGACGCAAGATCGGCTCCAAGAGTAATGCAAATAGTTGTCGTACTTTAGTGGCTCTCGCGTTTTCGATGACTTTCCACACGGAGAAAATAGAAATGTGAGAAGACAATGTACACAGACGTTTTCATTTTTTTATCATCCACACATCTCGCAGATTGCTTTGCAGATAGATGTTTCGCGAAAAGTTATGGAAACAATTACTCACGACGTTTTTTCACCGAATTTGATGAAAGTTCGAGGCTCGAGAAAAAAAAGGTGATTTAGCACGCAAGAATGGCATAAAGATTGACATTTTTTCGCCACTGTGACAGAATTTTTAGCTACTTTTAGATGCGATTTCTTCAGTCTGCTACCTGCAGCGCGATTATTATATAGCGGTACTTTCGTGGGACCGTAAAACTCCCTGGATACTGCGTGCAGAAACGAGCTGTCACGTTTGTCTTGCTGGAATTTCAGTGCGATTACGCCGGACCAACGTTCGACAGCCCTCATGTTTGTGTGCTCGCGAACGGTCCTTCATCCTCGCTTTGCAACTTTATAAATCTCATCGGACGATTCTATAATTTCTATGATTACTCACAACCGTCTTCCTATAATTTCGATCGTAAAAAAATCCAACTTTACATTTGACATTTGATTTTATTCATTTCGTTAAAGGAATTTACGGCTGCAAAAGGTCTTCGTTTTTTTTTTTTTTTTTTCATTTTTCCAACCGTCCGACCAGCGCGTAGTGCATCAACAACTGAGATGTAACAACCATCGCCTGCAGCATTTCCGTAACAAACTTGCCTTCGCACAGTGTACAAACACAGAAGCTGACTTTCCAAGTTATGATAAACGACAAGAAAAATAGCATCGCAAACTCAAATCATGATGTTTCGATTAGGTCTTTTTCCCCTAGTTTTTTTCGCCTACTTTGAATTATATCACTGTAGAAAACGGAGGAAATTCCTGACTGCAAGAGCGCTCAAGTGGTAGGATCGAAAAATCGCCCCAAGTCGGAGACATATAATTGAAAGGTCTCACAAATTGATTCCGCGAAGGTAATCGTAATGTCCGATAATTGTCGAGCATTTCGCCAGCGGAGGGATGCAATTTAGTGCGCGCGCTGATAGTTGGCAGCTCGTTGATCGCGATCCAATCATCGCGCTCGCCAATGAACGATGAGCGTCGCTCATTTCTCGGCTCATCTCGTCTCATGTCATGCGATTTGATCTCGCCGAGTCGATCTGAGCCGCCTCCCCCATGCTCGGCCTTGACTAAGACCCTCGACTCGAATTAGTGCCTAGGCGATAAACTCCAATTACACTTTTCTCGCGACATGTAACCGCGTTACAATGTCGTACTCGCATGCTTATTCGCATGCGTGGTCGGTTGAGATTTGCGGCCCGGACAGCGCAGGCCTCGGTATGAAGCAATTATGCGGTTCCGTGAATCTTACACGAGATTGTCAACAGGCTCGTTACGCGTTTTTCTTCTTGCGTGTAGCTTTATTGATTTCGAATAAACGAGTCAAAGAAATACGCCTCTCGTAAGTTCACCGGCTACAAGAACAGGTGTCTTCGCAGAAGACGCTTTTTTTACCCCCCGACTTCTCGTTTCGCAAACAAAAAATCGCGTCGCACTACGCACTTTACAACGTTTTTTTCAACGACAAAAACTGCCGCGCAATTTATCGGGCTTTGAATTTTAATGTTACTGAAATTTCTCCCTCGCAAATTTTTTTTCACGATATTTTCATGTAATATTTATTTGAAAAAAAAGACACAGATTTTTGATGTTGGAAATAGTGGTGTGTGTAATTGAAATTTAAGACCACTCCTTTCACAAACAAGACAGCCAATAAATTTCGAGAAAAAAGGGGTAGCCTCATAAAGGAATACAAAAATGAAACGAGTCCAATTGCAGATCGGTTGCGATGAGTTACGACGGTGCACTTGCATGGTGGGCCTCTTTCCACCCGGTCCAGACTGACACTTGACAGCTGGCGGGCACAAAAACGGTACTGTAAATGAAATCGAATATATATTCATCTGAATATGCTTTTTTAATCGCAACCCGCGGGACTTCTAACTGTATTTGTTACAAGCGATCCGGCACTTTCGCCTGTGGGTCATATTTCGTAAGAGAGAGAGAGAAAAAAAAGGAGGCGAAGGTGACATGGCCTTCCGGTTTTTACCGCCTTTTAAAACCACCAGCGTAACTTGATCGGCGCTGCCTCGGGTGTCCCCGCAGATCAACCGCAATGAGTTATGCGCACGCTTGATGAATTACCATTTTAAGCGTTTGTTTATTTGTGTGTGCGCAAAAAAGGCCCATTAATAGAGCAATTGGCTTAAATCGGTTACATCCAATTAAATATCATTTTTGTTTCGCCAATGAATTTATGCCTCGGTCCGTCTATTTATTTATCGCTGCAAATTAAGCGCATTAACATAATTCGCAATCGGCGTCATCATTTGTCTGAAACGATCGTTTCGCTGAATTTCAATCTTCATATACCGAAAGTTGCAAAATCAATTACACGTCCCAGCACGTGTTGCTCGTACGCCACAAAAATATTCGCGCAAACTTGTTGCGGCATAATTGGTCCTTAGACTGACATATCACGCAGGCTTGTAGTCGCTTCAGATGTACTTCTGAATGAGAAAATCTGTTCGTGCCTGCGGGGCTAATCAGGAAGCTAAAAACTACTTGGTTTTTAAAAACATTGCAGTGTCAAATTTTTATTTTGAAGTAAAAAAATAGGGTAGAAAAAAATGATAATGATTTGTAGTTGTAAAAGTAAATCGAAAATAGGATAAATAAGCGAGCAATAAAGAGCGCAAAGTATGCATTTAATCAGTCTTAATCTCCGTTTTTATAGGAGTACTATGCGTCTAATTTTAAATCCATCCATATCTGCGATTATCGGATAGACGCGCGGCTACTTAACAAGCATGTCGGTCTTTTTTCGCTCCAGTTATGTCGATATGTGTAATCTTGATAATTATACATCGAGGGATGGAAAAGAAGCGTGATGATCCGCGGCGGAGTGGTGCATTATCTGGCCGACAGACTAATCAGCCTCGATTACCGCCGACTACTATTTATTCCTCGATCAAACATTATCCGCATCATTTTCCGGAAAAAGTGACCGGCGCTAAAATCATTCTTTCCTTTTTTTTCAAACTTGTTTTCGCTTTTTGCTCAATCACGAACAAACTGCTGCAGTTTAAAAGTGAAAGAAAAAAAAACTCAACTTCGCTTTCGCTCTCATTTTTGCAGAGATTATTTTTCAACTTACAAGATGGAAAAAATGTTGTGAATGAAAAGGTGTTTTGCGTGGTTAGTAACCGTTTCTCATTGAGTGTTTCGAAATCGCAAAGGATGAGAGAGGACGAAATCGTAATTCTTGGCTAAAGCGAAAGTAATTCGATGACACAGATTTGCGATATTCTCGGACGACGCTCGATTTTGTACACACGAGCGTGGAATGCACCATTAGCATTCATTCATCAGGGGACGGCCGCGAGTGCACGGAACCTCGGCAATTACTCGCTCATGCCCAATATGGTTGGTGCGTATGCACTGCTAACTTGTACACCGAGCACAATCTAGCGTGTTAACGAGTTTATCGCCTAAGCGGGATTAAGATGAATGACACAGAAAATGAAATTCAGATTCACTTCTATCACTCTCGGTGCGAGTTATTCTTTTTTTTTTTTTTTTTTTTTTTGCAAACAACACTATATATTACAATACATTTGAATAATTGTGAAACAATTTCTGCATCCATTCAATACTAATTAAAAGAACAAAAATCGTGATTTATTCCAGGCATTTGAAATTTTGATTCAAACAAATGAACGTATAATTGAACATTTCTCACAATAATTTAGCGATCGGATAAAAATTGAAACAAGTGATCAAAAGAGACTATAAATTGCGCGCTAAAATGAAACTACGTCGAGTGCAAGATTTAATATGACGTATTCAAATGAGGTAATTGGAGGATGCACTTGAAGAACGTCACGCTCGCGTCTCGGTGCGAAATTAATTTTGAAACGTTTAATTGCTTGGAATGTGTTTTGCCGGGGGTTTCTTTTTTTTCTTCTTCTTTTCTTTCGTTTATTTTCGCTACGAGCTTGGGAATATTTGCGATTACGTAAGTCTGTCATGTGTCTTGTTATTACAACGGTACGTGCTCGCTCATGAAGCGAAAGTTTGGAGATTGTCCGTCCAACGACCTGGATGACTTAACTGTAGCATGCGCTTACAATGCCACGTACATATACGGCAGATACGACGTGTATCGCCGATCCATAAATAATTACTCAAGATCGGACTTGTTGATACTCCGAAAAGCGCCCAATCGGCGATGCCAATTTTTCACACGTCAACAATTTCGTGGGAAAAGAATGCTGTTATGACAATCGTACAATTCGTTTTAATTGATTTAAAAACTTTTTTTCACCTCGAGATCAGCAGCTTCGACAGAAACGGTAACTTCGATTGATTTTCATTCCAAGGGCAATTTCCGGGAAATAAACTTGAATTTAGATCGGATTGTCTAGACGGAAAAATTGTTGTCGAAAAAGTTGATAGTGGGAACGCGGAACTCGGCAGGACTATTTAAAAGGCAGTAAAAGAGCGATAGCAGAAACTGAGCATCAAGTCCTTTAATATGTCAAGTGGTAAGCCGATTGCATTTCCGTTTTAATACCCCCGGCCGTTCGCGAAGGAGAACCGCGGTAGCGCATGAACGAATATTCCGTGGGAAAACGGGCGATTTCTCATGGCGCGTGAAACCGCGTGGATTTCAGCAACGTTCCATTTCATCGACTTCCTTGCTTACGAAGTCACCGTGTGATTTATCGGCACTTTTTTCGCCGCCTCGGCCAATTTGATAACGTTTCAATGGGCTTCAATCCCTTTTCCGCTGACGAGCATATATATGCTCGCAAATGCACCGGTTCCATTCAACTTGATTAGTGATCAAAAAACACCAACTGCGAACCACAAAAATTTTCCCAGCTCGACGGCAACGAAATTGCGTCTCGTTTTTTCAAACATTTTTGAGTCAATCGCCATAATTGTGGTCGAACAATTTGATATTCCGACCTGAGATAAAAAAGCTGACCAAAATTTTGTCGGATTTATGCGAACCGCTTGGACACTTTTTTTCTCTATCTCTTCATCGGTTGCAAGACTTTCTTAGCTGGCTGATTTGTGTCCGTACGAAAATGACTCGCTGACATGTTTGCAAACACAGACGATAAATGCGAATTTCTCTTATTATATCAACCGATATCAAGATCATTTATGAATGTTCTTCATTATTCGACTGTCCGTAAAAAAGACAGGGTACAACATACGCTATCTGTACGATTATAACTTTCTAAAATTAAGCCGATCTTATCAGAATCGCAAAAGTATCAATGCAAAAACAATTAGAGCATTTTTATTTTCAAAAACTCGTATTAAATTTCATCTTATATAATCATTAAGAAACGTATATGAATAATTAACAACATAAGCCGGTTAACCCGTGCCATTAAACTAACAAAAAACTGGGCCCAGTGAAAGTTGAAATCAATTATGAAAACTGTTTGTTGATTTATTACATGCACAAAATCGTTTTTACACAGAAAAAACTCGTTCAAAATGCGGAAAAACGTATTTCGTTTTTGTTTTTAAGCAAACTGATATTTGAAGGCCCGAGTGTGTGCACCAAGATACTTTTCCTTTTACGGTCAGATATAAAAGCTGGTTGGTCTTTTGGTATCAGCTGAGGGGCACTGAAGGTCCGAGGAAATCAGAAACCAAAGTGGCGAGAGTACCGACAAGGTCGCGGGATGGTTGAGCTACCTCACGCACCGGGCACACGTAATATCTCGCGTGTACTTACACGTAAGTACCCCGCGGTGCCGAGGTCAGCCTAGATAGGATGCATTTGAGGCTACCATTAAGCAGTGATTGATAATGCCCGCAGACTCGTTCTGCACCATTGCGCCCGCCGGATCAAGGATTCCACCACAAGGGCCGGAAGGGGGGCTTTGCAATCAAACGCACAGCCACGATAGTCGCGCTTATTGTCGCACTCACACTTCTGCATCGGATGGAATTAGTCGCGCCCGAACAGCGGAAATCGGGGTCTCGCTCTTTAATCCGTCGCTCGCGAAAGCTGTCATTTTAAACGCGAACACCAGGTCGGATGTCAAAGCGAGAATCACGGAAGCGTCAAATCCAGAAAGAGAACAGAGGTTAATGCGCTAATGGCTGCGTGCCAACGCTACTCCGAACGAACGACAAGTGCATTTTACATCGCGAAATTCGTATTATCGCCTGCTAAAATTATCATTAACAGCCGTGTAATACACTTCCGCGTTTTCATCCTGATTCGACCAACTTTTTTTCAACATCTTTTTCGAAACGAAGATTCTTTCTTTTGTCTGGCTGGAATCACCAGGTAGACTGGTTGGAGCCAAATCTAGTCTCTAGAGCCAAATCTAGTATAAACAATATGTTTATTTATTTCATCATTTATTAACAGGTGTAAATTCAAGTTTACAGATATTATTTTCTACAGTTAATGCAAGATCACATCATATAGTTTGATCTTTTTTAGTAAGGACATTAGGTAGGAAAAAAAAACGTAAGAGGGAAATACTGTTAGGACAATTAGGTAAAATGGTAATGACCTTGGAGTTAAATGAAGGGAGTGAGAATGATGATGGCAAAGTCGATTGACACAGGAGGCGAAGACTAGCGAATAAGCGAAGCTGGTTGGCGGTCTATGATGAAGGACTGTTGGCGATGTAGCAAAAGATCAATAGCCGGAGTTGAAGATGGTCAAGCGGATGCTAACTAGCGTAATACCAATATTGACTCTTGGCAGCGAGGAGAGACTTGAAACGTGAATCAACAGAAAGGCCACTTTTCCCTCATCGTCGCGGGAGCAAAAGTATCGACGGGTAAAATTGTATTAAGGAATAATGCCTTTTGTGATTTGAAAAGTCAGCCTTGAGCGCACGTTAAAGGCAGCGCCACGTTCAGTTATATCCTTTCGAATGAAGGACGCGCTCGCGCAAGATATAATTAAACAAGCTTATTTTCGTAGCGACTGTTCTTTTTTCAGCATTTCTTCTCTACTCGCTCGATCCTGCCGTCTGATTACGTGCTGCTCGAGAAAGAAGCCCAGTTTAATGATCATATAATAATATTTAATTTCAGTCCAAGTAACGATATGTGTTGTTAAATTGCTAGAACGATTCGTGCAAATTGCAAAGCCCCGGCGAAAGTCAAACGATTACGCCTTTTCCGTAGACAGATCCGATCGATTCATCCACCCATGTGAACACTCCTAACGAGACACCGCTGGATCCTCCGGACAACCTCTTCCTACTCACTGTATATGCAAACACCTTTTTATTCACCTTCTAAATTTAAACTTGAGTCCAACTCGGCCTTGCTTTGTTCAAATATAGTCATGCCCCAGCCTTGAATTTCATAATCAGTTCACTAGACCGGATTATTATTCATTTCCTCTTCCCAAATTCAGCATAACCTCTGTCTAAAAATATCAGTTTGCAAAAACCTTCCCCGGCGAAAAACAGTGACACCAACTTGACACGACCAATTTCAGCGATTCATTCGCCTTTTTCTGACTCTAATTGTTCGGTAGCTGCGAGCTGATTTTTATCGTCCGAGTCAGGACAAACCTTGACGTTGGACGTCATGTATCCATTAGCATTTAGATAAGAAAGTTTGAAGCGAGTTGTAAAATAAAGATGTGTTTGAATTAAAAATGCGAGGCCGGCAGTGGAGCTGCAGCGGCGATGTTATCGTATACCCTTCTCATTGAGTGCGAATCATTTTCTGTCTCGGCAGAATGTAAACGACAGCCAGTTCGAAGATTAAGGGCCGCACCGTTAGCCAACGGACGTCTCGAGAGAATCCAGAGCGATGTGGAACGAGAGTTTATGTCGTTCTCACAGCCGAAATCAAAATTGCGATTACGCAAGCGCAAATTGTCCGAGGCGCGTAATAAGGGCCGAGAGTTGTGCAACGCAGAAAAAGATGAGCGTTGGTCAACCTGCGAATTTGCAATTGTAATGGAAAAAGTGAAAACCTTTCATCACGCCAAGTCGAATGGCATGAATGAAAAAGCACTTTGCATTAATCTCGGGCTCTCGGATGTTTAGCGCAAATATTCAATGACTATTGGAGGCCCGCGGGTGATCATCCGTTCAACGTCCGAATTCCAAGGCAACGTTCATCCGAGAGAGAGAGAGAGAGGGCACGCTCGTTCAATTATTGCGTAACAAGAAAATTTCTCGAAACAAAAGACATAATCTGCGAGCTAGAAAATAAAAGAGCGTGTGTGCGAGCGAGCATCTCGCGAACGATGATTCGCCCGCGGACTAAAAGAGCCCGAGCCGAGACTATACGACTTCATTAAAGGAACAGACTGGATGATGGAACGATGAAGCGACGGTTCAATTTCCGGAAAGAATCTGTCGCTGCGTGCTATGTGGATGATATAGTGGTGCACGCGCAAACGGATAACAATCGGGGTATTATTGCGCGCTGGATAAGCCAACAAATAACACAATAGCGTATTGGGCCTCGCATCGGCCGGCTATTATGTCGGCAGCGGGGCTCTCGGACAGACGCGCCGCTGTGTTCATCTGACCTCTCGTTGCTCATGCCTCTCCTTGACTTCGTTTTCCACCATCGAATTCCCAGTCTCAATAGTTAATGCCGCTCAAGCGCAGCCCGTTCAATTACTCGCAACACGATAGCGCATCTATTTATTGTGGTCTACCGATATGCCAGACTTCTCTTCCTGCAGAATCTTCATTGTCCAACAAAGGGGTCCACGCTCCATCACGGATATCCCCCCGGAGAGTCCACTCATTAAGATCAAACTTTTACCACTCTCTCACTCTTTTTTGTCATTCAATCGAATCAGCTCTAACGATCGCAAAAATTGTTGATTCATCGAATAAATTTTGATTAGGATAAATCGAGTTTTGTTTCGAATCAAGTAGTAATAGACATATCTCGTTATTGAAACTGACATAACTAGCTGTGAAAGCTAAAAATGAAAAATATCTATCCGCCTATCTCTGGCGGCTTTCCAACCAACTTGACCTTTGTCAAGTAACAAAGATCACTTGTCTAGCGACGTGTCTTCCGTTAGACAAAGAGGAAGCGAGTTAAAAGCGAAAGCTACACTCGGTTGAGGTTACACGTCTTCTTCTGGTCAATAACAAGTCAGGCCAAAACCGAACGACTGTTCGTTCCAGTTGGCTTCGCGATAGATAAAGGGTTAGAAAGGTTCAACTGTGAGATTGCAAGATTCCTGAAATAGTTAGCATTAACGAATCCGCGTGCGAAACCATCCACTCGCATTCTTCCGAGTTCGTAATTGCTACACGCCCCGGCCATATCTATATCTCGAGTACTTGCTTATAGTCGAGTGTTCGATCGTTTTCATCTCCTAGGCCGAGTAACGGTGTCAATTTGATCTGCAACAATGCAACGTAAAGAAAGAAAAAACAAGAACGAGGTATAGAGCGCGGCCAAAGTTGCTTGACCTTTCTGCGAAAATTTGCTTAGCTTCGATAATGCCACGGGACGAGTCAGATAGTTATAGTCTTCAAACAATGTTTACAACTGAGACAGAATAGCTCTTGGCCCTTGGCTGTATAATTTTTTTTTTTTTTCAATCGACCAATTTACTCCTCTTCAGCGGGCACTTTGAATTTGAAATTCCTTCGCAACACACATTTCTACCAGCTCCGTGAAAACTTAGAAGACTTCAAGGAACAGGGATAACTCGCCTGGACGAAATTTAACAGAACGCAAGGAGTTGGCGCAACGAAAGGTGGCGATGGTATGTCTAATGGGACTGAAAAAAAAATGTTCAAAGCCAGATCCAAGCCAATACTTCTCGAACAATAAACCACAATATCCGCGAAGAGTTTCGTCATCCTTGATTTCTCGAGTGCGCATAACACCGGATGTTCATTGTCCTAAGCTATCCCGGCGTTGGTCTCGCGCAGAATCCGTCTTTCTCTCTGTCTTCTGTCTCTCTCTCTCTTTCTTCATTATACCACCTTTTTGCAATAGGAGTTGCCGACAAGGCGACCGCCGATTGCAATTCACCGATACGATTCTATGTTGTAGCTGCGTTGCAGCGCTCTGTCTTCTAAGCGGTGAATCAAGAGCCGGGTTAAGCTTTCGTTAGGATAAGGTAAGTAGTCGAAGATGCATCTACCGTGATATCTAACATAGAACATCTAAACGGCGGCTCCTCAGTGCCGACTGGTCAATATGTATCACCCAGTTCGTCGAACAAACACTCAAACAGAAAACGCCTGGTTATTATACGATCTCCAAAATACGCCGCGGATTTATGTCTTAATACACCAGGAAGCTCTAAGATTTTTCGATATCAGCAACATCTTTATTTATAGAATTGCAACGATCTTTCAACCTCCAGGCTGAAGTTACATTCTAAGCAGGAATTTTTCCTTTTCAAAACACAAAAGAGAAAAGAAATGAATATGCGCAGAAGCAACTTGGCGTTTATTTACCGCAGCGATTCAGAAAACAAGTTCATTATCCGAAACGAGAAATATATAACTCGGCAATAAAATGGCTGTGTTTAAACCCTCTTGCTACAATGTTGCGCGAGCGTCTAGCGCTGTAGATTCCATGAACGTGTAAAAATCTTAACGTGAAGACAAAGATCGGGATCGTGATTAGTGAGCCGGTGTCGTCACGATGGCGAAAATTAATATTCATGGCGCATGCTCGCAGGGCGAATTACTTATGAATCGTGGATCGCGATAAAGCGCGACGCCGCGCGGTGTCATTTCATCAATTACGCGCGGCGACGCCCCCCGGGTACCGTTTCCATTTCGTATCGACGGCCACAAACCAAAGAAAGAAAGTCGCTCGCGCTTATTAATGACGATGGCATTTATGAGCCGAGCCGCGCAAGTACGTGCATCCGGTTTTCTGAGGCAGAGCCCCGATGTTCCACGACTGGACGACCTTGCACAGCTCGCTCCTCGTCACAAGAGCTCTCTTCTCGTCGCACACTTTTGTCGCGCGTCTTTTGCCCCGGCTTTTCCGCGAAATTGGGTTAAAGATCCTCTAGCAGATATGCTAATTGGTTCGCAGGATGAAGACGTACTCGCGCAGAAAAGAAAAAACGCCGCGCCGCGGGAGACACCCCGTCGCTAAATTATTCACTCCGAGCTCTACTTTGTACTATATTTTCCGCTGCAAAAAAAGGGTTTAATTAAAGAGCAGAGGGGAAAATAAAAATTTTTGTAAACGTGCCTGTCAGGGATCCGGATAATACGTCTTAATCACTAATTATAATTTGTTTATGTTAGTATCAGTTGGTCTGCTTTTTTTGTTACAGAGAATGAGAGAGTAAATGTTTGTTGCAATGCTGTTCGTTTCCATCACTTATAATCCTACGCGGATACTGAATAGATTTGCTTAATTAGTGTATCGTACAAATAATATTTCATTGCCTTTTATCGTTATTTATGGTTGTTAATGAAATTCTCGTTGCAAACAGTGAAAAGTTCATTAATAGAAATATATAATACATTTATTTCTCAATAAATAAGATTAATACGTTTGATAAGAATATTGATTTATGTTTTATATGAAGTAAAAAAATCAAAGAAAATTAAACGAAAAAAAACCCGGCCCAACCTCAAATCATCAGATTTTCAACTATGAAAAAAAAAAATAAATCCGATCAATGGTTTCAAATAAAATCTCTTGAAATGAATCATGGCGGTTAATCACAGTTGTTAATCGTCGAATCGAGATTCCAACGCTATCACCATCATTATCACCGCGAAGATTCCTCTTCGCAATCTACTCTCTATGCAAAAATGCGTCGCGTTTCAATAATTCGATTCCGTAATTGCAATTCAAAATGCGCTTGGAGGGATTGGAGGAATTACAGCAACATCACGCACAGCTGGAACCGATACTTTTTTTCCTCCCGGCGGAGTAGCACTTTTGGATTAAAATCTACGCAATATAGGATTCCGCTCGGCCATATTTCGTGCGCGGCCTTATCAAGATCGTCAACTTAGATACAAACGAGGTTGCGTTCAATTACTTATACATGCGCGAAAATTCTTAGGCTCGCTAGAATGTCGATCACAGATCGGTATCGCATCTGGCCGATGGAGGAAAAAAACAGCGCGGATCGACGTTTTTATGACAAGTGTTGGCATTTTTGTCGACCTCTCAGCGACTGTTCCAGTGGACAAGTTTGACCTCGATTGAACGGCCCAACTCACGTGCACCGAACCAACAATACTCATTGTACGACTGCGATGCCTTTCACTGCTATGTTTCGCAGATCTTCGAACAGATATGACACTGCTCCATTTCGGCCCGAGATCTCGATCGTGTTCGCAGATAACATTCAGCGTCATTGTTTACTATAAATATTGATTAATTTCAACCGGCACAATTCAATTATTGCTATACACGGGGAAACATAATTTTATTGACGTTTCCAATTCAATTACACGATCGGCTCTTATTGAATTGTTCGGCCGAGGGCTGTATACGCTCGCGGAACATTTTTCTGAAATTGTCATAAATCGCCGTGATTTATAAGACGCTCGTCGTGTCACTCCGAATTCCGCGCTCAAATTATAAATCAACCGCAAAAGATGCGAAAAGCAGATATATACAAATGATGAATATTTGGCCGAAAGGTCTGTTCTTGCGTAACTGCTTGCATTCATTAAAGGCTTTTTTGCCTTCTTCGTGAAATTTCTGCGAATGTTAATTGATGGATGTTTTAATATGACCTTTCTCCTGTGCAATTACTTCACCTCAACGAACCTTAATTGTTTCCAAAGGTTGATTGCAAACATCTTCATTAGAAGAAAAACATCTTTGTTATTTTTTTTTTTTGTTATTTTTGTTATTACCAGCTGATCAAAGATATCGAGGGTTGATGTCAAAGGTTGCAAAGTGGTCTAGCTGGCTAGTACAAAATTGGGTGTAAAAATAGTGATAAACCCAAAGGTTGATTGCAAACATCTTCATTAGAAAAAAAAACATCTTTTCTTATTTTTGTTATTATTTTTATTATTCTTGTTATTTTTGTTATTATTACCAGCTGAAGAATATCGAGGGTTGATGTAAAAAATTGAAAAGTGGTCTAGTTGGCTAGTACAAAGTTGGGTGTAAAAATAGTGATTTAAAATTAGCATATCAAAGATTGGCGAGTTCATCAGTACAACCTCCTTGGGTTGGCCGAGGCATCTTCATTGTATCTGGGATCTTGGGCCCTTTTGCGAGGGCCCGGGATAATCTCATTTCACGTAAACAGGCATTAGCGAAGCGCTGAAAATAGTGCGCGGCGAAAGCAGGTCGGGGCTTTGGATTCCCATCGGCATACCGATCTCACGTGATGCACGTTTCATAAATCCCCGGGCGTGCATTTCGCAGGGGAGCCTCATTACCGGGATGAACGAGCGGGCCCCCGATACGCATTGTAATAACGTATTGCGTGTTGGGCCCCAATATCAACGAGCGAGTGCGCCCTCCAATGACTCACAATGAATAGCCTATATCGCGCGCTCATCTGCATAGAGCCCAGCTTCCCTGGCAGTGCCGGCGCGAGATATTGCAGCGCGAGCCATAACGAGAGTGCAGTCCAGGGCCCACGGCCATTGTGACCCACGCACCGCCCCGCCAACTCTCTTACTTCCTCCCTTTTTGTCTTCCTCGTTTCTTTCTTTCTTTCTTTCTTGCGGTCCCTACAGCCTTCAACTGGAGTTGCACCACGCGTAGGCTCCAAGTACGTAACACTCAACGCCCCACGAATTGGGCTAGGTCGCGCTACTACCAACCAAAAACACACTTATGACTTCAATAACGTTAACAAAACATTTGTTTACAATTTTGTTACTGGAACTGAAGATTCTCTCAAATTTTTACAGTGTGAAAAAATGTTCATTTTTTTCAGTAGTAATAGACTGATCAGAAAAATCTTTTGGAAGATAAATTTCAAAGTTTGAGTGGTAAAATTGAAGAATTTTATTAATAAAGGCATGGTGTGATGAAAAGAATGTTTGTTCGAATCACCTCAAAGGAGGTTTTTTCAAAAGAAAACAATTTAGCTTGAAGTTGAATAAATTGGACGTGGAATAAAAATGTCACAGTTTTCCATACGTTCGCAGGATGCGTAAAGGACACGGGGACCATTATTGGCAGCGTTGAGTAATGCCAGGGTATTTAACGAGTGACACAAGCCATCATTATTCACGTTCTAGTTTGTTCTGTCCTTAACGAGAGGATCGCAAAAACTCACCCTTGGGCATCCTCACGGATGCAACCACCCACGTTGCTGCCAAATCCCTGCCACAGATTTATTACCAACTTGTATTCATTTTTACAACTTCGATTTCCACTTTTAATAACAGAACCCAAACAAGCAAAACGAATAACAATCGAATGCCATTTGTTACTTTTGATTAGTACCTCTCTGCGTTCTACTTCATAAAAAAAACAACAACAAAAAACAAATCTTTTTTTCTGACCATGGATTTGAACGAAAATGCTAGTTTTTAAATTGCTGCTTAATTGATGAAACTTGTGATGGAGCGTGGAACTAAATAATGGTTTGATATTTCAGGAAGAGTTCAACCATCGCAGGAGGCTGTCAACGCCTAGTGGAAGTCCGAGTCCATGTCGGCCTTCGAGGCTGTCGAGATCGACAGGCACTTTGACACAAGAAGAGGAATCGTACTGTGAGTCCAACACCACCCTGACTAAAGAAAACCAAGGTCAAGAAGCAGAGAGGAAAGGATGGTTCAAGTCGTTATCCCGGAAAAACAAGAGCACTACTAAGGTGAGGAAAGCCGGGGCTTCAGAGAGCGATATCAGCGCATGAATTATGTTCGGCTCGTACGAATGTCAAGAGCAAGAGCCATCGATGATGAATTATTCATCTAGCGAGTTTCTCGTTGAGACTGCGAACTGGTTGCCGGCAAACTTCCTACGCTCGCACAAAACGAGTATAACTGTAACTCCATTTTTAAAACATTAATCGCCTTATGTACCAATCATCGCACCAAAATCGGCAACGTCCGTCACGAACCTTTTTTTTTCTTCCTTTTACTCTCCCCTATTTTTGCTCCTTATTATTCGTACCTGCTCGGTGACAAACCGGACGATGTGTCGCGCCAAATCAAACGGCTTGGACTTTCTCCGAAAATACGCGTGGGCGAGTCAGAATGAGGAACGGGACTCTTCGATTCAAACGTTTCTCACATTCTGCGTGGAACGACGAAAAAAAAGGCGACGTTATTTGTGGCCGATATTGTTTTGCACCTTTCTCTTCAGTCGATTGTTTGCGAGTGCTTTTCAAGCTACTTTGCTATCTTGCGATCTGAGATGAATAGAAAGAATTTGAAAGAAAAAAGAACCAGGCTGGAATGTAAAATTGAATTGTTTTTCAGAAAAGTCTAATGATATGGTATTAGAGCGAACCGGCAAAAAAATCAATGTGAGGCAAAGAATCGAAAATTTAATTTCACCAGGTTGAGGAAGAGGGAAAAAATAATAAATCTTGGCAAAGTGGTCACAGAGTATTTATCAGACGAGATCGTTGTGGAGCAGATCATTAGAGCAGAGCAGCCTCCAATTACGAGTTTGATTAAATGCTTAACTAACTCCACGCTCTGTGGTTTAATTTAATCGCGAGAGTGAGTGCCGAGGCTGTTTAGCCAGGCACCGTCCACGTCCGGGAATAATCTCCGTCAGATCCCAATACCGATCTCGTGCGGACGTCCGACTTGATTGCGTGCCATGAACGATGATCTCCCGATCGGCTCTCGATACCCACAAACTCTCGGCACTTCCGCAGGCCCATTAATCTCCGTTGCGCAACCACGTTAGTCCTGTCAACTAACGTTTGATTATGATTTCAGCCTATCGACAAGAAGTCGAGGATCCCAGAGAGTGAAATTTTGACCACGGGAACGGAGGACGAGGAGGCTTCGTCGGCACCTGAACGCGTGTCAGTACAGAAGAGTCTTCGATTCTTTGGAGATACGGACCAAGAATCGATATCATCCAATCGAGATCGCAGGTACTGTCTCAATTCATCCTGCAATTCAAAATAAACCAAGTTTTAAATGTAAATTCAAGAGAATTTTGTGTTACTTCTAAGATTTATTAATTTTTTGTGGAAAGGTGTGAACAATTTTGTGAAAAATTCAAATTCCTTACAAATATTAAATCAAAATCAAACACAGAGATGTGTTGGTTAAGAAATGGATTTCAACCTTTAATTTATCACCGAGTATTCAAAATTTAATTTCAAAATAGATTTCAAAATATAGCCATTCCTATCGTTGCAAATAAAAAAGTAAATAAAAAAGAAATTTAATGTTCCATTATTGGTCATAGGAGAATAGCCTTCAAATGAGTGCTAAGAAAATTAATAAATTGAGAATGAAATAAAAACTGACGTGACCTTTATTGAACAGGAATAAACGAACAGACGACCACGTCAACGGCAGACGTGATGTCACGAAATCGAATCGGCACGGCTTGGGCATTTTGCCGTCCAGGAAACCGAGGCTGACTGAAAGCGCTTTATCTTCAGGAGAAAGCACGACTGGCGACAGCAGTCAACAGAGCCAGAATTCGCAGCGATCACAACGATCCGTCGTGTACCTTCACGCAGCGACCGGTAAGCTATCTTAACAATTTTAATTGTTGTTATTTGTACCTAACCGAAGACCAATAAATAAATGAGCAATTAGACTGATTTTGACGAGGTTTTGCAACTTTCAGTCGGCGAAATTCCAGGACCGAACGAGAGACGTCGTGCAGCAAGTCGCGAGGAATTGAATCGACCCCTGCAACCGCACACCAGAACGGTGTCAAGGAGCGTGAGCGTTCTGGCGCCTTGGCGACCGCGACACTACCGAGAACCTTACGAGATCAATTACGATCAGACGCAACATCAAAAGCCACTGACCACGATCAGGCGACGACAAAGAAGTCGCGAAACCTTAAATCGACGCAACAAAGAGGCTCGTCGCAGCAAGGACAACCTCTCCAAAACAGGTGCTTATTACATGCAATCTGGGTGCAATGTTGCATACACACAAAAAAACTCACTCCAATTCAGTTTCATAATGAAGGCAAAGAGTACATGAAATTAAAGTAAAGATAAATTTAACTGAATAAATCACTCCGTGGATAGGCAGTATTTCAAGAAATGTTCTCAAAATATTTATGTAAATACAATTTGCGTTTTCAATGATGTTATATTGTAATCTCAAAAAATACTAAAACTTTACTCATACGTTTAAGTTATTAAATTAATTAAGTTAAGTTAAGTTAAGTTATTAAGGCTTTTATCAAAAACAAATTTTAATGAGGCTTTTTAATTTACATTGTAGGTATCTTTTCTTTTAGGTACAATCACGCGTAGTACCTTGAAATCAAAGGACAAGCAGAAGGCAGACAGAACAGTATCAACAGAGTCGCTTTCGAGCAAGTCCCGAGGCATCACCTCCCGATCGGATCTGAGCAGGTCCACGTCGGTTCCACGGGACCCAAACAAAAGTGCGGGATGGTTCAAACTGCGAAGCAAAAAGTCCCGGTCCTAAGAGAGAGGCCATTGACCAATGCTAGTCTTGAATTTCGTTAGCGTTTATGAGATGTAACTTTTTTCGATGTAACTTTTTTCGATGTAACTTTTTTTCGTTCAAGCGACAATACGGCCTTTGCTACGTAATTGGTTAAAATGACTAATCAGGCTGTTTTGTAATTAAACGTTACTGTAAACTGAAAATTGTAAAAGGAAAATATGAAAAAAAGGACAAAAAAATATGAATTGTTTGTTAATTTAACAAGTGCCACGCGCCTCGTAACCAGTCGTGACATTAACTAGCTTTCAAAACTATATGCAAATTTACAATATTTTTTATACACACGCATACATGTAGCACGTTTGATCATAGAGTTTCTAGAAGTGGACAGGTCAAAACTGAACAAAAATAGGAAAGATCTTTGTCAGGTGTATATACGAGTATGAAATTTATAGTTAAATATGGAATGATTATAAAAAATCTTTTGTTTCTTGTATCATGTAAATACAAAATATCGATGTAAATATGTAAAGAATTTGAAGCGTCAAATTTGCCATACGTTTTTGTAACGATTTTTTATCGGGCCTGACAATGAAACATTCCAGTATTTAATTATAAAAGCATTTAATTGTACAATAAAAGCATGTCAACTTTGTCATTGCGATACAAACACAGTTCCTCGTTATCTGTTAAGCTTTGGACAAATAATTGTTGAATGCACAGCCACCCATTCTCTCTACCGGATTTATTCGAATAAATTTGTAGAGTTAGACGGGTATCAGATGCCCAAAATACCCAAAGGCACAGAATTACTTTTTGAGTCACAGTGCCATCTCATATTTGATATTTTTTTTTAATTTCAATTGGATTTCATTCTTTCTTGAACTCAATTTCGAAACTTATTTAACTTTCATTTTGATTTCAATTGGATTTATGTAATTTTTTTTAAACTCGAATAACGGTAGAATATCAGTAAAACATAAATAACCAACTGAAAAAAAGTAAATCTGAAATTGTATAATTGTTAATGAAAAAAACATTGACGAGAAAAAATGTGTTTGATTGAATTGTATCGAATTGTGCATAATTGTGATAAACTTGTACAGTTGAAATGTGGCGTTGTAAAGCTGACAGTTGCACCACAAGAACGAATTCCTATTTGGTGCTAATTGCGTGTGTGTGTATATATTTATAAATATTTATCAGTTTTACTAAATTAGTATTAAAGTGTAAATAAAACCGACGGTCTTGTCAATCTTCTATTGCAGACCGTTTCAAAATTAAAATTTGATTAACATTTTGCGCGCTTTTGCTCCTCTGTTGGATTGTAAAGTCGAACAAGCGAAAGTAATATATTTTAGATGTTATTTTGTAACACATTTAAATCATTGAATAAAGGTAATTACGAATGACTAACAGAGTATTGTTTTGATTTATTGAATCATTGTAAGTGAACATAATGGTTGTTATATTTGTTAGAAGTTAGTATAAAAATATCAGTTTTAACAATTTTTTAATATATTTCTCGCTATGTTAATAAATTATTAATTGTTACTTCTATTCGGTTTTTTCTTCAGTAAGATCTGCATTCATTTTGGAAATGCAACACAATGTAGTTCCTGCTAGTATCAAAATCATTCCCAGATACGTTCCTAAAAATGAAATTGTTCAAATTAATATAATACAAAAAAGCAAATTTATGTACATATGAAAACTATTTTTTTTTCTTACTTAGAGCTGTTTTTTCTCCTAAAAACCATCCAGTAATTGCAGTGAATAAAAAAGTAAGAGAGTTCGTAACTGGTACTGCCAGAGATATGTCTGCATTTTGGAGCACAAAAATAAATATAACAGATCCAATTTGGTTTATTAAGAACGGTATCAAATACTGAAAAAAAATGTTTAGTTTATACCCAGTATCCAAACATTACCAAAGAATATTTTGTTTACATACAGTTGCACGATAAGTTTTATGAGATGAAACTTACAGAAGTATTTTTTACTAAAAAGCCAATTTCGTTCAAAAATTGTCCAATTCTGGAAGACGATTTCACTTCAGTTACTCCTTTTGCACCTTTTTTCATAAATGGGTTGGTTGCACCCCAAAATAGAGATACAGCAACGAGCCCGACTAGCACACCTATAAATTTTTGATTTATTATAAAATAATTACTTGAGATTGATATGAACAAATACTATTAATTTTTCTTACCGACTGTAACAGCCATTTCGAATACTTTTGATCAATGAAAAATATCACACGTATAAAAACTGCTTATTACATAAATAAATAGGTAAGTAAATAAACCATTATTGTTCATTTATCATTTTGGATATTTTAACGGAGCTAAGATTACTTTTTTGTTAAAAAAATCACATCTTAAACTACATGATTTGAATTATACTTTGTTTACACATTCGAATCTAAACTTCAAAAATCAAAAAAAGGGCATGTGATGTGTTTGACTGATATTTGACAAGACGGTTTTTAACCATAACCTATATGTTTTGAAACGATCCAAACTGATAAAAACTGTTCTCTTTCTCTCTCGAAAATATCAATTTGAATTAGAAAAAGAGAGAGAGAGGAACCATTACCCAACCTAACCTCTAAACAACATAACCTTTAGCGCCAAGCACTTTGATTGTGTGTTTGACGGCGGCTCGTCGGTGTATAAACTGTTTATATTGTAAATGTTTATAACAAACACTGTACAGAAAGAAACAATTCTTTGATAATAGTGCATTTACTAGTGAATCAAAAATCATCAACTGTCGTCGTTAAAATGACAGAAAAGTTGAGAAGATATGAGAAAATAGACTTTCTAGGAGAAGGACAGGTTATAATTTTTGATTTCTTCTATACTGAATTTCACATTCCAATTTTTTTTAATAAAAATCAAAATCAATTGTTTAATTATAAGATTTATTAAAAATTACTTCTTTTTATAGTTTGCTACTGTTTACAAAGCCAAAGACACAGAAACAAATACAATTGTAGCAGTTAAAAAGGTATGTAAACAACCTTCGTTTT
Organism: Telenomus remus; assembly: GCA_020615435.1. NCBI lineage: Eukaryota > Metazoa > Arthropoda > Insecta > Hymenoptera > Scelionidae > Telenomus > Telenomus remus. The sequence goes on from CM036336.1 coordinate 3,278,802, forward strand.
AAATTATTTATATTTTTGTTTTTGTATGAATTAATTAGTATTTTCTTGTTTATTTCAGATCAAAGTAGGTAGTCATGCGGAAGCACGTGATGGAATAAACAGGACTGCACTACGAGAAATAAAACTTTTACAAGAACTGAAACATGATCATATAATAGGATTACTAGGTACTGAAAAATTATGTATCAACTTAAGAAAAAACTTGTTTAACACTGTCGCACGATACTTGCTCGCACCGTCAACATCAAAATTGTCACTAATAAATTACAAACTCCTTTTATTTTACAGACGTCTTTGGTTACAAATCGAACGTTTCGTTGGTCTTTGATTTCATGGACACAGATCTGGAAGTAATCATCAAGGACATCAACATTGTGTTCACTCCAGCGAACATCAAAGCTTACATGATACAAACACTTCATGGACTCAACTATCTGCACTACAACTGGATCCTTCACCGCGATCTCAAACCAAACAATTTACTCGTTAACAGTGAAGGCGTGTTGAAAATTGGCGATTTTGGCTTAGCCAAGATTTATGGCTCGCCTAACCGGATAAACACTCATCAAGTAGTAACTCGCTGGTATCGAGCACCTGAACTCCTTTACGGAGCTAGAATTTACGGCACTGGCATTGATATGTGGGCTGTCGGTTGTATCTTGGCAGAACTTTTACTCCGAGTTCCATTTTTGACTGGCGATTCTGACTTGGACCAGCTAACCAAAATTTTCCAGGTATTTTTTTTTTTTTTTGTATAATTATAGTTCAAAATGGAATCAAAGATTAGTTTTGATTTTAGTGCTCTTAATCCTTTATTACAATGATACTTTCGAAATCATTTTCAAAAATAATTTTTATTGCAGACTTTAGGAACACCGACAGAAGAAAGTTGGCCTGGAATGGTACAACTTCCAGATTACATTCAGTTCAAGAGTTTTCCCGGCACACCTTTCAATCATATCTTTACAGCCGCCGGTGATGACTTGCTGGATTTAATGGCAAGCCTGATGAACATTAATCCTTTACAAAGATGCACTTGTGATGAGGCGCTCCAAATGCCCTACTTCACCAATAAACCGTGTCCAACTCCAGGAAACAAACTGCCACTGCCAACTTGTATCAAACGAAAACCCGACAGCAAACCTAGTCTTAAGCGCAAGCTTTTGGAATCGATAGATGGTCCCTCGTTGGCTAAGAAACTGCAATTTTAATTTATTGACTGTGTAAATAGTCAGGTGTTTTTTGACAAAACACTGGAAAACCACTTTTTTAGTTTTCTAAGACAAGTGTTACGTTATATAGAATTTTTCTTGGTAAGGTATTTTTCTACTGCGAATAGTATTGTGAAAATTGTTAAACAAAATTCTGAAGTGGATTTGAGAGAATAAAAAGCTCGTTTAATCATACGCATGTTTTATTTCGTTCAAGATCATAAGACATATACATTTACACAAATTTACAAAGGCTAATTTTTTGCTGTTTTTATTTCACGACTGAGATTATTACTTTGCTATCGTCCGTGCTCCATTTTATTTATTTTATCGGTTTGCGCATCGATCACAGAAAGTAGTTATACTGGCGCGCCATTAATCGTTATAACACAACGCGCAATTTCGACACTGATATAATTTCCGCAAAACAATCTTATGTTTCAACAACTGTTGCTTACGTGCTATATACATACAAAATACACGTACAGGTGAGAGTAATTTTATTAAAGAATTTAAATATGTTTAAAATTTACGAAATAAATCGTGATACATCGAAATAAAAGTTATGTTCTGATCAGAAAAAATAGACAGAGTGAATGATGATCTGACAAGTTTGATAGTTATAAAATACTCTATGCAGCATACGTTTGGGAATAAATATTTGATAAAAGTGTTGAGCAATTAAAATTAGTGGAAAAGCTATTTTTTACGAGTAAATAAATTTAGTTGAAAAGATGAATTGATTTTTATGAAAAGGCGATTTTGTATAAAACTTAGTTTGATTTTCTTTAATTTCCGAAAATACTGTTTTTTTTAAATGTTGTTAAGGAACTTATACGCCAATATTATATTATTTTTGTAGTGCAAATCATTGTTCATCGATGGTTAAAATACATGATGATCGATCTATTTAATGTGTTCCTGCGAGGCGTGTGCTTATTAATTGTATATAAGGCTCGTTAATCTCAGTATATAGACTATCAAACAATGAACTCTGTATATAATTCTATAAAACTGTAAATTCTACAGAAATCGTGATATAGAGCGGCGTTATATTTATACTTGCTTCGTATTGTATATTGTTACTGTGTATATGAAAATGTAAATTTTAATTGGAAACAAAGTTATGATTCACCGTCGTATTTCATTTTTGGAGTTAGAAATCTTGCATAAACGTTATCTGTACTTTCTTAATTCAAAAGTAATCATATACTAAATTCTTCCGTTCTTTGGTATTACTATTAGTTTATAATAAATATTTGAAACACAATAAAAATCGGCAAATAAACAAAAATTGATTTTAGTCTAATTTCGCTTTAATTCCTGAGACTTTCAAGCTAGAAGACAAAAATGTACAAAAATATGTAGATTATAAATCGAGCTAAAAAAGTACAAAAAGTAGCAGCAGTTTGTAGGATTATAGCAAATACATTAAGTGTGTAACGAAGTACGATAAGTCTAAAGCTTTGGAGTAACGTTTTTTTAACGCTGTTTAACGAAACAAAAATGTCGATAGATTGTTCTGTTCTAAAAAAGTTCAATTATTTTTGCAATCGAAAAAACAAAACATCTACATCACTTTTAAACCTTTCGTAAGAACAAGAAATTTCTATCGACGCTTGTTTAAGATGTTTAATTATGAACTTATTTTACATGTCTATGTGAATACTGTCCTATTTATAAGTACGTTTGGAGAATATTCGTCTTCGGGTTACTACAGATTAAAAGAAATTTGTTTAATGTTCGAAATTACAATATAGTAGAACATATGTAAACCTCAACTCGCTGTTAATTTTTACTGTAATAAATTATTTACACGACTCTTTACAATAGTCTTTCATTAACCAGTCTTAGCGCACAGAACTTACTAAGTTCACTACTTACAATTAAATCCATCTTTTTCAACTCTGAATTTTTCTCCATTTCTCCATCAATCGTTGCAAATTATAAAAAATCATTGCACTTTAATCATAATTAAAAATTCGAACTTGCATTTATATTATCCAAATTATTTAAATAATATCATGGTTTAATCAGTTCGATAATTTAATTGTAAATATAAATTACTAAACTAAAAAATGTTCACAAACGAAATAGGAACTTCGTTTGCTACTTTTTATGGTTAAACTAAAAATTCATCCGATTTAAAACTGTCGTTGTTAGCTCTCATGAATCTGGTGTTCATGGATAGTTTTATTGTTCATAGATGGGATTTTGGTTTGTCCGAGATCAGTCGTCATGGACTGATTTGAATGTATAATCGGCGCTTTCGTTTGAACTATGTTACAAGAAACTGGTACGATCGGAGGCAGATTCGCAACCATCGAGTTGACCGTCGATGACGGCGTACAAGATGATAGAATTGGCGGTTTTCGTTCCAAGCTATTAGTTTTCATCGAACGCCGAGTAGAATTGGTGTTTCTTTCGAGACTGTTCGTCACAATGTAGTGTCTTCTTTCCAGACTTGAAACTGGATTTGGTTCATGATTATCCTAGAAAATAAAAAATTAATTAATTTTCATCAATTTTTGATAGTGCTTTTTACATTTTTTTAACAATTTTAAGTCTCATGTAATAAAATTGCATTTCATTCTGTGTGTAGGCGATGGGAGAAAAAATAATTAAGTCCAGCATTTGTTTATCATATTTATTACAAACTTTTAAAAATAATCACTCGCAGTTTAAAATTAAATACAAAAATGATAAAGGATCAAATGTTCAATTTTCTAAATTACAAACTAGTAAATTCCGTAGACATTGTCGTTGACACAAATCAACACCGAAGGAAACGCACTTTTTTTCAACTCCTCAACAATATTCTTCTTCTCAATACTATCCTCAAACTCATGTAATAACAATGCAATTGTAAGATAACAATATTCGGTTTTTATATCAAAAATGCCGTTGACAAATTCCCACAAACATTCTTTAACTTTATAATCTTGAACAAAATTGTTTACTAAAAACTCTCGAACAAGTTTAACCATTTGTGGAAGGAAAGCACAACCGAAGGATTGAAGCCAAGTATCAAGATTTTGACCAAACTGAGTCCCAAAATTTTTAATATCAAGAGAAACGACATACATTTTGATCCAGATCAAAAACAAGTATGACTTCATATCCTGATATGGTGAAATTAAACCTTCAAAAATTGCCATCAATCTGTCTAAAACAGCTACTTTTGAGGGATCTTTTGAGACTACCGAAACAAAGTGAATAATGACATCTCTTACAATCCGATTTGCAGGGTAGCTAACTTTCTTATTTTTCTCCAGTGGTTTACCAAAATACATTTCCACATAACGGTTAAATGTGTCCAAGAAAACACCAGTTCTCTGCTGATTCATGCCTTTCAAAAATACATTGAATATGAAATGCGGACTGAGAAAAGGCCTACTCTTAAACTCAGCTTCGAAGGTGTAATCTTGAATCAACTCGATCTGAAATTCGTCCGAAAGGACTTGCGAGTATTTTTCGCCATATAACTGGCTCAGAATCTGACTTATCAACTGGTCAGATAATTGCGGACAGCCTTCAATTTGGACCTTGTTGAAAATCAGCAACATCTTCTTCACATAAACCTCTAGGTGTTCATCAGGGATGTTATTTAAGATGCCAAGTTTTCCCAGTACACTCACATCCTCAATCAGTTTCTTGTCAATACACTCAGACAAAAAGTTCCAACCCTCCTGGCTTGGGTCTTTCCTGAACAATTGCAGCACCTTCAGCAGGATGGATCCGTGGATCGACGAGTGGGTGTTGGAATGAAAAACGGTTTTATAAATCTCCAACCGATCCTTCATTGGTGCTGTCACCGCAACCAGGTTATTAAGTGTTTTCACCACTGCAACTCTATCGTTCAGCGACGTTGAAACAAAATCGATTACAGCAGGAACCGGAGTCCTACAGGCGGTCTGCTCCAAGGTGCTTCTGCAAAGTGGCAGGTAATCGCCAGTAAAAAACTTCTTGAAGAAACTCAAAGGCAAGGGCTGATTCGTCAACTTCATGCCTTTAAAATAAAACTCCGCCTGGTCCTTTTGGTTGACGCTCATCTCATCTTCGGGATCAACAGTCAAAAGCTCAGGAACCAGCTCGTCGATCAGTTCTTGAAACTTGCTCGATTCCAAAAGCCAGCCTAAGATTTCCAAGCTTTTGTAATTTTCTGGGTCGTTGACGAAGGACATACAAAGTGTTCGCAGTCGGATCGGTAAATCCTGGTACCATCGAATGGTTTTTATGAACGTCTTCGTCACGGTGTTTGTGTCGAAATCGAAGATTCTGTTTTGGTACACGTTCCACTTGGACAGGACTTTGCAAAAGTCTTTCTTCAAAATTTTGATGTCTTTCTTTGATATACTGCGGTGATCCTCTAAGGAATTGGAATCGGGATACCATTTCTCACTTAAATTTGGGTTGTAGAGACCGACGTAGTATTGAATATTGAGGTACTCATCGAGACATTCAACAGGGATTGAATCAATAAATTCAATCAAGGACGGATGGTCCTCAAGTTTCACAAGAGGCAAGTCTTTGACTTTAGTTTTGACTTGTCGATTATACCATTCCATTGCATTGAACAGCTTGTCCAGAACGTTGTAATCCCATTGATCCTTGTCTTCTTTATTGTAGAGCGAATAAGCTTTCGCAATGAAGTCCATTGATTTGTCCAGACAAACTTTTTGTAGAACTAATTTTTTGTTTTCTACAAAGAAATCAAAGTTGCCTTGCTCATTAAGAATCATGGCTCTAAGAAGATATTGGAGGTATTCGTCAGGATCCAACTTGTTGAGGAGCTTGAACCTGATTCCTTCTCGTAGATACGACGAATGATACGCAGAAAACCCGTTCATCACCTCCTGCTGCTGCAGAATTTCGATTAAAATATCCCAGTGCTCCTGCTTCAGTTCGGCCAGTCGGATTTTCACGCTCATATACTCCAAAATGCTTGTCCAGATGTTCGACTTTTCATTCTTGTGTCTCACTTTGATGTACTTCAGAAGTTCCAACAAACCGTCCTGGTCTTTATTTATTTTGCAGCAGAAAATCAACAGATTGATAAAGCACTTTCTGTCATTTGCGTCAGAGCGTTTCACCATCTGCGTTTTGACGTCCGCGAAAATCTTACTAAATGGCAGGTACGATCTCCACGAATTTTCCAAATTATTCAGGTTCCAATCGCTGTCCTGTTCCAGCTTCTTCATGGCCATTTCGATACGCATCTCGGGTGGCAAAATTGCGAGCAGGTGACGATCAATTCAAGGCAGGATGGTTTAATAAATCTTCTCCATACGCCTTCTTGAATGCTGCTAATGCTATTTCACTTCGTTTCTCTGCCGAAAAAAACTTGACAACAGTCATGATTGATCGGAAAGAAAATCTTGACATTTCTTTGTGGCATTGTTTTGAGACCATTGTGGAGAACTCGTCCGTGTTTAATTTGGATGATACGATCTGCAACGACAGGCAACGAAAATACATTGCAGGGTTTTCCAGCAGTAGCTGTTTTCCTTTCTTTAGAAAAATTTTGGTTCGTCGTTTTCCAAGTGAAATCTGCCAAATAGGATTCTTGTTGAGTATACTAATTAGAAGGTCGAAGTGATCGTCAATGAGGTTAGGGAGGAATCTTATCAAACTCTTAGATTTCAGCTTTTCTGAATCATTCAAGAAAGCCAAATATTTTGCCACTAGAGCTGAATTCTTATGGAACAGTTTTGTAACGTTCCTTACAGAGAGAATCAGATTTTCCTTCTGGATCCTGTTAAAAATAAAGTCTTCTGAACAAGCCAGTAACAGAGAATGAGCTTGTTTTTCTCCCCAGATTTTAGAAATGTTCAGATAAAATTCCTCGGCGATTTTCGGATTTTGGCTCTGTAAATCAGTTTCCAGTTTTTTGATTACTTTGCAGCGAGTGGTGAGTGAAACTCGAGACAGCAGTTGGTTGTAGAAATAATCCCAGTTAAGAAGTGGACTGGTCTCGCTGGTGAAGAGATTTGGGATTTGTAAGGCCCGATGACAGAGAAGAGAGTCAGACGTCATTAGCATTTTAATAATAACATCGACGTTAAGCGAAATCTTTGCAACTTCAACGTTGAGAAGCGGTTCCAGAGGGTTTGGAAAATTTGCAGGTTGAATGTTCTTTTCCGCTGCATTTTTTGCTGTTATGTTGATGTATTTAAATTTTTCACCAGCTGTTTGACCTGGGATATTTTGGATTCCTTCTAAGAGATCCATTGTGGTTTTTTGTAACTTTGCACTTTTCTCTGGACCTAAAGTTGAAAATTTGGTATGTACTTAGAATAAAATATAGTTTAAAAAATGTTATTATTATAAGTAAGTATGATAAAATATATTGAATTTTTGTTTACTTTCTGCAATTTTTCTTTTCCTTGTATTGGTAGAGTCCATAGTCAAGGTTATTTTTATGCTTTCTTAAGCGATGAAACTCAATCTGAAACGCGAACAATTTTGTTAATGTATACAACAGTTATTTAATAGATAATAACATTTTTATTGTAATCGTTTTTTTGAAATTTGTCTTTAACGATTTCAAAAAAGAAGTAGTCTATTGGATTAGATTTCTTTATTTGTCATTTACCTTCACTGGAAATGAAAAATCCTTCCTTATGTCTGTAAATTATTGCTTTCAAATTGACATTCGTTCTATTTGTATTCTGAAATAAACTAGAAAAATAAACAATCACCAAAAAAATATTGTTTTGACTTTTCAAATAAAGCCAAACTAAACTCAAGGAAAATTTTTTAGATATTTATAAATAAACTTCTGCGTGAAAAATTGTAGATATGTATAATTTTTTGTGTAATTAGGTGATTAATTACTTACTTCAGTTATTTCATCCTGTAGCAAAACGTTCAGGGATTTGGCAACAAAAATCAGTACCGCAAGAACGGTGGTTGATTGTTTACAAACAACACACGAAGGACAAAGAGCAGACCCTACTCGTGGGGTGGGTAAAAAGTTTTTTTTACTAAAAACGTGGTTTTCTCATTGTGTAAATAGCGGTTTTCCATCACACTGACGCATATTGACGTGTGCGTACGCACGTCAACGCTGATGGCGCCCAAATTTGAACAGTTCAAAATTTGTTAGATGTTAAAAAAAACAAAAACAAAACAAAAAACACTGAATGTAATAAATTATAAAAGAAGCAATAAATGCTTTATTTTATCACATGAGACTTAAAATGTAAAAAAATGACTTTGTTTATTAATTAGGCAATTAAAAAACAAACCTGGAAAGCTCTATCAACCGATTGTCCCATCCGGTGTAAAACGTCGCCACTCTGACTCTGTCGAAAAGTGGGTACTTGTCTCTCACTAGAGTGACTTCTTCTTAAAATCTGCTCCCCAGACTGACTAGATCGGATCCGGTTTTCCGGCGTTGATCCTCGTGTTAAACTACCAACTTCATTTTGTTTTAAGCAAATCTGACTGTTCACGTGTGGAAAACGAATTCGGATTGAATCAATCACATCCAGTAGATTCTTCGCGTCCATTGCCAAAATATGAGCCGCTGACAACATTCCCCTACAAAAAAAACCAAAATAAATTGATACAACTGTTTCAATATTGCTATTTAAATTTAAAAAAGAAGAATTTTAAAGAATAAACATAATTACTTTCTGTACTCAGCATCCATAGTAGTAGCGCTGTAATTCTGTGCCAACTTCATTGCCGAAACTAATTCGGACATATCTTTGCTCAGGACTTTATGAGCCATCTCGACCTCGCGATGCGACAGTGCCGGCAGTATCTCCACAAGAATGTCCACCGACGAGAGTAATTCTCGCAACTCGATGCCAACTTTTCGCACCAACTCTAAATACTGATCAGCTTTGCTTTGCTGAACACCTGTGCAGATTTCCATAAATTCAGTTTAAATTCGCCCGCAAACTTTAAACATTTCAGTTTATCAGACTTTATTGCAATTTCAAAGTACCTTGCGACAAAGACATTATAGCTCGCACCACGTTCGTCGTGCAGTCATAAACTTTGTCATTCGTTCTGTCCAGATCTGCTGTTGGCGTTGGCTCCATTTTCTGTACATTTCAATTAATTCAAAATTAACAAGAATTGTAAATTTGACAATAACATCAATCAATTAGTAGAACAACTAAATCCAATATCATTTTCACCTTCACAATTATAACTTTGTCAGACTTGTCTGATCCCAGGGAATTTGTGTTGGTATGAATTTCATGATTCGGTGAATCAGTAACAGATCGTGGAATGGGAGGACTTGCACTTTCGTCTCCACTGGTTGCGATCGAAAGTCTCTTCTAAAAACAAAAAAGTCAAGTGTGAGATAAAATATTCTTCTCAATAACATATTTTTAAATGGAATAAATCAAATACCTCTTCTCTTGCCAGCCAACGACTATCCTCTTCCGACTGTTTTTGTTGCTCCAAAAGTCGTTTTTCCAGTAACTTTTGTTCGTCTTCGATATAGCTATTGAAACCATCACCGATACTCTCAAACAGCTGAGACTGTGTGATCCTCTGTAAACATGTCACCTGATTAATCAATTAAAATTAAAAAATTAACCCAAAATAAAAAAACGTTTGTGTATGCGAAACTAAACGAATATTTTTGTACAATATTTACATTTCAATGCAACAACAAATTAGGGATGCGACACCGATTACTATGTACAACATCTATAACATCGTGATCCAAGGGAAACATGCAGTTTTGTTATTTATTATAAAATATGCAGTGACGAGAAGAAAAAATTTCATTTGCGTCTGACATGCGCCTCTTCAGTCTTTTTTATCAGTTTCAATTTTTCTGATGCACATTTTTGCAACAACAAAAAACGAGTACTCACAAAAGTGTAGGAATGACTAATTGAAAAGCGATCAAGTTTTGTGATTTATGGTCTGGGATTAATGTTCTACCCGTAAACATGGTCTACAACACAAACAACCGCGAGTCTACATAGAGAGAGTAAGTGAAACAAATCGACTTGCAGTTAATCCGAACTAATGCAGCAAACTAATCACATACAAAGTACAAAGTTCGTGCGCAGAACTCGGGACTAATAGAACGGAGAAACAGTTACGCAGCCAGAAACCAAGGACCAAATCAAAACCGGAAAACCATCGCCAGTTCTCGAGTTGAGGTGATAGTTTCGTTTAGAGCTGTAACATTCTTTTACAAGCTAATTACAACTTGCCCAACAACTGAAGAATTTTGTTTCGAATTTTCTAACGTAACATCACTTTTCATTGAGTTAGTTGCAATAACGGTTTAAGAACAGTCAAGCTTTAGAACCATTATTGATTTTAAAAAACTTGAAAAATTGCGAAAATTGTTGATTCCATCCATAACAAACTTTTCAAGACAAAAAATTTTTCTCGATTTGCACACTGAGAGATTGAGTGTCCTTAAAACAAAATTGCACCGACCAACTCAATGACTATTCCAAGATTTGCAAAAATTTTGATTTCGAATTCTGAGCTCATCAGCACCTCGGCTCGATCCTTGAACCCTGGATGGGACTTGGGGCAACGAAAAAAACACACGGGGCAGCTCGTTGATGAAACGTAAAATCGCAAACCTGGTCGGGATGCGTGTCGTCGGCGATCGAGCTGGTGGACAGGGTGGTGCTGTCACTGATGGCGGACGAGACCAGGGAGCTAGACAGCGTGCCGTCCGTGGAGCTCGCCAGCTGGTCACTCTTGACAGCCGCGCCGACCGGTTGTGCGAAGCTTGGTTGTTGCAACCAGGGTGCCTGAACGTTAGCATGAGCCGTGTAAACCGGTGCGGCGACACCAGCGCCGTCTGTCGCCAAGTTCGAGTAGATTTGCTGGGGATAGATGGCGCGCGCCGGCGCCGGCGAATTCACGTGCACTGCGCGTGCGCACTGCACCGCAGAGGGAGCCTCTGGCCGGAATTTCATCACCGGTCCATAAAGAGTCTCGCTCGCGGGTGGAACTTGTTGCTCAAACGAGACCGTCAAACTACTAGGACCGGAGTTGTCCAAACAAGTGAGACTACTCGGAGTCGGACTCTGAGACAAACTGCTCACGATCGCTGAGCTTTGAGTGAAATTCGCCACGGGGCCGTATATTTCAAACTTGGGCTCGGGAGCCTTAGAGGGAGCGGGCGAGGGGGAACCGGTCTTCGCACTCATCGCATAAACATTCGGTGATGCTTCCGATTTGGTTGGAACTTTGCGATTGGGAGTTTGGTCGGAGACGTTTAAACTTGAGAGAGACGATTCTAAGGAGTCGAGATTAGTTTCGGGAAGGGAGCCGATTTCGTTCGCAGAAGACGGATCGGTTGTGAGAGACGCGTCAATCGGCTCGGCAAAGGGCAGGTCGGCCACAATTGCTGTGGTGAGGAGCTTGTCCTCGTCTTGAAATTGGACCGCGAGGGTGTTGAATGGAGAAGCAGGAGTAGTGTAGACGGAAGGACATACCCCCCTGGTTTGGTTGTCCTTGAGCAATTGAGCTAGCACTTCTGGACTTTGCGCGACGATGTATGTTGAAACTGGAGCCACTAGCTGGTCTGAAGATGGGATTGGAGTGCGCGATGGTTTTGGCGGTGGAACGTCATCGGCACCTACAACATTCATTTCGTTATAGTAGTCGAAAATGTCAAAGTTTTTTGAATTTGATTTTTAATATTTGTTTACCCCATGACATGGCCTGTACACGGCGGTTTTCTCTTCTCATAGTTTCTTGCTGCTGATGCCTTTCTTCCAAAAGAATTTCACTGTAAAGCAAGCAATAAATATTAATACATGTTAAACTAATCTATAAAACAGTTTAAGTTTAGAAATAAACATTTCAAACCAAAAGTTTGATTATTTGTGATATGAAAAATTTCAAATTGTCAACATCACCGAGAGTATCTTAATGTTATTGTTTTTTTCGATTCTATTTTAAATTGTATCTTGAAGAGTGTCTCAAAAAAAGTCAAACTTACTGCAAATTTTCTCTGATATCTTTGAAAGTTGGTCGTTTGCTTGGCTCATAGCTCCAGCATTGCGACATCAACGAATACAATCGCGGTGGGCACCGATTAGGCAGTGCAAGTCGTTCTCCATTTTCAAGTTTTCGGATCACCTCATTGTTCTTAACACCTTGGAAAGGTTTCACTCCCAGCATCAATATTTCCCACATACACACTCCTACAACATTTCAAATAACGCAATAATAGTTATCGATTCTTGTTTTTGTAAATTACAAAATAAGTCTACAAATGTGATTTTTTTACCAAACATCCACACGTCAGAGGAAGTAGTAAATCTCCTAAAATTAATACTCTCTGGAGCCATCCACTTGATGGGCAATTTGCATTTGCTTGCCGTGTAATAACTTTGGTCTTCCACCCAGCGACTCAAACCAAAATCCGCAAGTTTGACACAGTTATGAGCGGAAACTAAAACATTTCTTGCAGCAATGTCCCTGTAATACAAATTATGATTGTTATTAAAATAACTTCCCGATAACTTCTATCGGACTGTAAGCGATAAAAAAAATAATAAAAAACGAAGGAAACACCGACCTGTGAACAAACTTTTTGCTCTCTAAGTAGGATAATGCTGTGCTTAACTGAAAAGTATATAACAACAAAGTGGCCAAGTCAAGTCGATGTTTATTCGATTGCAGATAAGCACGCATTTCACCGAGTTTTGCCAGTTCCATTATCAACCAAATCGGAGCTTCTGAGCAAACTCCAATCAGCCGAATAATATGCGGGTGCTCGAACTGCTGCATTATATCTGAAAATAAAATCCGCCTTTTATTCTCTCGGTCGACCACAATGATTACAATGATTACCAAAGAACCACATTGTGGTTTTTTAACAATGGAGGTACGTACAAGCTTCCTCTAAAAACTTTTCGGACGTTGCTAGATCGGCGTCGAGTTTACAAGTTTTGACTGCAACTGCGACTGTTTGACCATCGCGACCCTTGTAGGATCCTTTGTGCACATTCCCGAATTGGCCTTCGCCTATTATTTCGCCCAGTTCTACTTGATTTCGTACAATCTCATAATTGCGAGCTAGAAAAGAATATGAAAATATTCAAATCAGTTAGAAAATGTGAATTTTTTTACAGTAACAAGAAATTCAAGATTGTAACTTAATTTTATGTTCAAGCAACTCACTTGCTGGTGTTGAATAATCTCCTTCTTCATCAACAATCTCTGCATAGTCTTCAGATAGAATTGTACCAGTTTTCGTAACCTTTTTCTCTGGACTACTTGAACCATCCTGTCGATACTTTGGAGGATGGGCATCTAAAACAACAAACCAAACTGAATTAAATTGTCATAAACAAACAAATCGCTTTACTTTTAATTTTATAACTTTTGTATTGACTGTTATAAAATAGTTAATATAAGATAGTTTTAAATAGATAAAGACAAACCTTTACAGGGACATGGATAATTTTTCCAAGTAGCAGCTTGCAAAGAGAAGAATAAAATTTGAGTCAGGTGCATGCATAAAAATCGAATTTATCACAATTGCAATATTGAAACTAAAATTTTCCTGTTTTGAAAGTGATAGATGTTTTGAAGTTAGACTTTTGAGAAGAAATCTCATTTGAAAATTTCTTTAAGAACTAGTAAATGAAAAGAAAGAACTTGAATTTCTTTAAAACAAGATATAATTATTGAAATAAGATATTTTATAGAAAATCTTATTTGAATAATCCGTTCTGCTCTTTACCCTTTTAGTGATTGAATGAATGTTACAAATACCTTTTCTGTTCCAGAGGGACGTGTTGCTGTCAGTCACTAATCTGCAGTAACCGTCGATAAGGTCCGCAAGACTTTCAGCCTGGTCTAAACTGGAACAAGTGATGCTCAAAATCTCCGTGTCCCCAGCGACGCGCAGTCTAACACACGCTTTCGCGTGTTCTTTGCAGTCGGATACAAGGGTTTGAATCGACTGGATTTGAGAGAACTCTGCTATTCTTGTCGACTGAAATCATAAAATTGAATCACAAAATTATACGACCAATGTTTTTCCAAAGCATAACTTACTCCTTTTCAAGTATTCAAATTAAATGTAAACGGTTGAAAAGTAACAATAAAATTTTTTACGTACCACAGAAGTACCTCTCTGAGCCGTGCACGAAATCCCAAGATCAGGGCCAATGACTAGTTCTACAGGAATCGACCAGCTCGACTAAAATAATAAAAAAAGATAGACATTAAAATTAGTATTTCTGCGGTTGAAAAATAAAAAAAAAGTTTTTCTCTGGCTTACCCCCAAAGCACAGGTGAATCTCTCTTGATCGAACTTGTAATAGGAACGCAGTAGTTCAAAAAACTTAAACATACATTCTAATTCAGAGAGAGCTGCGACTTTTTTGAAATGCTGTTTTATGAGCTTCAGCAGGGCCTTTGGTTTGATGCCATTCAATACTGACCGTGGCAAAAATTTGTGCAAACCGACCTGTAAACAAAATCGATTGTTATCAAAATTAGTTAATCAACCAATCAAACATTTTTCAATCCAATTTTATGAATTCCTTAGACAAAAATTTACATTTCAAATTTGAATTTGAAGACTACCTGTCTTGTACTTGCGTATACCGACTTGAGGTCTTGCAGCAGTGAAGTTATGTTTAGCCATCTATTTATACTTAGACTATGGCTCTAGTTTATGCTATGGAAGCATTTTTGGAAAGTAAAGAGAACAGTCTGCTTTTAAAAGGTGCAAGATACATTTTCTGAACCGTATCTAATAGTTTAGTTAAATGAGAAATTTTATTCAATTTAATAATAACAAATTTCAAAAACCATTAAAAGTTTATTATCTTCGTTCAGGTATTTATCTATTTCTTATACCTTAAAAATTCAAAATTCAATCGAACGACTAAAATGTTTCAATAATTTCTCAAAAATTTTACAGTTCATAAATCAAGATGACTCCATTCAAAGACGACATACTTTTCACGTTATCAACAAACGGAATTTCTGAGACACAGTCTCTTCATACAAAAATCGAAACATGCATAATTTCCCTGATGAAAGAGCTGGCCGAGAAAAAAATCAAGCCTGGTTTTTCAGTCAACCAAAAAAAGTCTGTGGAAGAAGCGCAAAAGTGGCGAAACGAAGGGAACAAATATTACAGCCAAAGTACTTCCCCAGAAGACCTGAGAAACGTTTGTAAATTGTATTCAAAAAGTGCAGCATACGCTCCGGTTGGGTCCAAGGAACTGGCACTCGCCTATGCCAACAAATCAGCAGTGCTTTTAAAATTAGGAAAATTTGAGAAATGTCTAGAATCAGTAAACCAGTGCCTTCTCTTAAATTACCCGGATGATTTGAAAATTAAAATTCTCGTGAGAAAAGTTGAGTGTTTAAAAATACTCGGACATTCCAAAACGAAAGAATCTTACGACGAGGCATTAAGTTGGATCGAAAATCGGGTGTCTATCAGTGAACGTGATCAGATGAGAAAGAAACTCGAGGATGGTTACCGAAAGGAGGTTAAAGTCAGAAAAACATTTTCCAACGAAGAAATAGATTCCGCATTGGCGGAATTTTTTTATCAGAATGCCAGCGATGAGATTCCTTGTGCATCAAATTCCGTCGGCTTGGAATACGATCAGATTTATGGTAGGCACCTGGTGGCTTCCAGAGACATCAGACCAGGAGAAATAATTTTGAATGAACGCCCGTACACGATGGTGACAAAAAGTCCGTACCGCTATTCTCACTGTTGGGGATGCTCTGAATTCGCGTGGAACTGCATTCCTTGCGACGAGTGTGTGAATGTCGTGTACTGTTCTGAAAAGTGCAAAAATGAGTCGTGGCAGAAGTATCACGATTTTGAGTGTGAAATTCTTGGAGATGTTCTGGAACTTGGCATGGACTCGTTTGGGAATCCCAACATCATTGCTTTGAGATTTTTTATACTGGCACTGAAAGAACATGGAAGTATTGAAAACTTGAGAAATGAGTTGAACAAAGTCGACCAAGCAAAAGGTTTTTGAAATTTTTCAAATCGAGCAGATTTTTTGCACGTTTTCGATGTCAAATTAATAACATTAATTTGTGTATTTTTTCAGATCCTCGTAAAAAAGGATTTTTTCAGGACGAAAAGTTTCACAGTGACAAGTACATTAGCGTGTACAGTCTGTCGAATAATTATGAATCATGTGGTGATCATTTTAAATTCAAAGCAATGTGTGCCTGCGCTGCACTCGTCACTTATGTTTTAGCAACACGTTCTGAGATGTTAAAAATCAAATTAAAAGAAGACTGGACTGAGATGTTCAAGAACAAAGACGTAATTTTTGTAGCTTGTTTGATGTTTAAAAATATTGGGATTGTTGATACTAACAATTACAGTGTGAGTGAAATGAAATGTAATTTGAAAAATATTTCAATCAAACTTTTGTCTAATATTTTTGAAATGTTGTTTTAGCCAGCAGATGTGAATTACAACGGTCACAGCACTTGTTTTTTACCAACTTCGAGTTTTGTAAATCATAGTTGTTCGCCAAATGTTTTTGTTATTCCGAAAAAGCCATATGCTAAAATGGTTACTTTATTGCCTATCAAAAAGGGTGATCAAGTAAGAAAATGTGTTTAAACTAAAGAACGTAATTTCAAATTGTAAAATGAAAGTTTTTCACAAAAATTGTTGTTTCAGATTTTTAATAACTATTTAGGAAGTTTGGATAAAAGTAAAAAAGAGAGACAATTCATTCTTCAGTCAAATTACCAGTTTGTTTGCAACTGTGTGGCTTGTAAAGAAGATTGGCCTACTGCGAATGGATATCTAAGTTTGAATGTAAGTACTTATGATCAAAAAATAAAATAAAAGTAAATAAAAAAATATTACAAATTCTATTTTTCCACCAGGGAATTTCTTCTGATCATGAACGAAACCTGAGAGCAGAAATGAAAAAAGTACAACCCATCATTGACTCAATAATGTCTCATAAAATCTGTCATACTAAAAATCTCGGAGATTTAAGTGTAATTTTAAAAAGTTTGTGTAATTTTCAAGACAATTTAATGAAACACATAAAAATGCCGTGCGAAGAAGTTTATCAATTACAAAACACTTTGAAATTGTTCTTCGAACAGTTGTACGTCAATTGATTCTATGAATGTGATTGACCTTAAGTATATTTTTAGGAGTTTGTAAAATTCTGTCCTATTAAAAAAATTCTCTCTTTAATATTTCAATGCTTGACATTTATATCTTTCCATTCCAATTTCTTTTTTTTTCTCTCAATTGCACTCACTTTAACTCTTGAACTTAAAAGATCACGCGAACAATTTTTATATTTTTTTCTTCCAAATCGTCGTTTATAAAAGATAATTCAGAAGATATTGAGAAACGAACAAATGAATTTTTGTTTTGACTTATAAATCTTACTGAAACGTTTATGGATTCAGTTTCAACAGGTTTGAAATTTTTGATACATGACATTTATTTATTTTCATTATTTGTAATTGTAATTTTGCTATTTGTAATTGAATATTGTGGATTTGAGTTATGATGTGCATCAGTAGCGTGGGTGGATCGGTTTGTACGATTTTTAAATTTCTCGACAGATGTAGAAAAGTATCGATGACCGTGACATTTAAAAGTTATATTTTGTACGCTGCTATGGCAATCAGAAAACGAGAACAGGCAATTCAATATGATGTATCTCGTAACACAGTGTACGATTT
Organism: Telenomus remus; assembly: GCA_020615435.1. Taxonomy (NCBI): domain Eukaryota; kingdom Metazoa; phylum Arthropoda; class Insecta; order Hymenoptera; family Scelionidae; genus Telenomus; species Telenomus remus. Next base: position 3,296,690 of record CM036336.1, read on the forward strand.
CATTTCATTCACATATCATTATATATTTTTCAGTTTACATCTCTTTCATAAAAATCGTTTTATAAAAGAAAAACAGATAAGGTATAATTCAAACCGCACTTTTCCTGCAACTTCACTGCTCTGACAATTGAATTATGAAAATGAAAAAAAAAAAAAAATATTAAGAAATATGATATCAAACTTTTACCAATGAATCAGATTTGGACAGTCGAGATTTTGAAATAAATAAATTCTTTGTTCTGCATTCACTCAGCCGAGTGATAAGATTGAAAAGAATAAAAAGCAAGAGTGATTAATTTTGTTTTTTCTGCGATGACACTTTCTAGATTTTGTTGCAACATTAATAATTATCTTACAATAGTGAATCATATCAATATGGAACATTGTTCTTGAGATAATCTTTGGATTTGTTCACTCTGAACATTTACAGAACTACAGAGCTCATGAAATTTGGATTGAAATTTGAAGTGAGAAAAAAATTGATTCGATACACGTTTGTTCAATAAATCTTACCTCTCTTTCTAAGTATTCTAAATTACTTTTCTTATCAAGAGCAATCTGCGGCATGTCTTTGAAAAAATATCGTATTTCCAAACAGCACAGTTGTACTGCAACGTCTTGATCTAAAGTTGCATGATTGGCACTGAGGTAATCATTCCGCACCTACAAAATCAAATAAACCGATTTCAAATTTCATTTTTTCATTCGTTTCTTATTCAAACACGTTTTAATCTCGCAATTTCGTATTTCAAATTACCTGATCATAGTAGTAATAAAACGTCACTTTATCCTTTTCATAAAGGTCGTTCAGGTTTTGCGGCAAATATCGCACCCTCAATTCGTACCTCCATTCACTGTGAGGATGTTTCTTCTCGTACTTCTCTTGAACCTGCAATTTCAATATGTCAAAATATAAAATTCGAATTTTTCAATCTGAAAAATCTGTTCGATTTGAATTTCTGTCGCTAATACCTGATACATAGTAGTATCCTGATGGAGCCAATAACTTTCGCCGGATCCAGGATGGTGCAGTCTCATAGCATAAAGATTTCTGTAATGTCTGGTTCCAACTGAGAGTCGGCTGGTGACTAAAGATATGATTCCTTTGACATCAATGGCGTCACCAAATTTGACTACGTTGAAGCCTCCTATTAAAAAAAAACCAAAACCAATAAATCTCCAATAAACAAAAAAACCAACATTTCATTTCATAAATCCATATTCCAATAATTTTTAATCAAGTTGCAATATTCGAATCTCGTTAATTTGAGTTGAATTCTGATATTAATGAAAAGCTGTTTAATAGAAGTTGGAATTACAATCAAACTGTCATAACAATTGAATATGTTTGTTTGCAAAATGAGCAGTAATCAAGCACTGGCAAGTGCTATAAAGGGAAACTGTTGAATATACAAGAATGAACTGCTTATTTACCATTGGGTAAATGCACTTTCAGGGTGGCTTTGTCCTGTGGGGTTGGTGAACCATGTGGGGGTGTGTGTCTCCCTCCACCGGCACCCTGAGCACCAACCCCTCCTCCGCCTCCATCTCCTCCAGTGCTCATACCCTCATGACTGCAACAAACAATATCAAAATCAATTCATTTACTGTTGCTAACTTGATACTAGCTAATACACCTTTAATTAGCATCGTCTAATGAAAACGACTCTAATCCACCTGGTGATCAGGTGGATTAGACACTTAATCAGAGTTAAAAGTAGAATGAAAAAATGCTGAATAAAAAAGAAATAAAAAAAATTATAAAAAAGTCAAAAATTTTGCAACCGCCTTTTTTTCAGTTTGATAAATATTCGGTTCGACTTCTAAGATTGATTAACTTCTCACTCGACCTATTGACGATTGCAGAATGAATGATTATGAGCGAGTTATGTTTTTGCACATCAAGCAGATCGCATAGCTGAGATGTCTGTAATTAAGAGCAACATATCTGTCGAAGTAAATAAATTACTGACAATGTTGGAACGAGACGAAAGGCCTAGGCCTGGTAAACGATCGCGCATAGCACAATTAACGCACCCGATAGCTTATAATAACGATCACAAGTCGCTGTACGGGACTTGGCGTGGATCAACGACCTTTTCGTAAACCGCGTCATTTAAATATCTGATAGCAGTTCGCATAATTAAGTAATCTTAACGACGCGAATCGATTGGCTCCTTTGGCTCGTAATTGTTTTTTGGCTCGCGCGATTACCAGCGACTAATTAGCCGTTGCAAAAACGTCGATTCATTTGTTATTCATATTTCCTAGCTTTGGAACATAGCTTGGCTTTCGTTTCGGCCGTTTCGCTGATAAAGTGAGAGCGACCAATAAACGTCATTTGAATTAATTTTAATTTTGCCGCTTAATTAATAGCTGATTGGAGTCAACCTAATGATGTCGATTGAAATGAAATGCATACTTTTTTTGTTTGTAAAAAAAATAAATCCTAAGCATTGCGACTGATCTTAATTGGGTATTATGAAAACTTATGAATTCCTGATTACACAAATTGATTGATTCAATTAAGCTTGTAATTAACCGCGATTAGAATCTTGTTACGTTATTAATAACATTTATTACTTAATTTTCGTCTATAAATTTCGACCGACAATAAACGGCCTAACCCGTGACATTTGTCTGTGGGAGCCGAACGTGACGTGAGCCATTAAAAAAAAAACAGTAGTATCCTCCATCCGAGCACCTTTTACTTGCAACTGCACTTACAGGTGCTTGGAGCACATGCCTCATGACCAGCGCAACTTGTGTAATTAAATTGGTCATTAATATTCATCCACTTTATCATCAAGAAAATGAGACCTTCCAACATGAATTTGCAATGAAAAAAAGAAACAATTATTAACAATAATAGAAGTCAAGAACGGCTATTGGATGATTAAAAATAGAACTTATCGAGCGATTAGGATAACGACCGAAGAAATGTCTTCGCATTGAAATAGTCAAGTGCGAATGACATACAAATTCAAAGCGAAGGTAAATGTTTATTTTCAATTAGCATAGAACTTTTTTGTTGTCGTTTGAGAGTCCTGCTGAAGCGGGACTTTTTGAAACGAGGTCAAATTTGCGACATTTTGATTGTAACGGAAATGCCGGTTGATGTTTAATGCAAGAGCCAATTTGTTGCTAACGATGGCACATGTTTCTTCAAATTAACGAGACCGAGAGCGGAACTGGTCGGTTGATTTGATAAAAATCCCGATACAAAAAGAGATCGATCGTTGGCTCGTGGATGATTAATTCGACGGTTTATCTAATGCGCGGATTCGGTGTTAAATTATTGGGCTTTGATTGCAATTCATTTGTTGCTTGACTCCGAGCGAAGTAATTTATTTGATTATGTAAATGGCGAAAATGAAGTTGTTAATCCACGTTTGAGCTATGTGAAACGGCTATAAACACTTTCAATTTCGTTCGCTCAAAGATCAAGCGGGATGCCCTTTTCACATGCTTTCAACTTCTATGACTATAATCGTATGTCAGAAAATCTAACCGTTCGGGTGTGTTAATTTTATAATCACTCATTAAACCACTGATTAATAATTAAATTTTTACAAACAAAAATAATTTTTGTAAAATCTTATTAAAACAAGGAAACACAATTTTTTTACAATTGTTAACGATTGTAAAAATTGAGGATGTAAAAAATTAGAATTTTATGATCTAAGAAGACAAATTGTTTAAACAAAATTATGGTCTTAAATGAACTTGAACAGATTTTGATTCTAAGAAAATCTTATTATCGGTTACGATCATCCGAGTTGATGGTTAATTATATAATTATCATTTCCAAGCCTGGTTTGAAAGGTTGAATAATATCTATGGATGGATTATTGTTGGATGTTTAACATGATAATGGTGTGTGATCTATTTTTGTACTTTGGGTGCAAGCGTGAATCGGTTCTCTTATTCACAAATTACAAGGTACGATTTGACTTAATTGGGAGGCAATCTAGCGGAACTCTTTTGTACTGACACTTCTTATTAGATCATTTGTTACGTCACACAAATATCCTTCCGCAACTGTAATTAGTCGAAATGTCCTTGCTAAGTTAGACAAACTTATTACACACTTTTTTCCTCCTATACTAACTTGCAATTATAATCATTTTTATTTCAGTTGATTTCGTCAAACAAATTTTAACTTTGAACATTTTTTCAAAGTTTGAAATTCGAGTTTTATATTTCAAAGGACCTGAGTTCAAATCCTGCTGATTTTATTTTTTTTAACTTTATTGAAATTTTACTTATTGAAAAAAGTTTGTATAGAGTTTTATGTTTCCAAAGACCTGAGTTCAAATCCTGTCAATATTGATTTTTGATTATAAAATTGTATTATAATTTCGATCAAGTTCTTTTGAAAAATTGGAAGGAAAGAAAAAAAAGGAACGAAGCCTGCAGTATGATGTCACAGTGTCAAGTTATCGACGCAACCGATCTGAGAAATCGATATGGATCCTGGAGGAGAAATAGCGTTGCCAGGAAAAGGGCAGGAACTTCGTATCCCTGACCTGTCACGGTTCAACTCGATAGCACACAATGACACGATAAGGAGCCACTGCACACGCACCTGCATTCACGCCCACGTACCTTTCACTGTGCCAGACTTTCTCTAGCCAATATTTTGCATAAGTTAATTTGTAATTAATGAATTAGAATATTGATTTCACGTTGACGACTCGTCTTTTCGTGTCGTAATTCGAACGTGGATGTTTTCACTCATTGTCCGGTTTAGTAATTACCGTTTGTAACTTTCTTAATTTTCCTTTTGGAAAGGAAACGAAAAACTGAAAAAGAAATAGTTTTAGATGGATCAATAAAATGCAAAAACGACGAAGTAACACGAGACGTTTGATTGCGATGTAAATTTTGTTTATTCGTCCAAACTGAAGTGGTAATTGAAGGAATGAGAAAACTAATAAAAAAAACAACGAGTTTGAGAGTTATCAGTTTTTGATCGGCGTCCGGCGGGCTCAATAAAAAGACATTAAAAGAGTAAGCCGCTGTTGTTACTAAAAGTGAAATCGGTTGTAATGAATGTACTTGAACTTATTACACTGATGTTTTCTGGTACGTGAAATGAGTCGCCGGGGGAAGGCCTGCTTAGCATTTGCACCCGCTAAGACAAAGCGGTTGTCTTAGCTGTTTATTTTTTTACTCGGCTAAGCTAATGTATGTTGTGTTTACTTTTACTCTATGTTAATAGCAGAATTTATCGATGCAATCTTTTTGTCCTATCAATAGCCTCGATCGTGTATTATATGGATTCGAATTAGCCAATAGGCAATAAATTGGATTAAAAGATTTAAAGCTTGTTTCGCGGCTTGTTCCTTATTTATGAACTGATTTGAATATATTTATCAAAAATGGTCAATGATACCATTTTTTCAAGTTCCGTTAATACTTCAGTTTTGAATTGTAAATTTTGCAAAACCACTTTTTGAATTGCAGAATTTTTTCAATTTTACCCCGGTTTGAAATTTGCGTCAATTTTTCTGAATTTAGTGTTTGTACCTGTTTTTTGTGATTCGTTCAAACTTCCAAGTACCAATAGTGTCGGAGCTGTAATTGTCACTGCATCTGAGCTGTGCGAATGAACACAGCAAGTTTTTTGGTTCCTTGGACCAGCGCCTTTGTGCGTCAGAAAAGAAACCACTTTTTTTGCGTCGCAAAAAAGGTGACATTTTGGACTCAGATTCTTTAACACTGTAGCGATCCCGGTGACGACACGCCGGCCACGAAATCCCTATGGCCGAACGATCAACGTGCTCGAGCATTGTTCACTTCCGCATGTAACGATTTGTCGCGGCGAAGCGAGTCTGAACACGTTCATCTGGGGCTAGCTAACACTGGTTTTATCACTCGCCATCTATATTAACTTCTCACTTGTATTATTTCAATTTCCAGTCCCAAGATTATTTTACATTTTTTTTTAATTTTTTTTTAAAATTAAAATGTAGTCCAGAGAGGAAGAGTTATTTGACCCCACGTTGGGTGCCATAAAATTTGTAACAGATTTTTCTCACAAAAAGACTTTTTCTTTGTTTTCATATCTCAGGTTTGTCAAATTATGAATTATTGTTTAGTTGTTGAAGGTTTTATATTATTTTTTGAAATTTAAAACAATAAAATGTTATTGAAATGGATGACAACGTTTTGTCGGGTTTATCGTACGTTATATCATTTTTCGATTCGCTCTTCTCCAGCAAGCAAAATATTTTTGTCTGTTTTGGCGTATCACATTTCGATGAACTGACAAGGTGTTTCGTTTCACAATCTAATTGGTATAAATAATTTGATACAGGTGAATTTCAACTGAATTCATATTACAATTCAACGAATACATAACAAAATTGTTAATCAAAAAATGTTTTAACTTGTTGAATTAGAATTCAAACAAGTTTAAATAAATGATTAAACAAGCAATTTATTGAACCAATTCAGTCGGACTGAATTCGAAATAACTCAATTCACTTTTTGCACCGCAGTCGAAGAAAAAGTTGCAAACGACACCTCAACAAGTTTAACATCAGACCGATACATCGTTTTATCGTTTAGAAATAGGCAACCCGTAAATACTCGGTCAATCGTGTTGGCATAAACGTGCGGCACATGTAGGCATGCGCTTGCAAGACGCAAACACCTGGAGGATCGTGCGCGCCAATTTTTTATTCCTTATTCTTCAGCAACTTTTCCCGCACGACACAAATGCACCAGGAAAACGGAAAAACTTTTTGATTAACACGTTGATCGTCGTTTAGTTCTTTTCATGTCACTACTTTGATACTTTTATACTTTCATCGAACAACAACTTTGTTATAAAACTCGTAATTAAATCAAACTTTTATTATCATTTTCTTATTTATAACTTTTATCAAGATGTTATTTTTAACTTATTTTAATCTATGTCTTTTGTTTTTAAAATTTGTTTGAAATTTTGAATTTGAATAAAACTTTCAAAAATATTCAAATTAAAATAATTAGTACAGAAAATTAAACGTTGGAACTGAAATGTAGGAAATAAGCTGGGACACTTTACGACACTTCACACTGTGCAGAAGAAGAAAAAGGAAAGAAAAAACGAGAGGAAAATAAAAATGTTAAAAAGTTATGTGGGTTCGGTTGGAATTATAATTTACAAGTTACGATAAGGGGATAGCACGGAAGGTGTGACAAAACGAGCGAACGCATCGACAGTCAAACACAAACTGATCGGCAGCGGGCATGCACAACCTGCTGTTTCTCGCGCTGCCGTCAACCGTCTCTTTCCCACTTGAGCATGCGGCATCATCGAGTGTAGGGTAGAGTAATGTATAACCAAGTTGGTTTTCGATCCAGCAGATAAAGGTGCGCTATTTTTGTGCCGAATTAATTTCCAAACGAGTCCGAACAAATGTTATGATATACGTGTGCTTTTGACTCTATCTTTCTAAGGGGGTACAAATATAAATTACACGGTACAAAAACCAAGGACACGTATTTACATATGCTCATCAACTTTGTTGAAAAAAATGTTTAAAAAATTTTTGATAACAAATATTTTTGTAAAATTGTTGTTCAACGAAATTGGAATGAGTTACAAATAAATAGAAATGCTTTTTTGATTTTAGTTGATCAAATTAGAAATTGACAAAAGTGGATATTTCAATTTCTTTGATTTGCGATTAGATTGATTGGCTTGTGTAAAAGTTCATAATCTGTTGAATCAAATCGTGCAATCATAAATGCGAGATATTTCAACAGAAATATCTCAGAAAATTTTGTGACAGAAATAAAAGTGTGCGAGATAGGTTTGCGAGCCAGGATGAAAACTCTTTGTTCGCGTTTTGTTATTTATAGATACTTAATTACTTAATAATTTTTATCAGTCTCAAGTGAGGATACGAAATCACGCCGTTTGGCAAAGGAGATGTTAACCTTGGTGGTGTGATTAATTTTCGTCCGCGCTATTGAATCTTGACGGTGCCCTAATAAGGATTCCCTTTTTTCCAACCGGAGATGTTCAACGAACTTTTCCAAGGTTCTTCCTCATAGTTTTACAAGAAACGAAAAATATTTAGAATTTTCAAAACAGTTTCTATAGAAATATTTCAACTAAATTTTATAAAAATTTTTTAAAAAAATTTTAAATGTTATTAATAGTTGAGGTTTAAATTTCTTTATTGGGAGTCGTTTTGAAGATTGGTAATTGACGACTGAACGTCTCCTTGGCTTTTTGTTATCACAGCAATTGTCTCGTCATAAGTGGCGCCAAGATTTGAATGTAAGGTTAAACATCGCAGCGGACTCTCGAGCATCTTGATGCCGTTCCTCTCCGTCTGCCAAGACGAGGGAGTATTTATTTATCGTCGCAGGCGTGACTCATTCGAGAATTACGATTAATCGCCATCTCTGTCTGTGTATAATTATTATCAGTCACTACCTAATCTTGTGTACGATTCTGTGTTTACATCATACAACATACAGTAAATGTCATAAATAATCAGTCCAATTGCACCGACAGAAAAATACAGAAACAAAACTGACGTTAAAAAACAACATTTCCCATTGTAAACTTTTTTCACAAATCAAATGTCTTGATTTAAAATTTGTTTGTTTGTTTGTTTTTTTTTTCAAATAGAAAAAAGAATTTCAATTAGACCCAAAGATTAACCGTTCAAACGAGCAAAAAGATATTGAAGCATTTGTGCAAAAGTCATCCGAAGTTCGATCGCCAACTAATGATCCAGATTAAATCTACAAATGTGCAGGAAAAAAGTCAATCTTGCACCTGCGTGATCGAGCGGCACCCAGCGTCTTGCTCTCGCGTTCCCCTTCACTTTTTTTTCACATCGATATCATCGGCACATAAGCGAGATTCGCGTTGGTCCGTGAAAAAAAAAGTCACAAGAAAGTTTAACTTGCAAATGCGATCTCGTTTGACGCGAAATGTCAAAGGGTCAGTTGATGATCGGAAGTACGAGAAAGCGTGTGTGCAACGTGCGATCAGACGCTCATATCCAGAGTGGAATCTCTCATAAATCAGTGGAAACTGTGAAAACGAAAACAATCACATATAACATTCCGATAGGGATCAATTTTTCGGTGAGAAAAGACATGATTGCGTAAGACTTGTTTTTTTGAAGGCGCCTTTCATCTTGATTTCAGTCGCGAGATATCGTAACGTACGGTATTTTATGCGGCGCATCGATTCTATCCAATAGTCACGTCCCGACTTCCGCTTCCTCGACCGGCATCGGGTTGAACCATTTTGCTATTTACATTTCGATCCTGATTTAGAAAAAATGTTTACTAATTCTTTTCTGTTTAGTATCACGTAACTGATCAAAATACAGATTCAACAAATTAATAAAAGCAAAACATACTTGAGATAACAACTTAGTTCTATGGAATTTTTTTGTTCAAAATTTCCACCAGCAAGTTGTGTACTTTATTTAAACATTTGTAAGTCGAATTTTTTTTCAATAAACATTTGAAATGAAATCTGCATGAAATTTAACACGAAGATTTTTTCTATTTTTTGAAAAAACGAAAATTTTTGATATTTTTGAGGTTATGTCGATTTTTTCATAAAATGAAAATTTATTTTTTGTTACCTTGTAAGTACTCTAATGACTGCTCTCCACGCCCTTTTTACAATGGCAAAATTAGTTTGAAGATTTATGACGCATATTTTCAAAAATTCATAATAATGATTACAGTATAAATCAATTGCGAAAAGTTTGCAAGTTTAAATATGGCGGTTTATCATTGCAGTGACTTTAATTTTAGTTTCGCGACACGTGGTCTGCGAAGACATGTCCCGAACTGCGGGAGAGGCATTATTTGCGGCACTCGAAATTGCCACGCTAATGAAAGCAGGCCGTGCGACTTGCACATTTCGAATCAAAGAAATTTCAGAGTATATTTTTATGGTCACCCCGGCGGAATTTGCGCGACCCCTTTGAACTCATCTGTCACTTTACATCATCCTGTAAACGACGCTTGTAAAGTTATCTCAATCGCATGCACTTTCCAATTTTGACACTAACAACGTTATTTTGACGGTTGTAAAATTAATTGTACCAAAACTCTGATTAACTTGTAACTTTACTATCCATTTCAATAATCACTTGAAACCAAAATAAATTTCAATGTGAATTAATTCAGTTACAGTTTTTGATTTGAAAAATAATGTTTCGCTCACTGTCCATCTTTTTTCACTTTTCAAACCCAAACTTTCTGTTTCCTTATCAGATTTTCAGATCGGTTTTTATAATCCTGAGGGATCGCTTAGAATTGTAGGTCTGAAATATCAAAGTTGCCGGACAGTCTTGGATCAGTCGATGGCACAGGTATAGTAACGGTATCTCCAGCAAAAAATATCCAAGGAAAAAAATTGAAAGACAAAAATAGCAGTCTGAATTTGTCGGATGAATTTTAAAAAAGTGACATTGATTTCTGTTATAAAACGTTGAAACGTGGTTATGAAACATTGGCGAGGGTGAAAAGCGAGGAAACGATTGCGTGAGAAAACGATCGGAAATTGGACCCGGAGCCAGACGGGAAGGTGGTCGGGTTTCCGGAGTGCGGAATGCCGGATACCAAAAGTCAAGGGCGAGCATGTGAACACACGCGACAAAAGTCGCAAGCAAAATGGCTTTTTATTTCGCGCATTCCTCGCTCCAATCGGTTCAAATTATACGCAGCACACTTGTTGCGAAAAAAAGCTGCAAATTATACGCCCAAACGAGTTATTATGGACTCTTATTATGCACGGTAGGCCTAAGTACCGAAGTGTTTTTTTTTTTGTTTTTTTTTTTCAATTTCAACCATAAAAAATTGTCAGCTCATAATTCGCTAATTTCATGTTTGATCAAAAAATGAACCGGGGAAAAAATTAATTACAGTTAGATTGATTAATGGTGTCGCGAGGGGTGATTTTCGATTTCCCTCCGGGGAGATGAAACATTTTTTTTTGAAACTGTCAAATTCTCCCCTTGTGATTGAGATTGGTGAAATTCCGGAGGGTCGAAATTTGGACGAACGAGGTCAATCCCGACCTTTGGTGAGAGTGAATCATCGTAGCACAGGATTATAACCCGGCCTAACCTTCGATTAAAACGCAAACCATGAAACGAGCTGTTTCCGAATCTTAGTCTGCATGTAATTATAACTTGGATACATCAGACAGGAATAACTAGCTGAGTATTGACCCAAAATCCAACCATTAATAAAGATTTTTTTCATTTGGTTTGTTTTTTTTATTTTGTACACGATTATTGGATCGTAAAGATGATTCCCAAGTTAGGTTTTGTGACTGAAAAAAATATTTGTTGGGAAACATCTTCTAAATGATTTGTCGTATTTATTTGTGAATGTATAAAACGAGTAATAAGGCGTTCATTCATCATCATAAATGCTAACACGAAAGACGAGATGTTCTTTGCAAAATAACGGTGATACTAAATTTATGATTAATTTTGTTTTCATTTTTGTACCAGCAGACAATCTCGCACCGTGGGATAAGAACGATTGATTCCAATTGCCTCAACACCGTCTAAGAAATCGCATCCGTTGATTTATAAACACGATCTACGACGTTTAACGATTCTTAATTAACTTGAAGTAATTTTTCCTTCGATGAAAAAAAAAATAATAAAAGTTCTTTCATTCCAATCGAGAAATAAAACGCGTACTTTTATATTGAATTTGCATATCTACGATCTGAGACGTTTCACAGTGCAAGAAAAAGGCGGCGATATCGTCATTTTAATCTGCGAAGTTTCGTAATTTTCATCGCGAATAAAAAGTGGATCGCGAACAAATAGCAAAATCGACACTGCCAGCTGTGCCACAAATCATGACTCAGTCGTGAACCGCATTACGAGAACAATCGCCGCGAAGCGGCACGGATTTATTTATTTTTTTCGACCATCGCAATTTTACCCATAGATGCAAGACGGTTGCAACGTGGCGAAGCGATAAATTTGTTTTTGCACTGCAAAAAAAAGTGAAAAAAAAAACCAGAAAAAAAAGTTCATTGGATGAGACAACGATTTTCACAAGTTGCAAAACTCGAAAGGTGAAAATCGTTGTCAATTGTGCTTCTCATTCGACCATTTTTTACCACTACTTTTGTTTACTTTTGTTTACAGGAATGCTGACAGTGACAAATTGGCGATATTTAGTAACGAAATTCCGATAAATGTGAAGTCTTATTGGAGCAGAGGATGAAAATTCGTGAACCTTTTTGGTAGGAGAAATTGAATGACTTTTGTTAATCGGAGAAAAAAGTTTGTTTTCATTGGTCGACTGGGATAATAAATTTGCAGACAAGTTTTCGAAAGACCTTAGTGACTGCTAAACATCTCGAACGTGACAAACACTTTCGACGCGAATTTCACAGTAAGTGTATCTCTGGTTGGCACGACCGGATCCGGTCCAATCGGCGCATCTTTACTGTTATTCAAAAACAATAGCTTGGCAAACCGTTTCTCGCGATAAACAGTTCGCAGTTGCCAAGTCAGGTCTGTAGAAAAACAGTCCCGACAATCATCGCAAAAAGCACGACGAGGATGAAACTTTATTGTGCTCTCCCCGACAGCTGTCGACCAAACCAACGATTCACAAGTTGTTACTCCAGTTTAACGTCTCGCACAAGCTACTTTGATACGTAATTTGTTTAAAAGAAAATCAAGCTCGAACGTGTTATCCTAACTGGAGCAACATACAAAAAGCATCTTTTATTCTAAATCTAGTTTCTTCCTCGTCAAAGACTGTTTTTTGTTTGGAAATAAAATTAAATTAAAAAAAAAAAAATTAAATTTCTTGTTTTTTACTGTTTCTCTATACTTTTTGTTGTGAAATTACAGTCATTTCACAGGATTTTTTGAGAAAGGTTTTTCTGCATATTTCTAGCAGAGATTAAGAAAACATTCGGAAGAATTACAGTTGTCAAAACGTATTAAGTCTGAACCAAATAAAAATGAGTCTTTCGCCCAAAGAGCGAAAACGTCGAAGGCGAAGAATTATTAATGTAATCTTTTAGCAGTCGACCTGGAAACTTACGTGGCAAGTTGATAAACGTACTCAGTAGCTAACTCAAAAAATCTCGAATCTATTTCAAGTCACATTTAAAATTACAACTCCATCTTATTATTCACAGGTCAGACTTTATTTTCCTCCTTTTCGAAAAACCCATCCCATTGGCGTTTTCTCAAACGAATCATGGTATTTTGCAAAATTGCACACGATTTTCTCTAATACATTATTTGTTCGTTTCTTCAACCGGTCGAGATAGGTTGCCTTTAAATTAACATAACCTACATCTTTTGACCAGAGGAAATTCAGCGTCAGAAAGTTGAAAGAAAAAAAAGCTAAAAAATTCAAAAAAGAAAGAAATCTCGTGGCAAAATAGACAAAGCGCGTTAAGTGGAAGGTGTTGTGACCTTCGGACGATTACTTTAACGAGCGCCCTCTGGCGGGTAATTTAGACGAACGGTTAAGCTGAAAAGTGAGTCGTTGGTGAAGCTGAAGCACTTACTCGGTTTCAAGGTACTGGAAGACCCTGTAGACGGGGCGTCGGTACATGAAGAGGTGGCCCTCGACACGCTCTACCATCATCCTAAAAACCACTTCATTCGAAACGCCGGATCACACTCAACCAACCACTGCTGTCTTCGCGAACCATTGGCACTGATCTCGAAAAGCAACCCTTTCGAATATTCAAATTTGCCGGACACTTTGCCCGGCAGTGTTCGATGTTGGCAAGACTGTTCAAACTTGTTCAATCACTCCACGTTCAACCACTCAGATCCTGAAAAACTGTAATTTTGTTTTTTTTCTTTTCTCTAATCCTGATATTTTCTTGGAACTAATTTGAGTGGAAAGTTCGGTCACTTGGTCAATAAGTGTTTTGCCAGTTCGAGCGGCATGACGGTTGCATGTACACGGACAATCGCTAAGCAAAATTTGAATGGACTAAATGGCGCTCGTAGATCATCGCCTGTGCTCCGCCACGGTTGAGTGAATTATCGTGCATGTGCGGGGTATACATTGTTAGCTTGATAAGCCGTAATAGGACTCGGCGCGTGTAAATCTAATTCAACGACCAATCGTGACGACGCTCACTGCCGCAGCCACGACGGAACCTCCGCATTGCTCAAAAACTCATTCTAAACTTCCACATTTACTTCTACATTTTTTCCCATAATTTTCCTCCGACAATTCCCAAACCAATTTTCAGAAAAATCAACCTTCAACAAAACTGAGAATTTTTTCTCTATTCAAATTTCTATTCAAAGTTCTTTATTGAAGCGATATGAAAATGGCTGGTTTGTTTACAAAAACTGCTCGAGGTCGTGGGCCAAAACAACAATATTTCAAACAACAAAAACTATATCAGGACATTCTTCGGAAAATTGTCTTTGTCCTGATATGTTGTTTGATTCAAAAAATCTTGCCTTATTAGTCTGCGACCTCGAGCCGTTTTCCTAACCTCAAAAATTTCAAACGAACTTTGTATATGGCTTCAAAATAATGATAATAATGATAGAATGAAATGTTGATTGTTGAGAAGTAGACCAACTTTGCATCGGTAATGTTGTGGAAGTTAATACTAGGAAAAATAAAAAAAAAGAAAAAGTTAAACGAGATAAGTTGAAAAAGCGCGAGGAAAGCTCGTCCGAAATGAAACTCGGTATCTCGAAGAGTATCGATTGTTTAGTGGTGTTGGTTTTTGCGTATCTATTATTTTTGGTGCTTGGTTCCGCCGAGTTCAGAGACCGTGAAACGGTCATGCGCGCAGAACCGGCACCCACTCGGCAAATTCTTTCCTATCGACTTGTTCAATTTATTAAAACTCTCTTCCCATCTGTTTGGAGCATCTGAACCACTTCCTCTATCAAGATTGATATTTCGCTGCCAAGTTCACTGCGAGAGCAAAAGAAAAAGGTTCCAGTTTTTAATTGGCTCTGAAGAATGACTTGCTGATGGACAGATAGCAGAGGATATTTCAACCCGTCTGGAAAAAGCGATCGAGCAAGTTGCAACTTTCAAAAGCAACACTACTATTTGCTCCTGGCGTCAGGCAACCCTGACCTGACTTACAATCTCCATCCAACCCTCTACATTTCCTCGACTTCCAAAAAAGAAAAAAAATTAACAAAAAAATCCTACACGTTTTGGCACAAAAAATGTTTTCAAACAAGGAATTTGTTTGTTCGTGGTTTTGGCATGAGAAGTGTGATAAAAACTGGAACACGAAAAGTTGAATAAGAAAAGTCTAGACAATTGGCAGCCTCCCCCACTGGACTCCCACCCCGAAGACTTGGCGACATGTTGCGCGATCGACCCGGACCAAGTTCAAATTCAAGGCTAGAAAGCCGGCAGAGTTGGCGCGTCCCCTGTGCGGCAACTCACTTTGCTCTCGAGGGAACTCGTTTGTTCGCGGATGGATGAGTCGGGATTGCGGGACGTTATTGGTAGTGGCAAGGCCGGTGAGTGTCGCACACGCTGGCCTTGGCAGGATCGGACAGGAACTCGACAAGGAAGTCGCGGATGGCGATCTGGACGGAGTCTCGTGACCGAGGTACACAGTTTGGCACGACCGGCTAGTCGGAACTGACTGCAGGCTCGAGCCTTCCAGAGAGGGAGACACTCGGACGCACGATAGAGCAGGCGCTGGGTGCGGCAGCCTGCGCCGCGACGCCGTCCTTTAACAAGGGACGGTTTCGTCCTAACAGAGATGGCGCAAGTCCATACGGGGTGCCAGCATTTCAGAATAACTATCTCTAATAAATATTTTACTTTAGTCATTAAAAAAAAATAAAGCAATAAAACGATGGATCGTTTTTTTAATTTTGTCCTAGTATGTTTAACAAATTATTGTTCAAGACTAACTCATTTTAATAGTTATTTGATTTTAATCGTATGAACTCTGTTTAAACAAATTTAAAAATATGACAAAATTTTGAAGACGAATTTTAAGAAAATTTTTTTCTTTTTTCACCAGTAATTCTAGGGAAATATTGTACATCAACTTTGAACGTTGCAAAACGTTGCGAACACAAATCGCAAACAAATCTAGTTTTCAACGAGTAAATTTGAAAATGAAATAACAAAGTTCGTACAAAATTTACATTTACAAGTACAGTTTAAAAGTTCCTAAGGGGTCATTCTGATACAGTTGTGTCATTTCCATAACTCAATTTTCCATTTCCAAATGATCCCCGACATTCAACATAGGGAGTTTCCTTTCAAAACATGACCAGTGAGGAAATCAGCTGGCAATAGATTTATGCAGCACTTGGATGAATTTATAGTTTCTGCCTTTCCAACAAGGGTTCGTTTTTCGACACACAGTTTAATTGCTGACTAGGAAACTGTTCGCTCCATCGAGTAACTTGGAAATCGAGATAATTGAAACCCGATCGAATTTGCTAACACGATTTTTCTTCGGTGCAAAATTGAAAAATTTTTTTTTTCAACGAGCTTTAATTATTGTTCATTAAGTGATTACTGTAAATTCAATGTAATAACGGATCATTGCAGATGTGAACTAACTGTATGAGGCATGTGAGAAAAGTGAAAAACACGAAGGCTGATTACAATGCAACGGCCGAGGAGCTGGTTTTGAATTTGATCACACGGCCGGAGGAGAGTATCAGTGGAACAAACGCGTGGAAATAAAATCACGACGAAAACAATGAGTGGCGAGCTTTAATATCCCATTAGAAGAATTTATTATCGCGCGTTTCCAGTGCAACGGACGCACGTGAGCATTCACACTCGCAAAAGTCATACACTAGTCACGATATAGACCGGACATCCTTCCTTTTTGCGTGCCGCTCGAACAGAAACGTTCTTCGCCAACCGGACTACGCAATCACTTTTTCCAATGTCAGACTTGTTATCAAAAGTCAACTACTGATGACAAACCAGTGTCGACTATTTTTCATCACTTTGTGTTTTTTTTTTAAATCCACTGAACAAAATAAATCTTTTAATTATTTTTTGTTATTTAAATTCCAACTTGTCTTTTGGGTTGACAAAAAATGTTTCTACATTTAAACTACACGTGAGCATGTTTAGTTTGCATTAGTTATCACTATTCTAAACATACTTCAAGGTCAATTTCAAGTTCTTATCGATTCAAATTGAGTGTAGTTGATTGAAAAACAACGTTAACATTTTTTATTTCATTTTTTTTTATTTTTTATTCAATTTTTTTATTTGTTCTTTTTGAAAAGAAATAATAGTGGGATACTTTGTAGTGACGTTTAAAAAGAAGAAAAAAAGAGGGAAACGTAAATGTGGGTGAGAAAAGATTATGAGAAGGGAATTGATAAACATAATTTATGGACGAATCAAAAACAAAAGTATGAGCAAGAGGATCGAGGTTCGTCGACCCGCAAGTGTATAGCGCGATTACCGCGTGGTCGTAGTGTCATTTACAAGCGGCCCGATAAAATATTTCTCGCGCGTTTCTCCGTCTTCCCTAATTACGATCGAGTGGAATAAACAACGACGCCGCCACTGTGCATAACAAAAGAAGGATAATCAATTCCAATATCGTACGATTATTTTCGTTTCCATTTTTACTTTCGCGACTGTTTTGCAATCTCGCTTTTTTTCCTGCTTTTCAATTCTTTCCAATCATCCAACTTTGTAACAAACAAATTTCAAAATAAATTACAATCCAACGAATTGAAATTTCTACAGCAATTTTTTTCAAAAAAACTGATTTGCAAAGTATCCTGATTTTCCAACTTTGCAAATAAATTATAGTTTAAATTAGAATGTCTATAATTTTTTCATCTGAAAACTGATTTGCAAATGTTCATATCCTGAAAATTAATGCGAAAAATGTTTCAAAAGATTTATATAATATCATGAAATTGAAAATCATGACAAGCAATGAGAAAATTTGACTTGTAAGACACACCCCTCGGCTGATTTTGTGCGGCTTTTTATTGCTCGCGTAGACACCCGATGGGCAAACGTACGTCTGCGAACCGTTAGCCAACACGTAAATACGAAACGCGCCATAAAATTCATCAGCATTTTATTTATACGTGCGAATAGACGAGTGCTCGTACACTAATTATTATGCGTCGAATATATATTCGCCTTTTTTTTTTCGTTCGCTCGGCGAATTGAAATACAAATACGGTCGCATTATGTAGACTTTGCGTGCGAGGCTTATCATACAAATGAAAGCTAAAAAAAGTGATGCTCAAAAGAGGCGAGTGCAAGACTCAAAGATGCCAACGAAATGAAAACAAATTGATCCACCTAATGCAGATAGTACTCTTGAAAATTAATTTTTCTAAACGTTTTCAAATCACAATCTCATTCTTTTTGAACGAAAAACAATTACAAATTGATAATTAAAGTTTTGATAATTCATTTTTGCAACTTGATTATGTGAGAATTTATTTGTTGTAATTTGAGTCGAGTTTTGCTTGCGAATTGTGAATTAGAAATTGCAGCCTGATTGAGCAAGAGTTTTTGTCCGGAACGGTTGCAATTACCGAGGTGCGCAGCGGTAAAATCTGAAAAAAGTCAACATGTAAAAATGGACTGTTGCAATAGTGGCGCAATTATAGCACTCTGTTATTTGTACTTTATCGGTGCGTCCCGCCGTTGAATTAGCCGCGAGAAATTCTTGTTTGGTCATAGAAACACGTCCCGACGATTCCCATATCGCTGACAATTACAATCATAAAAAGCGTCGAATCCACGATTCGACTTCGTTTTCCAGTTCATCCCGCGAATTTCTCCCGACTTTCTTGTACATCGCGATATAACGCGATAAGTGAAATTGCGCACGTAACAAATTGTCCGCGCAAATTTATAGGCACGTTATTTGATTGTTGGGAATTGATCAAAGTGAAAATTGATAAGAAACGCGCGATTAAGACCGAATTTACGACTCGCGAAACAAAATGCACAAAAGAGCGATATTTTCAGACCTCAGGTCGTGATCAAATTGAGGGAATGAAAAAAAAAAGAAAAAAATCCCAGACAAAAAAGGTTACTGTAAATTCTTACTGTTAAGTCATTCGCATTTCATTGAGCAGTTTAGACGCAATCAATGATCGTAGAAGCCAGTCATACCTTACGTTACCGTTAGCTTTGCACGATCGCCGAGTCATTCAACGTATCCGCAGACTTTATGTCTAGTCCACAATATCAAACGCTGTTTACCAGCGTATTTACGACTTTCGATATCGTTTACACAAATCTCTTTATTGCCACTTTTATTTCGCACCTTTTTCGCATCTATCATTTTTCCACTGACAAATCAAAGTTGGCGCCCAACGTGGGGCTCAATACGTTTAATTAATATTCGCCTTTTTTTCAAAACAAAAAAAAATTTATCAATTATTGCAAAAGATGTAAAAATTTAAAAGTCGTATTTTTAAGAAGTTTATTTTAGCAAAAAATTTAGCAAAAAAAAAGTTGTAAAAGTTTGTAAAAGTTCGTATTTTTATGTTTATTTTTTGTAAAAACTTGTAAAAGTTTTACTTTTTATAAAGTTGTGTATTTACTTTCATACCGACGAAAAATGATGATTGAAACTGATCTTAAAAGATGGACTAGCAAGTTGATTAGATCAATTAACGCATCGGATCGAAATTTTTTGCAGGCAACAAATCGATAAATCGAGCGTGAACTGGACGTTCTAATCTGACAGCCGTGACAGTCTTCATAAGTGTACACCTAATTGAAGGAGTGACGGGTCTGGTTTGGCGTAAAGTTCGTTCGTACGGCTCGTTTACGTGGGCATCTACAGAAAGTTGGTCCCGATAACACTGTGCTGCGCCCGCGGTCCGTCTGCGGAAATGTCGTTTATCATTTCTGACGCGGAAACTCGACTTTGTTGATTAGACAACTTGTAATATTGTTCAGATCGTTTTAACTCAAGTCCCAACTATTTTCAGAATTATTCCATTCTTCAGATTATTTTTCAATTCCTTTTAACTTTCTCAGACAAATTATTCAATTATACATTTTCTAACCCAAATCCAACTTTGGCAGTTTACCCATAACTAAATTTACATTTACAACTAGAAAAATCTCCACTTTTACTTATTTCTAAAATTTTCAGTAAATTTCTATAAAGTATAAAAAACAAGATTTAATTTTGAGATACAAAGTTGGTCTAACAAAAAAAACTTGGCAAAACGACATTTGGAGGAGACAAAGTTGGTCGCTGTCATTACTCGGTTTTATGCGCCGATAGGCCGATGTTCCAACTTTGTTCAGAACATAACGAAACGAAATGAGAGAGGCTGAGAAGTCGCGATAAAAATACTCGGATATTTTTGGAACGGGCCGTGCCACCCCGTTGCACCGCTGGAACTCAAACGTCGAGGCACCAAATTTTGGAACGCTCGACTAATCGCGCCGACACTGCCACTTAATTTGCACATTCCGTGACACATTCCCGAATTCGAAATTCAAACACAAAGTGCCTAACGATCTCACCAAAACAACAACTCCCCCGACCGAAATAACACTCGCAAATTTTTACATTCGCAATTCGCAAACATTTTCCATTGTCAGCTTCAAGGCAATGCAGAAAAAATAAGTTACAACTTCAGTTCATAAATAATCTACTTCTAGAAAGCGAATCAAGAATTTTTTGCCCCTTTTTTTGAGGACTTGTTTTTTTAATCTGTCAGTCTCATCAGAATCCAATTCAGCTGAACTTTCAAAACACTTATTTCCCATTAGACAAGTTGATCAAGTTTTTTACCTAAACAATAGAGTCTAATACAAACATCGAGATTACGTTGAGGGTTTAAAACATGTTTAGTCACTAGAGGATGATATTTTTCACTGTCATGTACACTTCATAAGTTGATCGAGGGGGAAGACCAACGAATCGAAACGAAGGCGCGAGACCGAGGGTGCTGCGATGCGGTCGGTCTTGCAGCGAGCGTACGACTGTCTGTCCGCGTGTTTCTACGAAGCTAGCACGTCGCTTCGTCTCACCCACACGCAACTCACGCACTTTTCTGCTTTTCCTTTAGTCGGAGCCGAGTGCTCAAACATCTAATTTCAGGTCCTTTCATTTAACTTATTATTAATTGACTTTGACCGCAGATTTATGGTTTACTTGGTTTGGTCTAATTGAGTGGTCGATTTGGGCAACACCTAATCCAACATTTTTCATTTTGATGTTTTTCAAACGAAAGTCTATTTTACAAAACAAAACTTTGTTTTGAATTTTTGTCTGTGATTAATTCAACAATTCTATAACAATATTTTTCAGTTCATTTGAAAGAAGAATTTTTTTCTGGAATGAATCCATTGAGTTATTTAAAAGAATTAAAAAATATTTTAAAATTAAATCAAAGACAGGGTTCGAGAGCGTTTAAGGTATTTAAATGAATTGTAACGAGAATTGCAGTGCTCATCCTGAAGTTGATTACATGATTAGATCTGGTTCAGGTTAGTTAGCTGCGACTCATTACAAATAACGAGGTCAACTTAACAATCTTCTGAGTCTTGTTTTAAACTTATTCGCAGCCAAAACAGGTGCTTACCTGTAACTCTAATACATCCTCTAATAAAAGTTGAAAATAGAAAACAAAGAAAACCTGTTAATCTGTCTCTTAATTGCAGTTTCTCTAGTTAGAAATAATTTGATTATTGGCTCAATTTCCCTTTTCTCATCAAGTTATATCATTGATGGTGCGAGGAAAAAAGAATCTCCGTTTCTAGGTCTAATTCCTCGACGAACTTAAATTCATTTTAATTAGACGTCTAAAGTAATCGCAGGCCTGAATTCCTCGAGAGGCGCGACAAAATAAAACTGATATTAAATTCTATGGCCTAATTAATATCATTAAACCGAGTTTTCAAAACAAAGCTCGAGTGCCACGACCAATTAAAGTTAATTAAATTGATACACATCTAGTGACGTGCAATCCATTAGAAACCAATCTTCGGCTGCATCGTAATTTATGAAATCACGTTTCGTGAACGAAAAGTCCAACGACATTTATGACTCCGTAACAGACATTACGGTGCTTGTGAGATGTAAATAAATAAATTGGATCAGCCACATTAAGACCAGTTCCTGAGATTACGCAACACCTTAGCATTTAATTAGAATTTGAAATTAACGTCTGAACGACAAAATTGCGGATTAAAAACCGCGATTAAAAACTGATAGACTTTTAAACTCCCATGAATAAACAAGGTAGACAGAAAATGAAGGATAATCTTTTGTTTACATCTTTGGTCTACATTTTGTCAGGAAGATAAAACGTCGAAGAATGGCTCACCCACACGATTCTTTGTGCGATTAAAATTAGCAGGAATGTCTTTGTCACGTGTCTATCTCCCGGTTTCCCTAGTCGTTGCACTTTTGTGCTGCGCATCTCCCCCACTGGAACTCTCTTTCAACGGCTCATTATCTTCAATTCTGTCGTAGCTGCACTGCAAATTCGCCTCGTTCATCTACTTTACGCCTGATTGACTTAGTTTACGCTAAACAAGTCAAACGGGAAGCTCGATTGTGAGAGCCTTCCACACGGTTCTCCAACTCCCCAGGCCCTTTTTGAACTTTCAAAGATGATGAATGAGTGGCAGCAAAATGTGTCAATGAAGTGGTTACCCGGATTTATTGATGATCAATGTGACGACTAATTCGATACCATGCTGGTACAAAATTCGGGTCATTTTTGACATCTGAAATTTACTTCTGTTGGGAACTGAAATAATCCATTTCAGCCACTTTACTTTGTTTTTGATCTCTTATTTTTAGCGGTTTTTAGGTACATCTTTTTCGATACATTTTCGAGTTACGTGTAACACACATTTTAAATAAATAACAAAAATAAAATATTTTAGAAAAAAATGAAGAAAATGAATTTTTTATTGTTGCAAAATACTTCACTTTCATATGACATGAATCTTGAACTTTTTTGTTAAAAGGGTTTCTAAACCATCCTGGTAGAACATTTTTTTATGAATAGCAAACTAACAAAATCGCACCATTGTAGTGTCGAGCCAATTGTTTCGAATATCGACATTGGAATAGTTGATTGTGAAATAATATTCTTTGTCTTTGAAACTTGGTGACATTCATCTCGAATCAATATCTTGGTCCGATTGAAATCGTGCGCAACTCAACCGAAAGTGCAATCGACACTCGTATGTCTCTATTTTTGTTCCTTCCAGTTTCACCAGACAGATAAAGATTAAAATTACAAAACCAATTTTTTTACATTCGAACAGAATTCCATTTTATTTACATAACGAATTGTACATGAAAAAAAAACATTAAAAAGAAAACTTAGACGTCATGATGTTGTAAGTGAAATTTCGTTCAGAAATTTTGTTCGCGATCAGGTGGTTTGAGCTTGACGTCAATTATTTGAAAATTGTATGGCGAAGTTGAGCAGACATCAATTGCCAAAATACGCCATACGTCGTCGTAAAAAAATCGTGATCCGAATGAAATGTGCCACTTAACGAGCGTGTTTTGAATACGATGACCCTCGAGTTGGCCGAGATTTATTTACTACCACAAACGTCGGAGCAGGGGGATATCGGTTGCAACAACCCTCGTACACAAGTCGATGCACTAATGGGGTAAGACCGTTTGGTTTATTGACCGGATGTGCACGAGTCGATCGACACTGGTACAGAAGCATCGAAAAAAAAGTATTCTAAAATCAACCCACTCTTCATCCACTTTTATCTACTCCCATACAAAATAGAAAAAAGAAGTAAATAAAAATGCAATAAACAATCATAAACTTGAAATCGCAAAATTCCTTTTTAGAATTGGAGCAAATTTTTATCATTGAGTGCGAAACGCTAATCTAATTTAATTTTGTAGACGAAAAAAATGAAGCAGAACGTAGGAGTCTAACTTCTAATGTCAAATAAAACTTTCTCACAATTTAGGTATTAAGTGCGAATCCCACATGGTGATTATATAATTCAGGGGGCCTGGCGAGTTTCGTCGTCTTTTTAACATTGTCCTTCGTTTTAGATGTTATCATGAGGGACATCCTTTTTAGAAAGGCAAGATCGCAAATTGGAGTAAAGTGACTGAGCACGTGGCACCGATGATGCGATCCGACAAACGTCTTCAGACATGCTGGGCACATTCGACGATTGTCACATGCCCAAGATGAATGATTTCTGTACGCACAATTAGGCCCAGGTCAGACGGGTCGACATAGATTTATTACCAACCTTTCAACAACTTTTTTTTTTCACTAATCATAAGTGGAATCAAATCAAGTTTCTTATTTACATTTCATTTAATTTTTCAAATGCTTTAGTTAAACTTGCTTTAATAACTACAACTAGTACTTTTTAGTAGAATTAAAAATTCAACTGATAAATAATAAAAACAATGTTTTTCTAAAATTTGTCAATTTCATATTTTTGATTTAAACAATTTGACTGGAAAACGAAGTGAAATGTGGAAAATTGTTTGTGTTCCAAACAGCAAAGTAGGAAATTGATGGTCTGGACAAGTTTTTAGTTTGGAGCAAACACGTTCGGTGACAAACAAACTGGGCAAATAAACAAACGCACGCGAATCAATGAACTGAGAGATTTGCATAAAGTGCTCGGTTGAATGAGTTTGTGGATCTTTTTGCGTGTCATCGGGTTCTTTTTCCGTTGCGTTTCCGCGCGTCCAAGAAACACGTCGTCGCAATTATAAACTCGTTTCTGTCTCACGAGCGCAAACCTCGATACACCGGAAAGACACTTTGAAGCCGCACATTACGCCTCGCAGTCTATCGAGTCGGCGTTAATTACCGTGGAAAAATCACTGATATAATCTCGTTAGCAACAATATAAGGTGCGCAAACGCACTCAATCATTTTTCTTTGATGTAAATGAACGCGTGAAATAGTTCAACTTGTCTTTACACCAACCAACATTTCTTAATGAAAAAAAAAAAAAAATACTAAATAATTCTAATTCAAATCCTTTTTTTTATTTTTTATCAAGTTTGTTTTCGTTTATTTTTTATATTCAATGTTGTAAGGCCCAAAATGACGCTCCAAAGAGACGGAATAATTTGCACTCACAAACATCAATTTGGAATTTGAATTTTGAAAGTTGACCAATAACTTGGGAGTTATTCCCAATTATGTTCATCATGTTGGCGTCTTATCATCAGCGCGACGATTATTTTCTTGCACTGCGGTGTATTCTGCGCGCCAATATCATCGGATCTCGAAGGTCTTAGGAGCAATATCGGCCTGGTGGAATAACAAGAAGCACACCTCATAACGAGTCCCTAAGCCGTTCGATCGTTCTTTGCCAACGCCGATAATAAGAGACTGGGCCAAATTGGCCGCCTCGGGGCAAATTTGCCTCGCGAGCTATATCTAGGCTTTTTGCAACTTTGCGTGCTAAGCTCTTTGTTAACAATTTCAATTTTTTGCTCCAAACGTTTCTTCATACTCGGTCGTTTCTGTACAAACAAAACGATTGATAGGAAGAATGTGAATTTTCAAACATCTGGACTTGAATAATTAAAATATTAACGTAATCAATATTTTTGTCTGATACTTTTATTAGCTGAATTAAGACTGATAATTAATGATAATTAAGAATTGAATTTTTAATACTTTTTTTTTATTAAAAATTAACAAGTAAAAAATATTCGAATTTGTGTCTCGTTGTTGAAAATGATAATTTTGCAAATGTTTCAAAACAAGCTATCTCTCTCATTGATTTATCAGTTTAGATTTAGCTTTTTTATAGCCAGAGACTGAATTATAAACAAATGAATACGATTTGACTTCTGTGCTCCAATTAATATCATCCTTTGACGAATTGAACTCCGGTTATGAACAGACCAGACGACTTTGCGATGCACAATTAAAATTGTTTCTTTCTTTCTTGACCAAAGTTACTTCGAATATCAATTTGGATAGAAACTCCAACTTGGATTTCAATGAAAAACATTCCATCCAACCCAACAAGACATAATCATTTCCTCTTCTGCAAAACTGAACTGAAATCTAAAAAGCAAAGTTAATTTTCGCACTAAAAAATAAAATAAAATTTGACATTTCCTGTCTAATAAACTGCAAAATGATTTCAACTGAATTCATTTTCCGAAGTTCATTGTTGTAGCGATACAAAAACGGTGTTTCTTTTGCAAGTTACTATCCTGGCCACAAACGCAGATCGGATCTGAGCGCAAAAGCCTCGGCGGGAATAAAAGAAGTCGGGTGTTATTGCCTCGTTGTCTGCAGCGGGACGTTAATTTGCGCGCAGCGTAAAGGGCACTTGAATCGTCTTTGTCGACCTTTCCTTGCGTTCCTCGCGTGGCTCTCCGCACCTTTGTGAAATGGAAAACGCAGAAACAAGAGCAATGAACCTGTCTCGCACAGCCATCCTGTTCAAACCACTCATTAACGCTAAATTTTGTTCCCCTCGAAAGCATGACTTGAAAAAGAACAACAAAACTCATGTCCAATACTTTGCTCAAACTCAGTCACTTTTTGAGACCACCTACGTCCATTCAGATTACGGCTTTGGTGTAACTTCCGTCACGTGGTTTACCCCCTCCCTGAGACTTCCGGATACTTTCGGTATTGGCGGTTTCATTCAGGTAACTGGAGAGCTGGATCCGGTGGGTTGAAAGTGGCGCAAATAAAAATCTGCCGAGCCTCGTAAGACTGTGAGTAAAGCAGTTAAAATAGAATGACGAAGGCACACGTGTGTTACCTAATAGAGAACTCGAGATAGGATGAAAGATTCAGCGACTGCTGAAAAATATCATTTGTCGACGAGCAAATTTCAGAGTGAACTTGTGGGATGCTTTCAAATTTGGTTTGTACGCTTGGCAGGGGTACTCCAATTTTGCAAAATTGAAAGAACTGAAAACGTGTTTTTTGTTTTCATTTATCAATGTGGAATTGAGGTTTATCGAATGTTTTGTGTGACATATTATAATGAGATTTAAAAGATCATTTTTTATCACTTTTCACTCAATTGTCATAAATAAATGATTCCAAGCAAGATTTTCGAGACGAAAATTGATGAACTTTTGTTTTTCTTCATTTTTTGTACAAATATGTATTTATGTAACAAAATTTTTGCGAAAAATAATTTGATATAAAATGAAATTATAACTGGAGTTTGACTTACGATTTCAGTAGCCGGAAAAACATATTACAAGTGGTCGAAATTCGCCAAAACAATCAACCAAACTGCAACGAGGCAACTTTTTTTAAAACAAGTATGAAGTTGATGTCGATTCAAGTTTTACACTGTTTATCTTTTTGATTTTCTTAATGTTTTATACACTAGATCTTATCTAAGTAGCACATTTCCGAATTTATTTGGTTTTATACTATCGGGAATAGTTAAATCGTTTTGGTAGCTTCATTAAAATAAAATGTATCAGTTTTGATGACAACATGTGAAAATATTTCAAAATTTTTCAACATTTAAAAAATAATACAAAAGACAACAATTTACTATTTAATAATTAATAATCGATTATTGATGTGGAAATTAAGCAAAAATAATGAAATAAATCACACTAAATATTAAACAAAACTTGATTTCTTGAGACTCGAACGATTTTGAAAACATTTTTGAACCACTCTATTTATTAAGTGTGCTATCTGACACAAGCTTTTATCCTAATGGAGTTTCGGTTCAATATTCTGCATTTTTTGATAGCGACTTTCTGAATTCAGAAATATTTTTTAATGATTAACGGTTTATTACAATTTCTAACAAACATTTTTGCTAGTTTTTCCGTTCATCTTGTTTGGACCTGAAAACTTAAAACTAAAACTGTTTGGACATTGCAAAAAAATCAATGGAAAAATGTGGAGTAAATTTAAAAAGACTAAAATGAAGAAATCAATCAATGAAACCTATTTGAATTTTGTTACTAAAGGGTTCGGCTTAAGCGAAACAAAAGTTCGCGTGACAATGAAGAAATTCAGCACCAAATCGAAAACATTGCAATTTGATCCAGATAAATGTATGAAATAGCTGCACGAAATAAAAAGGCTCGAGTGCGTGTTGTTTTGTAGCGTACACACGTCGCGAGTGCAAGTCCGGCTTTATTGAATGTGATATCGAATCCGCAGGACATTGTTACTTTATCTTTCGTGGCATTTTTGCAACCACCATTGAAACACGTTCTAATTTATGTTTCTCATGTCGATGAATAAATTAGTACGCCAAAGATATGATTCAAGGTGGACGAATAATGCACAGATAAGACATTTTCATTCAAATTTTATTTTAAATTTTTCATTTTTTTATTATTCTACTTGTATAAAATTATTTAATAGTTTTTTTTTATAAAATATTTTAAATAGATTGCAAGAAATGATACATTTTAAAAGGTTGAAAACTGTATCTGTAATATTTGAGTTCATTTTTTTCTGTACCCTCTTTGGAGATATTGATTATCACTTGAAGCTGCTGTAAATTTTGCCCTTTTCTCCCTAGATCTCCCCTATTATGAGCCCTTGACAACTCGTTCACAAAACCCAATTTCCC
Organism: Telenomus remus; assembly: GCA_020615435.1. NCBI lineage: Eukaryota > Metazoa > Arthropoda > Insecta > Hymenoptera > Scelionidae > Telenomus > Telenomus remus. The sequence goes on from CM036336.1 coordinate 3,325,220, forward strand.
CTTGCGACCTCAGCCGAAATTTCCTTATTATTTCAGAAACCTGTTCGTGCTCAAACTGACGTAAGCATCCTTTGTTTTCTACAAACATTTGTGATCAAGCAGTTGTTTGGAAAAACAAACAAAGATACAATTATGATTCATCTTCAGTTATTCACGTTATGAAAAAAAGTACACAATCGAAAAAACATGTTATCAGACGTACACTTACAGAAACCGTGCGAAATCGTGATAAAAATAGAAATAGTTGCAGTTAAAAAAGTGGCCTTAAAAAACACCATAAAAAGTTTCATTTAAAATTACAACACTTGTCCTCGATTGAGAAAAAATGATTCAACTGAATGCAGGTGGTTGCATGAAAATCAGTTAACAAATAATAATTGAGGTAAAAAACAACGATTGAAAATTTGAAGTTTATAAAACATAAAACAGAGTTTGAGATTGAGATTACTCACGATTGTGACTGTCACCGGATCGTTCGAGGAGTTTAGCCGGAGATGACAAGATGAGTGGATGCTCTGATTGCAGCAGATTTAAATGTCGCAGTTATGCAAGGAGGTCACTGTAACACTCGGATCCAGCGCCGAAAAGATGTTGGTTTTTCGATTCCGAAGATTAATTATTGCTCAAGGATCGATGGCGGTCAGATTTTAATTGCGATCGCGGACGCAAGATCAGTTGGAGTAAACACTGGACGCCATGTTTGAAAAGCACCTGTCAGCCTGTCGATACCGCGCCGCACTAGCGCCATCTACTTCGATACCGGCTAACGTTGTAGGGGGCGTTAGCGTACGGTGGATAAAAATTTGTTTTTTTTTTCATTTTAAATTGCAATTGTTGAATGGTTGAATGATCTCAGATACGTCAATTTATGGAGAAAAGGATCAGGAAATTATTATTGTTGGATTGTTTATAAAAACTAAATTCGATTAAAATTGCAAATTTGAATGTAGAGTAGTTTCAATTATACTGATATTCAAATTGTTTGCGCTTTTAAAGATGGTCATGCGCAGATTAGAATTTCAAAACAATAACATACCAACATAACCTCAAAAAGTATCAATCAGCGGCAAAAAAGTTGAAGTCGAGTTTGGTCGATATATTTCAAGTTACCACGATTTATATATAGTTTATAGTTGAAGAATTATATAGTTGTTTAGCTATTTGACAACGACAGTATGTCCAACAAATCATTTTTGGAAATTGACGATTCGTTTTTGGAAACAAAGTTGAGATTACCGGTAAGAGAAGTCAAATTTCATTTTTTGCAAAAACGTCATTCAATTAAAAAGTGAGATTTTTACATATGTGATGACAATTATTCAAAATTTAACTTGTTTTCCATTGAAACTCCAGAAATATAACTTTTTTTTTGGGTTTGTCAAACCATTTTTTTGTTTACATTTTTTATGATTCAATAAATTGATGTTATTTCTTCCAGCAAAAAGATGAAGAAGAAAAAGAGTTCAACAAAATTCTTGACACAATAACGAACATGAAAGAAAGGCCATCAATAATAGTCCATCCAACTCCTGGTAAGAAAATAAACAAAACATTATAAAAAACCGTTCCAATATTGAACTAATTTATCATTTTACTGTTTCAGCAATATGCGTGAAAGCAAAATCATCAAACGGTGAAAAAACGTTTATCAATATTTGCACCAGTGATGATATTCCGCCACCGGCAGAGATTTCACAAGAAAAACTGCTCGAAATGTTAATGAAAGAGGAGGCTAGTTATGTCATTCCCTTATCAATCGGACCAGAAAAAAAGGAGGCTGACAGAAGTAAATAAAAATGAAACATTTATTATTTCAATTACAATTTTCATTTAAATTATTACATTCGTTCGTTTTTTCATTCATTAAAAATTTTTTTCAGATGGTGTATTATCGCCTACATACGATGTTCTCATCAACAAACAGTATTTTGACAAGTGTATGAAGATCGAAGCTTTTATGGTGTTCACATTAAATGTTATCATCGACGGTCTAAATGACAAGTTCAAAAAATCGCTGAACATAAAAGATCACGTAGTGTTGAAAAATCGAAAGGTATGTTGCCACATGCAAATATCCATTTGAAACTGTGAATTTACGTTTGCTTTTTAAAGGAAAAATAACGAATGATCGTAAAATTTAGGTGATGGGAAAATTACAACCCCACAGAATCGAAAAAAGAGCCATCAAAAAAGCTGAAGAACTGGAACCGCTCGGCCCGCGACCTCTGATCCAAGAATTGGACAGCAAACTAACTTTAAACTCAAAAGTCAAAGATAGTACATCTGACAAGAGCCTGGAACATGTGATACTGAAAAACAAAAACGAAGGAGAGAAGCATCTCACTGGACTGTTTAGAATTCCCAGCATGGTACTTTTCCTATTAAAAAACTAATTTTGTCCATGAAAAAAAAACGTGTTACAATTTTTCAACTCTATTTGAACTTTTGCAGTCTTTAAAAAACGTTTCCGTGGATGTTGGTGAAGACCGAGTGATAGTTGAAGATCATGAATCTAACCGATTTGTAGACGTTTTTCTTCCTGAAAAAGTAAATCAGGAAACAGTTCAGGCTTACATGGACAGTAAAATTGGAGTAAGGATTATTATAGTTCTACAGGTTTTATGAAATTTAAGGAAAAATTAATGAAAAAACTGTTCTTTATTCTTTCAGATTCTACGATTACACATGCCCATACTACAAACGTAGTACCAGTCTTCGTTCAGAGTTCTTAAATCAAGTTATAGTTCTATTTTTTGATAAATCAATGGCAAATTAGTGTGATTGAAAACAAAACTCATAGAAAATAAATCGCAGTAAGAAATGACGTCGTTGCAGTAGTACATTCTAAATCCAACATTTCTTTCTTGTTCGTCAAATTCAGTTACTCGCAGTCTACAATTCAGTTTTTATGTTTAAAGAGAAGACATTAAATTTTATATTTCAGTATAAATCATCGGTCGTTCGATTCCAATAATCGTAAAAACATTTGGCAAAACGTAGACAATGTTTAGGCCAATCATAAAGAACGTTATGTACTTATAGATTAGATCGACTAGAACTTTATTTTTGTTTTCCAAATGGTTCTCGCTGTTCATAAGCTCCTTAGCGTTGATTTTTAAAATTGCACAGACGGTTGCGTAGCTCAAGGTCTTAAACACCGCTTTTGTCCCCATGAGAAAGCATAGTCCAATTATTGTGCGCAAGACAAACGATCCGATCATCGGATAAGAGGGCCAGATAATTTGATAAGGTGGCGAGGTCAACGGTGTCGATAGAGCACCGGTTTTGTAATTAATCCAAGCGCCTACGTGCACTCCCACTGTTACCGCTACGACTATTGCTGTGTCCCCTCTGAAAATATTCATTCAATTCATTATTTGTCCAATGAAATATTTTCCACTCGACTACTTCTTCAATAAATTTTCAATTCAATGTTTCTAGTTTTTTAGAAGACTTTTACCTGGTAGGAGTCCATCTTCTACCACGTGGATAAATTTTAACGACTAAAATTGATAGAGCAATCAAAAAGATGATCGCCCAATTTTGAGTGAGAAAATAGTGGTCCATCATGTCCACCAAAGGTATCAGAGGAATCATAAAAAGGACTGCTAACGCGATACCAACTACTACGTCTAACACGGTGTGCATTCCTAAGTACAAACGACTTATGCAGACTAGAATACTCCTGAAAAATAATTATAGTTTTTAGTTTTTTTTTCTTATTGGTCGAAAATAAGTGATATTTTGGTTGATGTAAAGCTGCTAAAATTACCAAAACGTGGCTAACGTGAAGCCTGTGGGAACTGAATAAATATATCTATTCATGGTAAAAAAAACAACGCTAAATGGAATTGTGATGCCTATCACAGCATGCGTCGACGGCATCCCATACTCTAACGACCACTTGTCTTGCAATCGAACCGCTGGAGGACAAGCTGGTCTTGGCCAGCAAATTACATCTTTCATTGCTTGGCCTGCAACACAAATTGCATACATTTTTAATCGAATTTTCAAATAATCAACAATTGAAATGTCAAAACTATGAATTAAAATTTTTTTATCAATTTAAACGAGAGAGAGAGCAATGACTTGAATTGAATTTTGACAATTTTAGAATAATTAATTATGAAGATGGCATTTTGATCTGGAGTTTCATTGAATTATTTATCTTAAAAATGAGATTTAATGTCAAATTTCAACATGTCTATTTTGATGATACAAGTCCTTAAACGGATGATACTAAAGGTGAAAGTAGATTTCTCAATCGTATCAAAATGAACTTGTTTCATTTCCTAAAATGGTTACAACCAAATGTAATTTGTCAGACAAAATTACATCCATTTTGAACACGTAATCTCTAAATGAAAAAAGTAATTTAATAATTCAAATTTCGAATTGTAAGGTTTTTTAATTTAAAATGATTTTTATTTACAGGTTGAATTTACCTATGGTCATAACGGTGGCCCAAACCAAAACGACTCTTCTGCCGACAGCTCCATCGATATTCCAAAACCAGAAAGAAATGAACGTGGTGTAAAATAATTCGTCGCCCAGTTGGGTGCCAAAAAGGAACAAATAATACCAGAAGTAATTCCTAATCCTAAACTTAGGCTGCGCATGATTGTGCGTCTCGTTGCAGCTCGAACTTGAGTCCTCTGTGCTTTGTTTGTCATTGTGAATCTTTTGCAAATCGTTGTTTTCCTTTTTTCTTTTCTCGCGCTCGTCAAGTATCTCGACTCCGAAAAATTTCTGAATTCTCGCCACCAAGTACGGGTCCTTGAGATACTCCAACGTCTCAGTCCACATCTTGAATTTCTTCAACAAACGGTTCCTTCATAAACGGAATTTTCACATGAATGATAGACCTCGGTGGAATTTTTTCGTCGATAAATATTTATCTGAAAATAATAAACTATTTTTAAAACAATCTCATTATAAGAAATTGAGACTCATTTTTCTTCGAGCTTGAATTGTGTATCAAAGCTTAAGAACTCAGATTAGAATTTGAAATGAACAACTGATAAGAATTTAATTTCTATTTTTTATCTGAGACAAGAAAAAATGTTTTGAATTTTAAAATTAGAAAGAGTTATTAAAAATGACGGAGCAAACGCAAACTTTGACACCTGATTCAGAAAGATAGTGTTATAACTGAGGATGTGTACTTTGACATGTAGGAAAAGTAAAAAAATGTGATAAAAATATCAAATTATGTTTATAGCAGTGAAGTGACAGGAGTGAAAAATTGGAGCAGAATTTTGTGGGTGCAACGAAAACTCACGTGGTTCACATTGACAGAGATTGAAACGTGTCGAACTTCGGCTTATTTGAATGAAAAAGTGAGCAGCTTTAACCTCTGCGGCTTAGACAGCATCGCTCTGAAGACTGTTTCTAAATCCACTTGCTAAGTCCACCAACGACCTTCACGAACTTTTGTCGAAAATTTTCTCTTTTCTTTCTTCGAGTACAAATATAGGCGATGCATAATATCAGAGATGTTAAATGTTACTATTCATCCATCAATTGACTAATGTCAACCGCGCTGTCTCTACGATACGGTCGCCGCATTCAGGAATGGATCATCAAGTTTTTTCGCCCCTTCATTAAATCAAACTTTTTACTTTAAGCAAAAAATTCATTAAAACTTTTCTAAATTTAAGAATCGCCCATAATTTTTTACTTGAATTTAGATTTTTCACATTCTATAAAACCAGTTTCATTATTTTTATTATTTTTTTTCTGAATTGTGTATAAAAAAGAAAAATATTGGACAGGATAATATTTAATTAATAACCACATTTGCTGATACGAAATTATATATTTATACATTTTATCACATGACAATTAAATTGATTGTTGTATTTTTTCGAGATTAAGAAATTGTTAATGAAAATGACGCGCCATTTTTCTTACACGAAAATAAAAATTTGTATGATTTGATGGTTTATGATTTTTTTACAACTAGGTACAATGTGGAAGCTCGTGGATTATATAAAATAAGAGGCGAATTCAATTGCATCATCGCAAAATGAATCATCACCCGGTATTGTACAGTTTTAAAAACTGAAACACAATTATCTAGTCATCCTAAAATTTTTCAATTAAAACTTAATCACAAGTCTAAAATTATTTTCAATCTCTGAACACAATCAACGAAAACGCATTTCAAACATTAGGGTAATTCAAAAAACTTTCTTTCTAACATTTCACAGTCTCGTGTAGTAAAATTAAAGTGTTTTATAAATAAAAACATCATGCAAAAATATCACGCTGAAATTGAAATGCTCAAAAAACACTGATTTTGAGCAAGATTTTCAATTCAATAGGATAAATTTTATAAATCACATTTAAAAAGTCTTTGACAAAGTGAAAAAACGCACTTTTCAGTTCAAAATTAAACTTCAAGATTGCTATCAATCGTCTTGAAATTTTGCAAATCGAAGTTCTTCATTCATAAAAAGCTTCAATTTTATCACACAAGAATCGACATCAAATCATCAAAAACTAGAATTCCAAAAGCAAATTTTTTTTATCCATGAAAAATCTGTCCAATGATAGTGAAATTCTTAACAGTTTGCATCTCCTGGACTTCGGTAGCAGGATGGATCATCTGACTCTCCCCCATGGTCACCTGAGCAGGTCTCATGTCCACAAACCCTTTCCCTTCATGCATCACGTTACTAATCTCTCCAGGAATTTGATTCGAGACGGGCAAGGTCGTGATCAAAGGCGCAGCTTGGGTGACTCCGATCGTTACCTCTCCCTGCTGACAGAACGTCCCAGCACTATTCTGTCCAACCGACTGGAAACTCGCGTTACTAAAATTCGCCTTGCACTTCTTCTCATGCACGAACAAACTTCCAGAATGACTGTACGCGGTGCCACACAACTTGCACGCGTACGGTTTTTCCCCTGTGTGAGTAAACCTGTGCTCCTTCAAGTACTTCAACCTGCGAAACGATTTCCCACACGTCTTACAGTGATAATTCGCTTCCCCAGTATGAGTTGTGATATGAGCTTTCAAAGTACAAGATTTTGCGAAGGCAGCACTGCAAAAATGACAGACAAAAGGTCTGTCCCCCGTATGAGTTCTTTCATGATTGATACAATTCGAATTCGAGGTGAATCCTCTGCCGCAGTATTTACAAACGTGAGGTTTGTATCCAGTGTGAGTCCTCATATGAAACATCAAACCAGTATTTTGCCTAAAGGTTTTACTGCAGATGTGACAAAGGAACCTTTTGAAATTCGAGTCCTGCTGCTCTTTGCTTCTTTCGTGGATTCGTTTATGTTTTTCAAGTTTGCTTTCTTTTTCAAAACACTTGTTACACTCAGTACAGCAATAGGGTTTCGGTTTGACAGCCTTTTTCTCAGCGTAGGAACAGTCCTTTTGGTTCTTGTTTTCAGAAGGTTCCTCGTGGACGGTCGAACGGTGTTTCGTTAGAGATTTCCTCGTTGCGTACGATTTTCCACACGTTTCACAAGGGAAGGTTTTGTCTTCAGAAATTAGTTCTTCTCTGATCCAACTGTTGATTAGCTTCAGAGCCGATTTATTGTCTGGTGGTTTTTCCGAAGGAACATGTTCAGTTTCTTTGTGACTTTCCAACTTATCTTGTCTGAAACAAAGCATTTTATTAACTTTTTATTCTACATTATGTTTTTTTTATCGTTAGGCAGTGTTTTTTTTACCGATTAAATTTCATATTACAAACAGTACAGGAAAACGTCTTCTCTTTAAGATCGTCAGAAGAGGGTTGGTAATCACAACCATAGGACGTATTCGAGTCACCAAGTGCCTCGTTATCGTCAGCATTGCCATCGAAGTTGACGTTCAATTCCTCTTTGTTCTCATGCAAACAATTGTTTTCCATCTTCCTTCTGTCCCTCATCTCCTTTAGGATGGAAAACACTTCCTTTGGATTCGCTTTCTTATGCAAATTCAAGTGTCTCACCATAGTATCAGTTTTACGAAAACTTTTTTCGCAAATCTGACAAACTACTGGGTCGCACTTGACCTTGCTTTCGTGAAGTTTTTCATGGTTCGATAGCTGGTCATGTTTTGTAAACTTTTTGTCACAGTGGGAACAGTTGAAAGCTTCGTCGCTGGTCAAACATTCGTCTTCGGGTTCCATTGTTTTTTTTCGTTTTGAATCGTCGGGCTTGGAACTCTTTTTGATAAACTGCCTTTGTCTTTCTCGATGACTCTTCAAGTTCTCCATAGAAGTTACTCGTTTAAAAACCGAAGCTCTTCGAGTTTTTGGTAGCTCCTTCTGTGAACAGGATTCGTCTTCGATTCTGTTTTCCTTCTCGAAATTGTCATCCGTTGAAGAGTTTAACGTGGGATCCAAGTTTGAGTGACGAACTTTGTTTTCCAGGTCACACTTTTGTGCATCCTCGATTGGACTCTTCGATGGACCCGCCAAATTCGTTTCACAATTTTCGTGCTGAAAAGACAAAAAGTTGGTGATACATTTTTAAGAAGAAACAAAAAATGAAGTTGTAAAATGTGTCAAGTTGGGAATTCGTGGGATTAAAATTGCATTGTTTTTCATTATGCAAATGTATTCTCAAGTGCACGTCGAGTGTCTTGTTAAATTTTAACAACTCCAGCTTGCTGGATGGGGTTTTAATTTTTGAGGGTGCGTTTTTTTACCGGTGCATGAACTTTTATGACATTGATCATGAATGCAAACTGTCTATTCAACTTGCCGCTCTTACTAATTGAGCTTTGTTGGTAGAATTTGATACTCTTTTATCAAAGAAATTTTAATAGACGAAATGTCCCAGAAACGGTAATTGGGTCAAAGGTTAACGATTATTAGTACTTTATAGTTATTTTTAACCCCGATGGCAAGCTATTATTGTAGGTGTACTGAGAAATAGATTGACAATTGAATGGATGGCTTAGATATCGTATTACAGCTTTATTACGTCTGACTTGATGAGTTCAGAATAACATTTTAAAAGAACTCGTGACTCATTATAAACGAAATGTCAAGTGGATCAAAATGGTGACAATTTTTTCGCAAACTTTAAAAATAAACTCACCTTTTTTTATTTTTATTATCAGATCTTTAAAGGTTTTATAAAATGTTTACACCCTTGTTTGTTTTAAAATTATTGAACGAAGTGAAACTTTTCTTAAAATTACTTTTATTTATTAAAAATTATTAACATTACCTGCGTATCCATCAAGGTAGAAAACGTATAAACTGTTTGAGGTTTTCCAAAAATATGTCTCAGTCTTTGATCTGCAATTTGACACTGTATTCGGAATTCATGAGCAGAGTCAATTTTTGAGATGCATTGCAAACAAATCTTGTCTGGAAGTCCATCGTTCTCCAAAATCTAAAAAAAATCGTTTCATCAATAACAACAGTCAGTCCAAAAAAACTAAACAAAATGAAATACAAAATCAACCATACCTCAATGCCACCATAGTAGACTAGTTTTTGCACTAAACTGCAACTACTTTTATCGTCGAAGATGCACTTGTTATTTTGATCATCCTGCAGACAAACTCTGCAAACCTTAGCCTGGTCCAAGAACTCCGACTCCTTGCCTGCCATTTCCATTTTGTTATGATATGTTAATTAGCCAAAAATCAAACAAACCGGAAAGAGTCAATCAAGTAAGAATTAATGGCTTCATCTCGTTTCTTCCATTTCACAAAAGACGCTCCACAATCCCAAGCTGAACTTGAGCTCGAATATCGAAGCTTCATCGGCATAAATAATGGCCATCAACAAAAACACAACTATCAACTTGGGACCAAATAACACCACACGATAGCTCCGATTGTACACTCGGTCCAAGGTGGATACACTTTCATGGGTGATCCATTTTTTAGTGGACACAACCAAGATCAACAGATGGACTCTCTGAATGGCGCATTCTCTTGGGACTCGATGTTTACTGGCACGATCCTGTGTGCAACTCTCGTTCCGATTGGTTGAATATCAAAGTAACGACAAGCGTCAACATTAACTTCTTCGATCATGTTTGATGAGTCGGATGTATTTTTGTGGTGGCGTTTCAAATCATTCCGACGAGCAAAAACTGGTCAGCTTAATTAAACACAATAAGAGCATCTGAAAAATTAATCAAACTTTGCTCTAACATTTTTTCGCAATCAATTTTCAAAACTTTTGATTAGTACGAACAGTTTTATGGATGTAAACAATATTTTGTGTTGTCCTTTTTTTTGCAAAGTGAAAATTGTGTTGAAAAAAAAGTGTACACGCAGAGAATGTTGACCGTTTAAAAATAGCACAGTTGATTCCCAGGTCTCGCTACATTGAACTCAATCACAATGCGCTGTTTCTACTTTGAGAAACAAAAAAGGGGAAAAGAATTGAATTTAACGACGGTTGCTTCTCAGGCCGGCTTATCAATGACTTTCTTTTGTTATTGCATTCCCGAGGACGATACACCACGATGAGCATTGTATCGCCAATAACCAGAACTTAAAGCTGTACTGAAAAAAAAAAAAACAGATTCATTCGCGGTTCAAGGATTGTTATTATTCTCACGTTCTTAATATGTTAAACAATTTAAAATAAATAAATAAATTTCTTTTTCCCCTCCCCCTCTATAAAAGGAATTTCGCTGTTGCCGTGTCGTCAGTCGCGTTTGATGTGAATCACATGGGAGTCACATGGGAATCGTATGGGAATTACATGGGAATCACATGGGAATCACATGTGATTCACGTATGATTCACGTATAAGAATAACATAGGGATCATTATTTTTTTCAATATCACAAGAGAATAACAACACAACAAATTACTTCATGAGTTATTCAACAAAACCAAAACAAACAAACCATGGTCGTTATATTGTTATTTTGTTATTTTTGTTATGGTTGCAAATAAAATAAAAACATTGAAAATACATTTATTGGTCTTTATTTTCATGTTTACTTTGCTTTATTTTGTTTACTTTTTTTTACCAGGATAGATTTTTGCCAACCAACCTCAAATTTAACTTTGAACTTTAAGATGCAATCAATTATCACTAAGATAACAAGTAAAATAAATTACAAACGCGTATAGCAGATAAAATAAACACGTGGTTTAATTTTGAGAGCATGCATTAAGTTGCTAAACCAGGAACCATTTTGCACACAAACAAATGTTCCAGTTGAAAGAGATGCAACTGTCTATAATGCATTTCAGCAAGAAAATTGTTTTATTTCAATTTGATGGCAAGTTATACTTACAAGCAACTTTTGATCCCAGTCAATAACAAGATCTTAATTAAAAACATTGAAATAATATTTGCAACCTTTGACTTTTGTCTCAGGAGTTGAACTAACTTTAATCTGTTTTCTTTGACAAACGTCATAAATAGCAAACCTCCTTTGAGAGTTTTCATTTGTTTTGAGTGATTTAAGCTCTGATCCATAATCCAGTCATCCAGATGCAATTCAACTTTCGCATTTTATTTTCTATTGAGTTTCAAATATGAATAGCAAACCATCCAAGATTCGCCCAAACGCGAGAGTTAATTTTATAAATGAAACTTCGCCGAGATGAAAAGTTATGAAAGTAATCATAAGACTTCTAAAAACGAGAACTGAAAGAAACAAAAAGAGAGGACAAATTCGGAGGGGAAAAAAGTGAATTGTTTGTTAGTCTAATATGCCAATTAGTTTGATGCGAATCGTAATTGTGATGTCATAGCTCGTTAACGAAACGACATCTCTAAAAAGTACAAGCCGTATAAATTGCACTTGTTAAGGGCATTAAACAATTTTGTTAATTCGTTAACAGTGAACGACTATAATCCTTGAAATGGTATTTATGAATCATACGATATGAGCGCTGTTTGACTTGCACTTTCTTCGGATAACTGCTCTCTCACTAACATATCATGAAATTATTTGCTTACTCGGCTAATTGCTTCGTTAGCCTCGCGTTAATCGACCATCTTCCTAGATATAATCACTGTTCGCCAAATGTCGGCGAACAATTTTCAAACCCTACATCTGCTTGTTTATCAGCAGATGTAGCATTATCAAAACAAACAATTTTTTTTCAGACTGAAAAATGAACAAAAAAGACTTGCTCGGATTTTGTTTGAATTTTCTCCGTCAAATTTGTTAGGATGTTGAAAATATTAGAACCATTAATAATGTCAAAGTAACATTATCAACTAAAAGACCCGCGAATGTAAAAAACTGTGAGTAAAATATATCCGTCCGGATAGGATTAAAAATGTATTCCAGTTGGATACTCTCTTGCTCAAATAACGTAGATGCAGCGAATACCATTTAAAAAATTCATTTCATTCTCACTTAAATCATTTCTACTGAAAAAAACGAGACCTCGGGTTTTTATTTTATCTAGACGCTGATCCAATTAATATTTTATTCATGATCACGCGAAAGTGTTTGTACGAATGAAACGCTAACTCATTTGGTTTCTATTTTCATCCGGACAATAATGGACTTTCATTTTCATTTGCTCGTTCATATAATATTTAAATTTCGATTCGTCGCTATTTCATCATGCGAGTAGCTTTATTTTATCGATGACTCGAGACGCAATACAAAACGTTAACGAATGACACACTTATGACAAACGTAGGTAACATAATATCGAAACCATATCGAGCAAACGGAATCGTAAAAGCACTAAAAGAATGGGCATAAATCTTCACAAAGTTCTTTTCATTTTACAACGTTCAAATGGAACGTAAAAATTGAAAGGAAATAGGAATTTTCACTTTGCAGTGTGTGATCATAATAAATTCAAAAAAAAAAAATTATTTTAAAATTTTTGAAAAAATGGAACAACATTTTGAGAAATTTTTTGAGAAAAAAATTGTCCTCTCATTGTTGATATTTGAAACGGTTATGTGAAGTAACAAATGAAAACGCATTGAACTGTAAGGACTTTGTGAAACACGCCCTGGAGTTCATTGGAACGAACTCCAGGTGCTTTTGGAGCGCCTTGAATTGGCGCGCGGAATTTATCGTCGTCATAATGACGAATCCATAAATAACGGTCATAAAAGAAGGACGAGATCATACATGTCCGCGGAACAATTAAATTATGGTTATCCCAATTTCGCATTCCACTTTGCGATGTAAATCATACGATTGTGAGCAAACTGGTCATGTCCGCTCTCCGTTTTATGGAGCATTGTTGGCCTCGGATTAAAATTGTACAAACGAAGTCAAAAGCCCGACAAATTCTCATGCTAAAGCAGTCACCGCAAACTACTATTCTCAGTTTTCTCTACTCCAATCTCGTGCCATGCTCTCTTACTTTCGTTCACAATTATAAATACACTTTTTGCTCTTTTTTCTCTGTTTCAAATTAAAAACAACCAAATTTTATTAAGCCTCAATTAGTGCTGGGTTCATGTTCGAAGAAATCTTTTTTTATTTCAGAAAGTTCATTTGTAAATCGAAAAAAACTTGTAAAAAACTTTTCTTCCATTACAAAAAAAAGTGCCATCGGGTTTTCTAGTCTAAAAAATAATAGTTTTTGTCAAGTGCAACGTAATTAAATTGCATTTTAAACTCTGACCTAGTTGAGAAATGAAGAAAAAAAATTAAAGAAAAACCGTTTGCACGTAAGTGGAAAGTCGTAAATTTGGATTCGAAAATGTGATTGAAAATGATTGAACGCACTTAAACTGATTACAATGTGCCTATAAAGTACTGAGGATGCAAAGTGCAGTGCGGAGCATCTGCGGATGACTCTATCATGAGTTAACGATACAGACGAGCGACACACATCGCGTGCTTTTGTCTATTAAGTTGGCCGTGCGGCGCGTTAATTAAGCATCTCGCAAGATGCTCGCCGATACGTTTTCACTTGGCTCTCCTTTATGTCTTCTCGTAGCCTAGAAACGCTCCTTCGCGATGTGCATCGACGTGCGCGCAATCGTCTGCCTCTCGTTATGGCGCTGATCGACTCGACTCGCGTAATGAGTCTCACGCCCGGCTCACCAATTCAAACGTTAACATTCCTTTTTAGACCATTTTTACTCCCGCCTTTTTTCTTCATCTTCACAAGTTGAAAAGGGAATTGTTCGACATTCTTGCCACGCTGTTCGCCAGCCCAGACGTTCAATTTTTTCTCTTCTTCTTCAAACGAGCGCAAATTGTAACGATGGAAAGATTTTAGTGATGCGATTCATCTATTTTTAACTGAAAGATAATGTTTGTTCTGAACTTGCAAGTTGATAAGTACAAAAGTTTGATGGCTTTATTCATTACGAACCCTTCTTAAAAACTCGCTTTTTAAGCCTTTTTCAACTGGGATTAATTAATTAACTGGGACGCAGGATGTTATGAAAAAACAAATGTTAAGTAACAAATAAACAAATGTTTATAATCAAGTATTATTAAACAAACGTAACTCGAAAAATAACAAACATAATGATCATCATAAACATAAGGACAATAACAAACATAACGAACATAATAAACATGAAGAAAATAACAAACATCGTAAAAATAAACAAACACCATAAACATAACAAAGGTAACGAAAACAAATATCATGAAAATGACAAAAATAACAAACATAAGGAAAATTGTAAACAACATCGAAAAATAACACGCACAAAATAACTGAGATGTCAACAAACAACAGACCAATATATAAACACTAAATTTTGTTTATTTTGAAAATGTTGATTGAAAAAAGTTTGATTTTTGTTATGAAGAAGTAAGAATTTTGTTGTTCCACTTTTGTTTTGATTCGTCTGAGCGATCTGTTGTGTAACGCATTGTCACAGTGAACTCGAATAATTGAGGGAGCAGGCATTATTGCCATTATTAGAGCGCGAGTGTCACAGCGACCACTGGGCATTCACCCCAGCATGGCAAAAGTCTGATCCGCGTCTCAGAATAACTTTGGGTTGACCATCACCCGAGATGAAGGTAGGTTTCGCGCGAATCCCAAGTTTCAACGCAACTTGATCGATTTTGCACCGCTTCAAACACGTCGCCGAGAAAAACATGATCGTAATTGATCGTCTGGCCATCCGAATGAGAATTCCTGCTTTTGTTCTTGGAAACTCTGAAACGCACTAAAAAAAGACCGCGAAACTGAATGTTAAAAAGTTAAAAATGTAAAAAACCTCATTCTAAGTTCTAAATTAAGTTGAAATTAATTTTAATCGGCTGAATAAATTATCGAGAATTTCATAATGGTTAATTTTGTTAGAGCATCATGTGGTTAATTAAGACAAGTTTAATCAACCGAAAATAATCGTATTATTAAGCACTAAATTATCAGGATTAATTGATTGAACATTATTCAAAATTGGCACGATCACTTTTAGAGTCAGCGAACCATGGATGATAATCTCTGGAAATTAAATTTGCACAACGAGTGCGATTTGTTTTTCGGTCCAGTTGGAGTGACTGTAAAATTGGTTTTTTAGACGTGATGAGTGTGGAACAAAGTGTAACAAGCGAACAAGAACAAAACGGTTTTTGTTCAGCACTACGTTCATCGATTTACGATCCGGATCGATGTTATTGCAAGAAGCCCCGGTGAAGGCTCAAGCTTTGCATAGCCATGCCGAATTCCTCGCATATTGAAATACCCCTCGCAACTTGATATATCGCTAGATAAACCGCTACCGTTACGCTAAAGAGAAATAAAATGTTCAACGACAGATTGCCTTTTGCACAAAAAAAACAAACAAATTTGAGTTCCATGCTGTGCTAAAATTAGACACGTCTTGCGGAGCACCTTTGGATCAGCAACTTTCGTGTTAAATTTTTCATTTAATTATGACTAAATATCGAATTACTCTAGTACATGAAAAGTAACAATTTTTGAATTTTAGAATTTTGTTTTTTTTTTAATAGAATTTTGTAGTGAAAATTTGTTGATAGAATCCATAACATAGGCAACAGTGTTGTATGATCCTTCACCTAGTACCAAGACGTGGTACCAAAATAGAATTCGCGGTTCGCAAAACGGGACCCGATGTTTGTCCCAGTCTGAGTGCTTAGTAAACTGCAAACATTTAGAAGTGCTTATATCATCAACATAATTCTTCATTTTGGAGTTCAAACACAGCTTTTACAGACCAAAACAAAACGGTTCACGAAATGCTGCACTCAAATTATGATTTCAGAATCAATTGCAAAAATTTCCTGTTGAAAGGGAAACCTGGAATGATTCGTCTAAAATGATTTTTTCTTTCGTTAGTTTTTTATCAGTTCAGTGTTTTTTGATCTGTGGAACTTTCATTTTTCATTCACTTCTGACAATCACGAATGAATGACTGCGAAGTTTTGACCGCGGTGAAATAAAAAATGAGTAACACACATCTGGCATATGAGGGAGGTTCGCGGGTGTCTTTCGAGAGAGACCGAAAGGAAGGGAGAGAGACAGCGCGACGTTCGGCAGTATTAAAGAAGATTCAACGGAAATAGCACGAGTTCTAAGGGAATACCGTCGAACGTCGGCAGTTCATAGCGTGTATTTTTATATTTCTTTGGCTGGAGCGGGCGTCGCGTATAACCGCAGTTTGCGCATGCGCCGTCGCTTTACAGAGGGGAATGCACGCACCTCGGCCCACCGCTTGTCGTTATTACCAGTGACGGACTACAGCACTCATTTTTGGGCGACCGAAAACCAGCCAAATTGCGCCAACAAATTGGACCAAATTATCACGATTGCGAAATTAAAGTCAACAATCAAGAACTTGAACGATGATTAGTTATCACGAGCAAATTTGAGATGATTTTAGTAGCAATACAAAGTTGACATGCAGAGTTTTCGAGTTTCCAAACCGCTGGCCAATAACAGCAAAGTGAGGATTTCTGCACTACAGTTAGGAACTGTTGAAATTAGACATGGGTTGTGGGTACTCTAACAACTCGTATCGATGAAATCTGTCGTTGTATCAATTTACAAACTTGAATGAACACTTTGTAACATTTGAACTTCCTGCAATTACACTGATATTGAACCTTTTTGAATATTTTTGTTTTCTTATCCAAACTGTTGATTTGTTGATTTTGTATGATCCCATAGGAATTCCTTAGGAGTGCAGGACATAGATTTTGAATTTTGACATAGTCCAGTGGAGGCCTGGGTTCAAATCCCCGAACATAACATTCAGTTTTTCAGCAAAACACTGTCAGACACGTTTATAAAAAATTGTTGTATGAAATCGTATGAAAAATTGTTATAAAATATTTTGATATAAACGATGTTGTCTACATTTAATATTTTCAGTTGAAAGAGTAAAGATCCAAAAAGAAGAAACCTTGCAAATTTTAGCAGACGATTAAGGGTAAAGTGGAATCGATTGTGCGGAACAAAGCATATTCAGAAGCACCGGCACATTAGCAGGTAAATTGATCCGTTAATTACGGTAGCCAGACCATTCGTTTTGAACACATGTTAAAACTTGTGTAAACTTATGAGTAAACACTGCACGGCCCTATCAATTACACGTGAAATACCTTGGCAAGCCTCGATAGACAAATAAACCGAGCTTCGAGCGATTGCCAAATCCTCCTTGCTTTGCTACAAAAGTCGCTCCGCCGGGCATCCGCGGGGCTACCGGGGCATCACGGAAGGCTCAGTCATACACAAACCGCACAGCTACAGCTGTGCTATTCCATTCAAACATTTCGCCTCTTTTATAAGGATTTTTCAATTGCTCGGATATATTCAACTACAAGAAATGTATTCGAGCTTTTGTGACATCCTAAAATAAACAGATTCAGATAACTTTTGATACATTTTTTTTCTCATTTAAAAAAAAATTTCTATTGTAAAATTATTTTCGTCTCGCAAAAATATTTTCTTGTGTATAAAAAGAGATTTTGTAAAAGGTGTAATATAACAACTTTTATTTCCAACCAAGTTTACGTTCCCGGTAGAAAATTCAATTGTAAAGGTGGAATATTTTTTTTGAAAATAAAAAAATCCTTTTTTTTCATTCCATTAAGAAAGTACAAAGATAAGGTAGAAGATAAAGAAGGAGAGTTGAAATTTCATAAATTTGTGGACAGAAAAAGTCAATCTATGTGGATATATTTTTGAAGATAAGTTATTTATTTAGGTTGAGAGGTAATAAAAAAAGGCGGAAAAGGTGATGCATGCACCTTTGACTTTGGTATTCTTTTCTGACTTTATTTCCAGTGTGCACTCTCATTTCCCAGAGGCGATAAGATTGCTAAATTTTATTCCGCCGGTGGTACAAATTGAAATAGATTTTACGGTAGAAATAAGAAAAAGTTAATATTTGTTAATTTCCCGTTTAAAAGCCGGTGAATTGGGAGATAACGAGCGTTTTCAAATAATAATGGCTCTGCGAATTGTCTTTACAAATTTCTTATAAGGTTTAAAGTTGGATACGATTCGTGCCTGATGAATTGCTTTCAATTACCTTCTGTTGTTCCTTTTAAGATGGTATTATGGAAGATACCACAAATCACGGTAAAACTACTCGCTCGAGTAACAGTTTTACTTGTCAGACATCTGCGCTGAGGTCGATTTGAATTTAAAGAGACTTTTCAAGATGAAATAACGAAAAGTCATAGATTTATTTTTTCTTGAAAAAATGATTCCTCTCAAATCCTGGCTTTGAGGAACGCGAAGAAAAAATTTAATTAATTACCTTTGAAGTGCGGACTTGGGAAAAAAAGAGCTCACAAGTTCTTGAAATTGTTCTAATCAGAAATTATGTATAAAATATCGCGAAAATTAATGAGCACTTTAGCAGCTAATCTTTCTCTAAAATTCGTCCGACAGTTAATTTATCATAGGTCGTTTTTTGTGCAAAACGTTAGTGGACGTTTTTATTTCATCATTATCTTTGTCTAATTAGACTGCATTAATCATCTTTCCTTTGTCATCTGGTGTTGCACAATTTTCTACTTTTTTTAATTTTTGGACCTTGAAATTATTTTTAACAACAAAAGGTCAAATCCAAATGGAATACAATTCAAAACAAAAGTTATTCTTATTTTCAAGAAAAAATATTTGCAAAAACAAACTGAAGATAAAGTTTTTGTTTTGAGATGAAAACGGCATTGCATTGCCTATCAAAATAGTAAGAAACATTTCTAACAAGTTTAATTTTCAATAACAAAATGGGAAATTGGTGAAAATTGAAACGAGAGATTGAGTTCGAATATATTACGTTGCAAACTTGATTCTGTCGTAGAAATATCACATTTTGGCATGCAAATTGTTTGCCATCGATAAATGTTGCTGTTGAATAAACGGAACGAACGAAACTTTGTTAAACGAATATGATTATTTTGCCAGCGATTTTTGCAAACATATCGGGTGCGAGTTTCATTTGTTTACGGTTGTTTAAACACTGAACATTTCTCAAACCAGCTCGCGAATTGGAAACACCCTTCGTTGAATGTCAAAAACGTGTCGCTGAACATGTTTTTCGATGATTCCATCGAAACCTTGTTTTCACCTTGCGAATTTTCACTTCTTGTTTACATTCGGCGTAGTTATTTTTAACAAATTTATGTTTGGTCATTTTTGCATAAATACATAATTACAGTTTAGAAATTGGATAAAATGTTTACTGGAACCTTGATCATGATGATTCAGAATAAATGCATATCAAAAGTCTATAACTGATCATTGAACTTTTGATTAAAATACTTTAACACGATTTTGCAATAAATAAATTATCCAATTTTTATTGAACATTGAATTCAATTTTGTTTTGTTTCTAATTTTCAATAATCAATGAAATTTCATAATTCAAATTCGTACACTAAAACAATCCAAAATTAAACAATCGAAATAACAACACAAATCAGTTTTGCAAATTTGCAAAAAAACTCCGATTTCCTGCTTTACTTTTTTTACTACGAAATATTATATTTGCGTGAAATGTTTGTGTTGATTTTTTTAACATAAACATTTCATTCCCATCACCAATATTTTTGCAAAAAAAAAAAAAATACAAATTTCAATCATGTCAGCAAAGAATTTAATTCCATATGACTTTCAAAATTCAAATTATTACGTCCCCTGAACACCCTAAACTCGAACAATCAAAAAATAACAACACAAAACCGTCAAAGTTTATTTTGGTCGGACAAACTGAAACAAATCGAATTTGACAAACCATAAAAAAAGGGTTGAGTAATGTAAAGAAACAAAGGTGGCATTGTGCAATGGGTAAAATTCGTGGAAAAAAGTTTGGCAGTGTACACGTCGCCCTCGGTAGGTGCGTTCCTGCACACGAGCCACTTCCCCGCGCGCGGGTGGGGACCTCTCGGCTCGTCCGGCGACGGCCGCCAGTCGGCAGCAGCGAGTCGGTTCAAACACAACACGGCTCTTTTCTCTCCTGGTTGCGTTGATCCCTGTGTGACGTGCCGCGAACCGGGAACCGCTCTCGGGATACGCCGTGAGAGCGCGCCAGGCCACAAACAAAGCGATCACCGGGCGCCATACTGCCCGGCCCGAATGTTGTGTCGCGTCGCGACAATCCGCGTCCGAGGCATAACCTCATCGCGGCTCCACCGACACACCTAATCGCCGCGGGATTTAAACGCAAAAACAGGACACGAAAACTCACGGTGAGTCGATCGACCAGCCGAATTCCGCAACGCTCACGCGACCAGGTGTCAAATGACAGCTGCGAGGCCCGAGGGCGACTCGAGATTTCTCTCGCGAGGTTATGAACCTCCACAATCCGTTCTCGCTGCGACACGATTTTTGCACTCTTTGTTTACAAGTGGTTTGATATACAGTTTCTTTGATTCGTCTATTGTTTGCATAACAATTGTTTGCAACTGTTGATGTTGATGTTTGTATTAGTGGCTCGTGATGATTTGTTTGGACGGGTCTATTGTTATTTTGTTTCTGTTTTTCTTTGCAGTTTATTGTCGGTGGGAGATTTTTTATTTTTGGAGCCGTGCTAAATCCACGTGAAATGTCAGGAGTGTGTGCTCAGAATAAAGGCTGATGCATTTGGGTTAGGCGTGGAGTACTAACGACGATCTCCGTCGTGCACATAACATACTGGGTGTCCGGCTATTAATCCGATTCGCTGCGTTTGAACACGCTATTTTATGCTCCTTAGACGTACGTTTCGTTTCGAACTGATGAGGTATGCGATTCGTGACTCATGAATGACTTCGTGGCTGCAATTTCTCTCGCGTGGGATATGTCGTTTGAATTACGTCCAAGTATTTTTGAGACCTTTTTTATTTCGTATGAATTTCACTTCTGAAAAACAATTCAAACGTGACAATTAAATTCGAATAAAAATTGTGTTTTGATTCTACCGGAGCTGAAGTAAAAGACAATTTGATGACTTTTTTTTGTTATTATTCGAGAAAAACTTGTTAAAAAATATTGAATAATTTAAATTCGATTGGATTTTCATCGCTGTTTTGATTAATCGAAAATCACTTTTAAAGTTCAACGCAAAATTGTTTGTTATCGGGGTTGCAAAATGATAATAATTTTGAAAAGATTGTACATTTTGCGAGGCGTATAATTGAAAGATGGTTGAGCGAGCGATCATTTTATGGAAAATCATTTCGAATCAGTGTTACATTAACGTTAATCTCACTTACATTATTCCGCCGTTTTTCCATTATTATCATGGTAATTCAAACAGTCACGCACATAATGTATCTGCCTTATTCGATTACATTCAAAACAACCTTCCTTTTTTTTCGCAAACTCAACCAGAAACACGCTCTCACTTTTTCAATCCTGCTTATATTAACTTCCCTTTAATAATATTTTTATCATTTTCATCACAACTTTTCAATTTCAACTTGATAAAAACATTTTATCAGCCCGAAATTCAATCAAACAAAAATGTTTATCCTTGTGATTCGCTTGTTTACTCTTCATTTCAATAATTTAATTGATTAATCACGTGCTCATTCATTTCTAGATTGATTTCCGAGTGCTTTCATGTAACTGTCCATTCATCGACTGATAAACAAGCCAACGTTTATTTACATGACAACTATGTTGCATACGTAACAATTCGCTGCTTACTACAAGTCACGTTGAAAAGCAAAATTAGTTGGGGACCATTTACAATAAGCTTGTAGTCAAAATTTATGAATCGTTTGCAGAGCGAGAGAGAGAGGTCAAGTGAAGTGTTCCAGCGAGAGATGCAAAACCTTTTGTCATCGCCAGCTTTGTTGCAAAAATCTGTTTCTTAAGTGAAAACAAATCGAGCTATTGTTACAAGCGCGAAACAAAATAAATCTAAAAGTCCTTATCTTCCTGCTGTCAATAGGATGAAAAAAAATTGTTGTCTGACGTCGTTATTCAATTATTCGACTGATAAGATCACCCACGAAAAGTTAAATCAAAATTGAAGCGTCTTTTATTTTATTAATGTACATTTTCGTGAGCTGAATCTAATTGACGGATTCGATTTGAGCGACTAATAACGAATTCTTGCCCAATCATTTCGAGCTGATTTTTATGAGTAATGAAAATAGCATTTTTATT
Source organism: Telenomus remus (assembly GCA_020615435.1). Lineage (NCBI taxonomy): Eukaryota > Metazoa > Arthropoda > Insecta > Hymenoptera > Scelionidae > Telenomus > Telenomus remus. The sequence goes on from CM036336.1 coordinate 3,347,679, forward strand.
TCCCAAGGGGTGAAGAAATTGAATCAACTTGGACCAATATAGCTCGTACTTTTGAAATAAAGTTTCGTATTTGGTTTTGTTAAGTAACTTGTATTTTAATTTGTTTATTTTAGTAATTAATTCAACTCGATGATCCGTTTTAATTAAGAGTTATGATATGTAAGATGATTATGTTATGAAAAATTTACTTTTATCTAGAATCGAGATTGTAAAATATGTTGTTCTAACGAACTAATTTTTTTGCTGAAAAAATGTGTATCAAAGTAAATGAAAATGACCGGTGATTAATCAAAAGCCCGAGGTTTCAAAGAGAGGGTTACATTGTAGGACGTATTGATGTGTTTAACCTTCCATCACTGCAACTTTTTTTTGCATCCTTATTGTTTCACATGAAACACGATTGAGCTTTTTTCTTCGTCAATGTGTGTGTGTTTGTGTGCGTTTCACTGCAAGCATAACGAAAGTTAATGCAACAATTTTCATTTAGATTAAAGTCGTGGGTTATCTGAGGATATATAATACGATATAATTTATCACGTTCGTGGATATTGTGTTTCAAAAAAGGATCGACTACGAGAAAAAAAATGTTTTTTTTTCACTATTTCATTTGGTGATCAAAAAGTATGAAAAACGGATTCAAAATTGGACAAAAAATTCTACTCAGATTTGATATTTTTTCACATTTTTCACTGATTGAATTGTTGATAATTTTTCACTCTGATTGAGAGATGAGTTTATAGGATTTTGGTTATAACTTCCGCGTCATATTTTTGAACAATTTTGTTGTTTGTTTTTTTCATTTTGGCAAAAAGGGATATGAAAGAAGTTCGTTTCGAAAATCCAATAACATCGGTTTGATAATTCCACAGTGTTTCAATTTAGAGTTCAATTGGGACAAAAAAAAGCTTATTGTGTCTTATCAAACGGGCAAATATATAATCGATAGGCGTTGTTTCTGTTTCAATAAAAATGGTTACTGGTTTGGAATATAAATAAACAGGTCTGCACGAAAATGATATCGGAACCTCTATCTCTTTCGACCGTTTCAATTCGTTCAAATTCAAAATAAACTTATTGTTTGTTATAAATTAAAACGGCCCAAAAATCTCACATTTATCTCATTTTAACGTTTTCTTCTATTCCCAGTGGGCACTCTTATGCTCGAAACTTTCAACACTTGTTTCTTTGTTTAATTTAAGTATCATTAATGGAAAACATATGGCAGACATAGATTAGAAGGTTGAGAAAACATACTGATCTAAAATAAAATGTCTTGCTGACTTTTTAAATTGCTTTTTATCTTCGAGTCAAGTTGAAGATTTGAAACAACTTTTTTTGTACTCAAAAAATCATACAAAACTCTTTTTCTTGATCAAAATAACAGAAATTAAAAAAAAAGAAAATTAACAAATTTTGTAATTTTGAAAATCAAATTAAAAGATAGAAATGATTTATGATTAAATGGCCAAAACATTGAATGAATAAAAAACAACGAGGGAAGAATTTTTTGTACGAAAAAAGGCGGAAACAGGGTTATTGACACCGAAGCGAGCTATGGGAATTGATTAATGGACGTGTCAAGGCTTTTTTTGCTGCAATTTAATAGAGCCCATTTGATGCAACAAAATTCGGATCAATGCTCGGATGATTGGCGCAATGATAATCTCCAAGTGAGAGAAGCCGAGCATATTTTTAGCGCTGAGCGATAGCCACGATGGCTTCAAATGATAGATCGGCTCCAATTGCTCCGGCCCGTGTAAATATCCGAGAGCCACGCACTGCAAGCTCTTATCGAGATTACAAACCGGCGGCCTCAAAAACACTCCACGAAACTTATGAAGTGACAATTCCACCGCTCTCTTTTTTGTTCAACCAAATGAGTCACGCGCATGACACTTCATCATACCAAAAAACATTCAAATCCGATGCTTCAAGACCGTCAAAAATATCCTTATGATTTTTTGACCTCAATTCAATCAGAAAAAAATCCAGTTAGATTTCATTTAATGTTTTAATTCAATTTTTCAAAGATAACATTTTTGATTGAAATTAAATAATGGAAGTGATAAACATTTGAAATTGGTTTGAATCAATTTGTTAGTTTTGAAAAATGAAATTGAAAATGAAACAATTAGAACTGAAATGAAATCTGCATCAAAAGTACAAATTGAGTGTCAAAACGAAAAGAGATGAAAATGTGAGAAGCACCTGCAGCAGCAAAATCTGGTATGAAATGAATGATCAAAGGATCATTTGTTAGCGTGAACGTCAACGATTCCGACGTTATAACCTTGGTCGAATTTCCCTGAATAGGCAGCAACTTTTTCTCCATCTCGATTTACTCTCTGTGCGAGAAACCATTGATGCATAAGCGCGGAACGTTTGCGCCGGTGCAAATCAACAATAACCTGAAACAAAATAAGTGCTGTAAAATAAGAGCATCACAAAAACGTACCTGCGCTAGGCTTGATTGCGAGCCAAATATTTCATTCGAACGAGAAAATTATACCTTGGTAAATTAAGATTGAAATTCATTGTTCTCACACTCTGTTAACGCGCATGTGCAAATTTTGAAATTCACTTCAGTCGATAAATGCTGACCGAAAGAAAATATTAAAAATCACAGACAAAAAGAAATTTAAAAACTTTCATCAAATTTGAAAACAAAAATCAAATTTGAAAACTAATCAATTGGTGGTGAAAAAAAAATAAACAAAGAAACGTGTTTGTTTTTGTAGTTTAAACAAAAACCTACAATTAGAGTGGAAAAAAAAATCAATGCAAAACTAATGAGCAAGAACGTGCTCGGGTCGTTGGATCAGAATGCAGAAATGGCGATAAAAGAGAGATTAGCCGAGTTCGTTTTGGGGCGTAATATTTTGACGGGTGGAAATGTGGCGCTTTATCGCATTGTAATTTGCTTGTAAATCAGTATCGATGGAATTTGATTGGTGTGTTCAGAAATTCGCGGCACTTTTGCCGGACGCCTCTATTTTTCGACCAAAAGCGTGCTCTCAGACTGAATCGATATTTTTACACTGATTTTTATTGTCGTTGATGGATCGTGAATTATTGATATGCCGTTTATTGAATGCAACCGACGCAAAATGATGCCACCGATGCAAATCATACGCAACATCGATGCTTCCAAATACCTCTTTTGATTTCAAATTGTTGGTGTTTGTTTTCATTCTTTGTTTTTTTTTTGGTTTCAAAAGTTCAGAAATTGCACAACAAAAACAGAGTTTACATTATGAAAATGAGAAAATTCATTATATTTTCAAATTGTTAAACTTTGAACTTGATTTGAAAGACTTTAAACGTGATTTGTTAACTTAGTTACAAACCACAAAATCAAATATTACAATAATCAAATTGTAAAATTGAACATAACTTTTGCAAATTGATAATTTAAAAAAAAAAAATTTAAAGCTTGACAGTACTTGTTAAAAAAAAACTTGTAAAAGATGAACGTTGATGAATTATTTTGTCGTTCAGTAATGATGTTATTTTTTTGATTTCAGGTAAGTCAGCCAAGTATCAATAAAGAAAGCACGTCTTGAAGGAGAGGAAAAAAACAATCTGGCGCGAGTACAGGAATGGGATAAAATGCAGTGAGAAACAAAGCGCGAATTGGCACTGCGCTTGGAAAGTAAATGTTTTTGATCTAGGTGTTAAAGGAGAGAGAACGGTGCTCCCTGGCAGAGTGCGCAAAGACACGTGTGCAGATTCAGAGATTAGTGAAGGCAGAGAGAGGCGTATTTGTAGTAGCGGCTTCTTATCTCGGCGTCTTTCTTCGTTATTCATTTTGCGACGGGGCCAAAAAAAGCGACTCATCGCGATGCCGGCGCTCGGCTAAAAGCCTCAGAGCTCAACGTCCGACTGGAATTAACGCGAATGCTATACCTTCTCACTTCCGCTCGCACCAAACGTTACTTGACATCTGCACATGTTACCCCCAAACACAACTGACGCTGTGTCACCAAAACAATCAACTTGTTTAAATAATTCAACCGCGAAATCAAAATGGTCAATTTTATTTTCCATTTTGAATACAAAATGTCACTCGATTTGGTCAGGTTGAGTTTAAAGTTGACAACAAATTGATGAACAAGAGTTGATAAACAAATCTTGCATAATGGAGGATTTAGAAAAAATGTCTTGTAAAAAGGCTGGATAATGAATTGTTTACGCTTGGGAACAAAAGTCAAGTCGGTGACTCGATGACACATTTTACATAATCCTGCTGCAGACAAATGGAAGGACAAAAAAAGAGGCAAAGAAACAGTTAAAACTCAGTTCTGTGCTAAATAAAGAAAATCTCTTATTCGAGAAGACATTAACACAAATATTCACTTCAAGTTAACTAAGCAGCTGGTTAGCAGTGTGACTTTCGGCTGTGCAATTTTGTTTTAATATTCTGACTTCTGGCGGAATTTGTATGCGCACCTGATGAATATTTCGCGTTCAATACTTGCTCTTTACAGAATGTTACGTTACAGCAAAGTTACAGTGCAAATTAGTAAACATAAAAGATTAGCCCATCATATTCAGTTAGTTAATAAATTATGAGCAATGGAATTAACATCAGTTCGGGCGTTTTGTTACTTCCCCAAAGCCGAATTTCAAATTCAACGCTTTTAATTAAGTAATTGCACAATTTTGTTTTCGAACTTTGATGGAAGTTTAAATGAATGATTATAAACTGTATCACATAAAATGGATTACGCGAATAAGTTTAAGTGAATTTGAATGACGCAATTTCAATTTGCGCACAAACTGAAATTCATCATAAACGAAATCAGGCTTGAACTTGAAAAATTTTCAATTTTGGTTTACTCTTGAAACTCAAACAGAAAGATGGTCAAAGAAAAACTGCAAATCGGGTTTTCTTTTATTTTTTGTAGTTTAATTACAGAGTCGCGAAATTTGCAAACATACGTAAACACGTTTTAATGAAAGTTCACTGCTCCCAACCGTGGCTCTATTGTTGCGCGTTTCAAATAACATTATGACGTTTGCCTTTACAAGACATCAAAACGAGCATGTTTCAATGCACAAGACCAGTTTTGCTGTCTGTTTATTTGTCATTTCAACTTCCGTTACAAGAATTTCCAACCGAATAATTTGAAACTTAAATGAACAATTTCAAAAAGCACATTTATTTTCCATCTTTTTCAATTTCACTTTTTGCATTTGAAATTCGTCTGTTACAGAACTCGAGGAATTTTATTTCAAGAAATAGATTAGACAGTCAGAGTCAACACTTGGAGATAAAGAAATTGACTTGGCGTGTGAGAAAAAGAAATTACATAAGTGTGTGAACGATAAGAACGACGAGAGAGTAATTAGGCTGTTGTTCGTCCGATGGCAAATACATTTTGGGAGACGTCAGCGCGTCTTAGAAAACGGCGATGATGTAGTCGAGCGTTTTAACGGCCAATCAAAATTAGATTAGTCTCGAAGAAGCGACGTTTTACAAGTTCTGATTAATATTCATCGGGGCCAATTTATTCGTACAGGTATTTGGGGCACGGTTGCTTTAATTTAGATCCGCATCAGACATTGCGAAAAGTGCTCGCGAGATTTCGTGAATTGGGCTATTTTTCGGACGCGTTTTATGAGAAAAGTAAATCAAGGGGAGATGTAAAATAAATTTGCACAAAAATGCATCCCCAGGCGAGGCTCTTTTTTCCGATGCCAAAAGAAAAGCTTTTTTTCTCTCAAATAAATCGAAGCTCAAAAAGAAGTTGGAAATTTATTTGAGCAGCGTTTGAAAAGAAGGCTCCTTTTGGTATCTGTAAAAAACTCTGCTGATCGATTTGAATTATTCACATCCGTGACCTATGATCAAAATAATAACCTTCGTTCGAATCATTTTCCGGATATATCTTCACTGAGTATTGAATTTATATTATCTTCAAATAACTCAATCTCAGTTTGGTTTATAGTTCAATGCCAAAAAACAGTCGGAAAATCTAAAATTAAACTTATCTCGTCTTTGTTGTAAGAAGAACTTTGAATTGAACATTTTTTTTTTGAAGTTTAGGTTTTTTTGAAGTGCTGGTTTTTTAAGCCCGGTAACCCGGTCGTGGAGGTTAATTCATTCATAAGTTTTCCGATAGCACAGGCTATTCAGCACTCGACAGCGATTGCCTTTTATGCGTATCTCGCAACGCGTCATATTAACGACGAACTCTTCGCGAATTGCCATTCACTGCGATCCCTCGATGTTCAATTTTATTCCAACGCCAGACGAATTTCCGGCGTTCTTCAAATCACATAAAAAACAGCCAAAAAACACATTCAAACTTTTTTCCAAACATGTTTTCAATTTAAAAATCAAATACAAATCGTCAGAAGTGACTTTTCAAATTGATAAGAAAGTAAAAATCATTTTTTGACAAAAAAAAAAACGAAAAATAAAAAAAAAGAATTTCCCGCAAACTCGTTTCTGTAATCAAACAAATCGTCAAATAAAAGTTGTTGTACATGAATTTTCGAACCAAGAAAATATTTATTAAATTTAAAAAAAAAATAAATAATGCGAGGATCTGATGAATTTGAATTCGTGGATAATTGAAATGGCGTAGATTTTAATTCGCACTGCACGTAAGTGCATTAAAACCAAGTTTGTTGAAGTGATGTTAAGAACAAATGGCATAAATCTCGTAGCACACTGCGTGCCACGAGAGTTATATGGCACGTATTCGCGTTTCACGTTGTCGCTCAACACGATCAACTTAGCGGAATTACCGGAGGAGTTAAAATTTATTTTTGACACGACAATGCGGTCGTTGCTTTTCCTCGAAATAAACCGTCAGGAACAATAAAGCACGGTTCATTTTGAATTCCCTGTTGCATATTAGATTCAGCCTGAAACACACTGTTCACGCCAATTCTTGACATTTCTACACTCTTTATGAACACTTACAAAAGTCACAGCTTACAACTCGCCATTTATTTATGAACCCTTTTTTGTCTCGCTTCTGACAAAATTGAAAATAAACTTTCAATACCATTTCCACCACGTGACCGAACTGTCTTTAAAAAAAAGGAAAATTAAAAACCGAATGAAAATATTTCAGATGGATTGTTGACCTAAATTCAGTTTCTGAAAAAATTTGTTTTTCGCCGATGTGAAAAATATGATTTTTCTCAAGAGGATTTAAATTGTAAAGCCCAGCTTTTAATTGAAAAGCGAAGGCAATTTTCGCAATGCTGATGCTGTGTCTCTGAGGATTGTTTTTTTCATTTTGAAATTTGAAGTAAGGGTGAGAGGCGATATGAAATGTTAATCAAAATCAAAAGTTGCTGTCAGTGAAAGTCCATTTCAAGTGTGACCCAAATGATGGAGTCAACCATGCGAGATCCTGTGGTGAAATTATGGCTTTCAACACCTTTCCACTGATGCTTATTTCATGCTCCTTGTATAACAAAAAACTTCAGACAAAAAAATCCAAGTGAGAAGAAAAGTTTAAGGATTGTAATTTGCAATCGAATGATGAAATAACACAGCAAAAAACAGATGATGAGTAATTTTTTTCAAATTGTTCAGTAATGAAACTCTTCTTTTTCTAAATATTATTATAAAAACTTTGATTTTAGCAATGTACTAAAATTCATCTTTTTTAAAAATTAAAAATCTAACTTCACTTTTTAAATTGTGTTAATTATGCAAAAAATGATAAATATGAATCTCTTAATCATCTCATTTGAAGATAATTCTTCTGATCCCACGATTCATCCCACTTGAAACATTTGAAAAAAAAAACTTAACAATCTTGTCGGTGCTTTTTTCGCTTGGAATTCTTCACTTTCATTAAACGAAGCTCAAAAATTTTGAAAAAAACTTTTTTTTGAACCTTGTTAAACATACGTGTCTATGACAAAAAGAAACGTAAGCGAATCTTGTTAAATTTGTAATGAATGAAAGTGTGTCTACGAGGTGCTTTGCATACGCGAGTGGGCATCGTGTTGGTGCGCCATAGCGTAAGTCTCAAGTTCGCGATTGCCACATATAGCGCTGCACTCTTCTGGACAGCCTCTACTCTGAAGAGCCAACAAAAAATTGCACACGTGCTGGCTCGCTGAGTAATGTTAGAACTGAAATTTGACTTGGACTCTGTCGCTCTCTCTCGCTCTCTCTTTCTTAGCATCTTTCTTCTCTCTTTCCTTCCTCTTTTAGATTCTATATTTCGCTCGCGTCCTTTTTTGCGCAAATTCAGTAACACTTTTTTGTTGCACTTGTTAGAAATGCCTGTAACAGTTTCCTGTCTCACTTTTTTTTTTGGCTGGAAAAAAGGATTTTGACAAATATAACTGACTCGAAAAGTAACAAATACCTGGAATGAAAGAAAAAAATCCTTTTTTATATTTTTCATACTATGGAATTTCGTGGATTTTAAAAATTCAGCGAGTTTTGTATTCAGTGCTTTTAGTCGTGAAAATTAATTAGAATTTGTAATTGTACTCAAGATTTTAAGTTTAACTTTGGCTTTTAGTTGTTGCAGAATAATTGATGGAATTTTTTATCAACCTTGTTGTGTATTCCTAGACCCAGAGAGCTCTCTGGATCTGTCTATAATGCATAGTTGTTTGAGGATCGAAAAAAAACTATTTGGGTTATAGTGAAGGGTTTGTAGTAAATTGGTTAATGGTTAAAAATGGTCGAAAACTGTTGTTAACGAAATTTTATTAACGATAAGTTTGGTTAAATTGTACGAACCCGTTTTGAAGTACGAAGCAACGTTTATTGCAAAACTTTGTGCGCTTCATTGGCAATTATTAAACTCAGCAGTTATTTTAGCCGAGTTATGTGTTGAGCTGAGAAATTCAATCGGAATCTATTTTGTGAGGAAACTCAAGGGCGAAACTACGTCCTGTAGCTGCTTTATGTGGGTTCTGCCTCAGTAGTTAACTCCATTTGACTCATTATATATTCTAAGCGTACGCTCAATCTCGACTGTACTTTGCGTTCGATTGCAATATTTGATCAGTCCACAAAAGCGAAGTAAACAACTTTTTTCAACCGCTTCTTTTCGCCTAAAAACTGCGTCTTCAATCTTTGCACATTTATTTTTACCGCAACGACCTTTTCTAAAAAATCCACCTCTGACTAAACCTTGAATTATAAATTAAAAACGTCCAATTTAAGAACAATTTTTTACTCCAATTTTTCAAGTGAAATATTAAGTTTGCAAAAGGAATTTGCAGAGTTTTTCAAACATATTATCTCTGTGAAAAAAAAAGCTATCTGAGTTTTCTTAGGCAAATTAAAAAAAAATTACATTCAAACAAGACTGTGAACATTGTAAACCAGAGCAAACAATTAATGGTACTTTAATCTTTGGATTTTTCATGCATACCGTTGGGAATCATTTATTTGAGGATGTAAAACGAAAATTGTTATCGCGCAAACAAGCCTGGCAATCACAATTCGTTTCTCGTACGATAAAAAGGATTCCTCGTGAGCATTATTAGTAAATTGTAAATAACCGAGGTCGTACACAGTTGTTAGTCCGTGTGTGTTGACTCTGCTTTATAATTACAGCTAAGTAACTTTTACTTTGTTTTATGCTCGTATTGTAACAAGAGGACGTGCGCGCACTTATTATAACTCACGCTGCAAAATGAACTAAGGGCAACATGAGAATTGTGGTCGCTCATACCAACGTTCCGGTTCAAACAACGCTAATTGAATTATTTATGCATTTTTCTCCCAAAACAGAACACAACTTTTTTACTTCCACTAAACCGAATCAATTAATTAACAAATTTGAGCGAATACAAATTATATCAAATATTCAATAAACCATTCAATGAAACATTTTTATTGATTAACAATTTTTTTAATTGTATCTAGTAAATTGAAACGAAAGTGTGTATGATTGGTAAATCAATATGGGAATTAAAGTAAGAACCATTTAATAACAAAATAAACGACTACAATAAAGATGAGAAGAAGGAGGAGAGATAGTAAGAGTTTGTTATCTCGTGCTGTACAAATTGTAGGTCTTTTTGCCTCGGGCAGAACCATTTCTCTGAACCAGCATCCGCAATCCTGGCAGAAGCAGTACTGTTGGACCAAATGATAACAGGGATCCTGTTCCAAAATGCATTTGTCGCAACTAGGCATGTTAAGGGAACGCGCGGAATCGTCCATTCCAATTCTTTTGTTTTGACAATCTTGACAGACGTAGATGTTGATTTTGCTTTCGGATCGCAGCTTTAAACAGTGCTCCAATGAGCTCTCACAGCAAACACAGTGGAACAGGCAGATGTGCTTTTTAAGTGTTGCCTTGCTTTGAAATCGACGAGCACAATTTTCGCACAAGTATTTCAGCTTGCTCGTTATTAACAACTTTTCCAACTCGAACTCCTTGGCAGACATTGCTAACACATTCGAAAAATTTTAAACTTTGAACTTGCGTTTTTTCTTGTTTTGTTTTTCATGTAATTTTGTATTAGGAGTTGTAATTTTACTTACCGATCGAATCAGTGATTAACCAAATGGTTGCTAACTTTTTTGAACTTTACGAGATCTGTTCTATGAATGTTAGACGATGTTTTTAGTGGTGGTTAATTTTTAACTTGTTGGTGAAAACTGAGGAGATTCATTGTCGATGCATGTTCATTGATTATTTCTTGGCAACAAATTAAAAATAATGCCACGTTATAATTCAGCAGTCAGTAAGAACGAACAAAATTAAACAAAAAGAAATTATTAATAAATGTTTATTTCGATAACAAAAATCGATTTTTTCACTAAATAATTCTCTTATCATAATTTGTTTTTTGTCATTACCAAGAACAAATTTGAAAGAGATTATGTAAAAGGAACTCGAACGGGCTTTTATTAATAAACAAAGAATTGTAAAGCGAACAGGTTTGAGTCCAAAGTTGATATTTTTCATTTGAAATCTGAACGAGCACTTGGTAGTGTGTGGATATGTTTGTCTTCGTCGTGAAAATAACTTTACATTTGCATCGCATAAGTTTTCATCTCGTTAGAGGCAGACTCATAATGTGTCGCATAGAAAAGCTTAATCATTACGTAAGAGGCCATAGAGTTTGTACTTCATCTGAATTTTTCATCGGAGCGTGATTTTTTGATAAGCTCACGCTCTATTTTCAAAACTCAAATGAACGAGAATACATATCCCTGATTATTAACATTTTCCATTCATTTTTTTTTTATTCGTCCTATTTTCAAACTTTGATTAACTGAGTTTCTCGATTTTTAATAAAGGTAGACAATCATTTATTCGTCCATTTCTTTCTTTGTGCACAAAAATGAACAAAAATCTGAAATGAAAACAAACCGAATGTGAATGTAAAAAATGTAAAAAAAACATCTGTTTGACTTTAAAAGCGGGATAGTTTATAAGATGAACAACTTTCCAAATGCTTTACATTACAGTTGGACACAAATTCACGATGGTCGTCAATGGCGCTCCTTTTTTGTACATGAAATCTACATCCTTTTGACAGATGTGCATTTTTGTTTGTGGGGGTTGATGAACAGGAATCACAGATGTGAAATTCACTCTCGTGTCTGTGTGCGGTGTCACCTCTGCTGGAAAATTACATTGTGTAATTCATTCAAAAATATCTTCATCCCTATTTCATTCTGTTCGCTGCAAATTCAACAGACTAAAAAACGCACTTATCTCGAACACGTCTGGTAGAGTTTTTTTTGCTCCGAAGCGAAAAAAGTGGTTCAACATTTAATTTCAAAGTTGCAATTGATTCGAATCGAGAACTAAAGGATTTGCATAACAAAATTTTGATTCCTTGGATGGGAAGGTAAAGGGTTGGGAATTTTAAAATAAAGGTTTTGTTATTTTTGGGCAGTGTTGGCGCGGTATTGATTGGCGAGTTAAAAAGGTTTTATCGACATGGAGCTAACGAGTTGCGCGAAGCAAAGATGAAAACGGCCGGCGAGACGGAAATTCGAGTCTCTCAGAACGCCAATCACGCATTTCCGCTCGTGTATAGTTATAAATCAGGATAGGCTAAACAGAACGCCTACCCCAGACGGTCACTCCGGTATGCGCTGCACATTGACATAACTGTCGTCGAACCCAATGTTTATTGCCTAACATAATGCCAATCTTTGCTACTGATCTTTCTTTGCATTCCAATTACTACCTTTTTTTAAAACAAACAAATTTAAGCTTTGTCCTTCAACGAAGGTCAAGTGCATTTTTCGCAATCTTTATCAATCAAATGGAAAATAATTTTCAAAACATTGTAAATGTTTTGATCTTGGTTTTGGTTTTTATTTTATGTTTAAGGTTCGGTTTGGGATCATTTTCTGAGTGGCAAAGAATATATATTAAAAAAATATTTGTAGTTGCGATAAACCTGATTTTGAATTTAAAAATTTTTGGTCGTAAGATGAATTTCTGTATTTGATCAATTTTTAATTAAACATCTCTAATCACAGTCGTACGATTAATTATTTAAAAGTTTCAGAAGAAAATGTACGATTCAATTAAAATTGTATGAAATTCTGCCTATTTGAATTTAGTAAAACTACCATTTCAAGTTAGTTTAATCTAAGTGAAAATGTTAAATATCCTTGTATAAATTCTTGAAAACGTTTTACGAAATTTTGAGATTCCGGTTTATCACGAGGTGATTTTTTCCCATCACTTTTTGAATTTATCCAAGATGGTTTTCGAAAAAGGAAACATTTTATGTTCACAAAATTGTATTTACTTTTTTTTCATAAAAAATTGAATTACTTCTCAAAATTCAGTTTGAACTCGCGTTTTTATTGAATTTTTTTGAAATTGACTTTGCTTCAAAAGATGAAATGTCTGGTTGTGACAGTAAAATTTAATCAGCTTAGACCAAGCCCTTGAAGAAATGCGATATAAAACAAGTTAAAGTCCGGAGTCATTAGCCCCGTTGATAATTTCGTTGGGAGGTGTTAAGTTCGCTAATGTATTCGCGTTAATTGCTCGTACGACTTGCGTTCACGAGACCGACTGTAGTGACATCATCAGTTTCTCAAAGCACTCGAGCAATAACGCACAGTTATTGAGCGAAAAAGTTTTCGCAGACGATGACAAGCCGCGGTTTGAGGATGCGCTCCGTTATTTGTCGCTCACGATGTACGCCTCGATTTTAAACGCCACTGGCTAATTTATCGTCGTTAAAATTCAGTCCAGAGATGTGTGATACATTTGGCTGCTTAATTGCGAATAAATAACGCCCTTTCCACCGAGCTTTTGTGGATTCATTTTGCGTGCATAATAATTCCCGCGCGTTTAAGTATTTATGTTTTCCAATTGCCATTTTTTACTTTTGCCCTGATTATGATGAATTCAATTTGCATCGCGATGAGATTCAATCAACAGATTATTTCACGTTACTTTAGTTTCCCAATTTAATGTCGGTTAAATAATGCTCCAGTTTGTTTGCCACGTTGACTGTAAAAATACTTTCAACGATATAATCGGGCCACAAATAACAAGATGTACTCGACTTCGACCGATGAAAATCTCGTAGACACTTGACACACAAAGTCGCCAAGTCGCACAATAACCGATCCACTAAATTGTTTAAAATTATAGACAAGAAAAAGTACTTGGTTAATCACCAGTTAGTCAGGATTTAGTAGGATGGAATTAATTTGTTCATTAATATTCGAATGCAAGAGCAGATTTGAATTTCAATTATAGAAATGAAAATGAAATAAGCTTATTATTGGGCTGAATGGAGGCGTTGATAACATTTCATAAATCAATAGCGCGCAAAATGATGCTAAATATTTTATCTTTGGGTTGTTTCGCGTGCATAATGTTGTGTTTATACGTTGCAGGTGCAATTCCCAGCATCATGATATGATAACGAGCATCTCGCAGGGAGATACGTACGAAGATGAAGTGCCTCGTTGTGACTCTGGGAGCCCTAGTTTTGCCTTTGGCCGTTCTCGCGGTCGGGGTCCAACCGCAAGAGGATGACCTGGTGTTCGAAGATGCCGGCACGCCCGTCCCCGACGACGTTTTCCAGGAACCCAAAGAAAAGAAGAAGCCGCTCTATGACAGTACACCAATCAACATCACTGTTGTAGCTGGACATCTTTTGTACCAACATATTGGCGATGACACAATTCGATACAAAGTAAACCTCTTCTTTTTCAATCAACCGTTTTTAATTTTATTTTTCTTTCTTTATCCTGCATTTTTTTGAAAAAAAAACTTTTTACTGCAATTTAAGAAAGCAGCAGTTACTAAATTATTGAATTTTAAACGAGATTATGTAAAATTCTAAATTATAGGATTTTAAACAAGATTATGTAAAGTTCTAAATTATAGGATTTTAAATTGGATTAATATAGTTAACGATTTTATAAGGAATTGAAATTAAAAAAAAAGTTAGCAGAGATAACAAAAACTAAATCATGAAATTTGATTCCAGTGTTGAACGTTTTTTTGAATTTGTAATTTGAAAAGTTTGTAAGCGTTTTTTATACAAGTTCGATTAATGAATTGAAAGGAACTGTGAAATTCACTTGCATTGTACAGTTGTTGCAGACGAACAAAAAAATGCACTGGTTGAATTGGAACTCGAGCACTTCGATACTGATGGGAGTGCCGTCGAAAAAAGATGCCGGCGACTACAGCATAACATTTGAGCCATATCCCAAGTACGAACAAATCCCCAGACGACTTAACATTCGAGTGGTACCAAAGATGCAGAATAAAAACAATAAACAGGTAGATTGAATTTGGATTTGCAAATCAACTTCTGAATGGGATCATGTTTTTTCACCGAGACGAACTAACGGAGCAACCGTTATTCCATTTTCAGTTCCACTGCAAGGAGGACGACGACAAACTAATTACCAGCATCTTCCTCAAAGCTAAATTTGATAGTCTGAAACCTGAGAAAAAGGCTAACGCAATCTATCGTCTGCACCGAGTCTACAATTTGGATCAGGTATAAATATGATGACATTTAATCGACCGATTTTGATCTGATAATTTCGGTCTTGGTTCATTTTTTTTTCAATAACTATTCAACAACGTGATTCACCGAATGATCCAATTACAATAAGAGAAAGAATCCGATCGTTTATCGATTTTGAAATGTGATATTGAAACAATGGTTTTTAATTTTGCAGAACACTATTACAATGGAGCCTTTCAAGTGCGTTGACTCCCATCAGAACATTCAGAGAAAAAAGCGAGCGACGAACAATGGCAAAGGTGGCGATCACAAATGTTTAACCGCCATTCACGTGCAAGTATGTATCTGCGACTACGTCAATTTGTAATTAGTTATTTATGCAATGATCACGCTCCAACGGGCAGATGTACAATTTGATGGCTTATTCGATGGAGATTAATGTCAATCTGACACGGCCTGAAAACCAATCCGGACGACTATTGTTTTACATCTGCTTTGAATTGCAATTGCGATCGCAACTGTTTATTAAAGGGACTGAAAAAAGCGACTGAAACGTTATGAAAATCAATAACAATTGGGGTTGCAAAGGGTTTAAAATTATTCCAATCGAGTTCAGATTTATGAAAGCTTTCAAAGTTCATAAAAAGTATTTAGAACAATTAAACCCGTTCGCAATTTATTTTTTGATCGAAAAATCAGTTTTCAAATGATTTATCTAAAGTTTGTATTAAGTGGCCGTTTCGTTATTCATTTCAGATTGGCTGTAATCGTCGTGTTCGTAAGGATCCGTACATTCTGAGTTTCAAGAACAGTTTGGAAACTGACATCAGGGATAATACTGTCACAGAAATACTTGAAATCCCAGTCTTATATGGAGTCACCAGAAGTGTATCCAACTTGTACTCTCGAAACCGTCGTGATGCGGGATCAGGCTTCTTCCCCAACGTGGATGACAATGGCACTGATTTGATTGAGGGCAGCGCAGATTCCGGCGACTACGACGACGAAGACGAAGACGACAACTATGAAGACGAGACAAACGAAACAGAGGCTCGAACTAAGGATAACTTTGAAAAACTTCGTGAAAAAGCACAAAATTCGCACCAACACAGACACCATCATGGAGAAGGAACAAACATATCTGAAGTAAATAAAATGAAATCAAACATTTTCACTCCGAGAAAATAAGATTGTAGATTCTTCAGTTTATCAGTTATTTAAATCAATTTTTTCAGTTTCAGTGTTTCATATTTCAAAATGATGTTATTCAATCCTGTACAATTTAAATCTTGTGAAACTTAGGATCGTATTTTCTTGGTGTTTTACTGGAATTTTGATCATTAAAATAAAATAATGCTCGTTTATTTCAGGGTGCTTTTGTAGCACGCGTAGACGACACTTTAGATGAAGACGTTATAGATAACAATCGAAATATTCCAAGCCTGGCAGAATCCTCGGTAAGTTTCTGCAAAAAACAAAGAAACAAGCAAACAAACAAAAACTGGTCACCATCTGTTGATACAATAACTCGCAGAATCCTGACATTGTACTTTCGTTTCATAACGACACATCCTCTCTGCTTTGAACTGTTGTGTCTATTCGTCTTTTTCTTTTCCTGTCATTTGTTGATATTGTCATTACATTTAACATCGGTGCTTCTCCAGTCTATGATGCTTCCGGCTAGTTGACAAATTCAGAATGTCAGTAATATTCAAAACTCCATGTTGTTTTCACGACGTTTCACAATTCATACCCGAAGCACGTCTTTAAAAAAACTGACGCGGCATACATGATAACTTTTTATTTTCGTCTTATTTTTCCTCGGATAATTCATCAGAAGAATTGTGGAGCAGGAAAACGAAGCTAGTCTTCGTTCGCAGTAATTTAGACGTTTTATTTGCATAAGTAAATTATAAAAATTTTCCACATCTTTTATGTTTTGACGTGCTGATTACCGCGGGACTAAAGGGTTTTCAGCAGCGACCAAGTTTCCGCAAGATGTTGAAATCCTCGCATTTTTTACCTTTCAAAATGTTCGAAATGAAATTCATCGTGATAATTCCTCGCTGACACAAACACAATGAAAAAGAAGCCGTGCGCTCGTTCACGGATATTAAAGTGCGAATTTATATTTGAATTTATTATGCCGAGCTGAATAAAATATCAATTACCCGGATTGTTTTTGTGTACTACATCGTGATTATTGCTCTGATAACTTCACTATTGAAAATACACAAACCAAATCTACCTGCGAACATTCATTCCGAGCCTCAATATTTGTCGAGGCAGTTCGCATCGAAATTGAACGGCTGGAATAAATTGAAGAGGATTTTGAATTCATTGATTTGAAATCATCAAAACAAACTTTGCATTATACAAAATGACAAATCCAGCTTCGAATGATCCGGTGAAACATTGTCAAACGTCGTGGAAGCTGCGAAAAGCGTGACTAACTTGAACATGCCTCTACTAACAATTTATCGCAGACGACGCAGCAGCCAGAGACGACGTTGCAGATGAGCACAACCGCGCCACCGGTTTTGACCACGGTTGTGACCACTCCGGCAAGTTCCCCTCCTACTCTGACCAGCGAGTCGACTTCGAGCGAAACGAGCCCGGTCACGGGCAGCCCCGAGACCAGCAGCACCGGCTCAGAAACGAGTCCTCTGACCAGCACTGTGCAGTCGAGTCCTGCGACCAGTCCTGCGACCTCGACCGAGCTACCCTCGATCGAGGTTGTCGCGTCCAGCTCGACCCAATCTGCACTTACTACCAGCACTGAGGGCGCTCACACGCCCATCACAACACCAATCACAACCACCACGACCGACGCGCCCTCCACCGTCAACTTTACTGAGACAGATAGCCCCGAGCTACCGCAACTCCGAAACTCAAGCTTTGTTTTCAGTTCCACTACCGAGGAGGTAATGCTTGCATAGAGGCTTCATTGTAGTTGTAGACGACTTTTCGCTGCTTTTCGGGATGCATTTTTTAGAAGCTTCGGCATCATCGCTCCGAGAAACTTTTTATTGTTCATCGAAACTTATTTGAATCATTTGAATTGTTTATGAATGAAACATTTGGTTCAAGTTTTTATTCGGTGTTTCAATTGTAATCACACGAGACTTAAAATTAAAATTGTTGCTTAACCATCCGAAGAAAGTAATTGTAAATTAATAGTATTCGTTCAATGCAATGAATAGGACAACAAAGTATGAATGAACTATTGTAATAATGGTTTATAAAAAGGTGCATAAAATTGGAACACGCCTAAAATTGTTGTCAAACTTCCTTGAAGCGATGATCCACGAAAGCGAGCGCGAGCCACAATGAGTTATCTGTGCGCAATCTTGCCCCTCCTTGTACAATTCCTTATTGTATTCGCACGGTGCGTGAGTGTTATCAGCGCGTCGCGATCGCACTGCCATGGCCCATTACACGCTATGAAAACGAGCTCATTATTTTCGTATTAGCCCGCGCGGTCATTGAATCGGCACTGTATGCACAGCTGTACATAGCACATCCCGTGTTTTCACGTCTCCGTCGCCGATTCATTCATTTTTCTTTCCACTTATGCCTGCTGTTCTGCTCGCCAAACGTTTTTATTCCAGGTTTTTGTAATTAGCTCAACCATTGAGACGTTAATCATTTTCGACGCCCCCACCTAGATTTTTTTCTTTCAAACACGTTCTCGTTTCATCGTCCTGTTCATTTCAGCCTTATTCATCTTTTTTGACCGTCCAGTACTTTCCACCAGATATTCTTTCTAGGAATTGCTAATCTTGATTTAGGCCTTAATTAGTTCTGAAATACACTTATTCAGGAGTAGAATCACTTTTTCCTTATTTTAAATCTTATTTTATTTTTTAAATTTGTGTTAAAATTTAGGGGTACTAATTTGTTGTTTGACTTGTTTAATCAGCCTTTAGATAGAACCAACTTGACAACTACCAGGGAAGCGACATCTGGATCAACAAGTTCAATTTTATCAACTGGTTCGTCCCCTCTGACGACTATTCAAACTTCAAGCTCTACCTTGGAAACTTCACCAAGTCCTGTAGTGACTTCAACATCTCAAGTACCTTTGATTACAATTCCTCCAGTAACTTCTACTGAGGTTACAAGTACCACTACTACCACTACAACTACTACGACCACAACTACTACCGTCCCAAGTACAACCACAACAACTACAACACCTTCTACAACAACGACCGAAAGAACAACAACAGAAGCTACAACAGTATATGTACCTAAAGAAGTACTCAATTATCCGCCAATCGAACAAAAGAGACTGCAAAAGATCAGGATCACGGCTGGAAAACCGCTTAGGTATCACATCCCCGAGGAAACCTTCTCAGACCACGAGGATGGAAATACAAGAAGGTTGAAACTCGACTTGCTGTTCAGCAATGAGGATCCAATCAGAAGAAACCACTGGTTACAGTTCAACAAACTGACCCAAGAAGTTTATGGATTGTAAGAAATGTTTGATACAAGTCTTTTAGTTGCGTTCAATTAGCGTTTGATAAAGTGGCACTTTGATCGTAATGTAATCTTGATCCAGTTCAGGCTAATGAAATTCTTTTCTAACTTAAAATGTGGCTGGGAGTGTAATTAATATTTTCTAGTAAATCGCAAAAGAAGTTATCGGAGTTTCCTGTAGCTATTTAGGAATTGTGATAACGTTATTACGTTTCTTTATACCTCATCTCAATTTTTTTTGAAATCACAGGCCTCTCGAGACCGACGTTTCCGAGTGGAATTATAAGCTCGTCGCTTATGACAGCGAGGGTCTAAACGCGTCCGGTCCCCTTGATATTCACGTTCAACAGCACAAACTCAGCCGCACGGTTAACCACGAATTCAGCATCTACTTGAAGATCGTCGACATCCACGGTTTTCGCAGCAACGTCGATTGGGAGTTGAAGGTAATTCTTTTGCTGAATGTAAAAGAAACAACAAATGCAATGCTCTTAGGTTTATATTGTAACTGAAGAATTTAGTTGGAAACTTGAAATCCGATTTGGGGAATGAGAGTAATGGGGGATTTTTTTTCGTCAGTGAAGTACGATATGAATTAGCTCTTAAGTCTGATATAAACGAGGGATGTGGGACTAAATTTGTGGAACCAAACTTTTGCAGATTATCGCAGGACTCAGTAGGTTGTACAATGATTATAATGAGAAGTCTATAACTGTTCGGAAGATCGATATTTCTGAGGACAGTGGAGATGTCGTGTTTACTTGGACGAACGACACCGTTCCCAGGGGGAATGAATGTCCCATTGAGGAGATCGAGGAACTCAAGCATGTAAGAATATCTTTTCTGTAAAACCTTAGCCTGATTCATTGTAACGAATTTTTCATGAAAATAATCGTTATTTGGGACAAATTTGTCTTCTCCATTTTTTCCATTTTATGTCAACTTGTACTAACAACTTTCCCATAAATATACCTACACTAAACAAATTTTATCAAAACAGCAAGAAAATGTAGGGAAAAAAGTTGAAAAATGGAAAGAAGCCATAATGAGGATATTTTTTATTACACCCGATTATAACGTCTGGTTTTGCCTTTGTTAACGGGGACAAATTTGGATAATTTATGAGAAAAATTGTGAGTGCGCGGTAATGGAGCTGAAACATTTATCAATGTCTTGATGCTTTCAGCACTTGCATGAAAAAGGCCGGTACCCTCATCCAAGTCGACTGCTCAAAGGGGTAATGGCTCCTGACTTTGAGGTGACTCAAGTGCGATATCAAGGCATTGCCCAGTGCGAGGAGAGGCCGAAGCCTCACGTGCCCAAAATCAGTTACCCCTCTATCAATTTACCACCAATGCCGAGAAACCAGGTCGATCATCTGAACGTGACTGCGGGAACATTGCTTGTCTACAAAGTACCAGACGTATGTTTATTTTATTTACACCTTTTTTTAACAACTCTTCTTCACCTCGCATTTTGCTCATTTCTCTATTTGTTAGTACTTTTGTTATTTTTGTTTCTCCGACCTAAATTTCATCTCACAATCCATCTCCCTGAGTGCACTTGTGAACCCAAAAATGTAATTTTTTATCCTGACGTTTGAATTACAAGTTTATCATTTTACAAACTTTGTTCAAATACATTTAAGCTTTTGTAAATCTATCATCTTTTTGCTTTCCACAGGATACGTTCTTCGATTCGGAAGATGGATCAGCTAGAAATATGAAGATGAATCTGCTATTCGGAAACAGGTCATCGATCCCACCTTACAACTGGCTTCAGTTTGACAGCAAGAATCAAGAATTTTATGGAGTTCCAATGCGATCGGACGTGGGGAGACAAACTTATCATCTAGTCGTCACAGATAAAGGCAGTAAGTTCGATGAATCATATCTTACTTTTCAACAAAAATCTCCCTTTGAATACGAATAAACTGGTCATAACATTTTTCAACCCCCTTTGATGCCATTTCACATTTTTATTAACTCGTCTGTTTTTTCAAGATGCCACAGCGATGGACAGCCTGGATGTTGTAGTTACAGTGGGCACCTACATGAACCCGACCGTTGAATTTTCGTTGAACATCGACACGCCCTACGAATCGTTCGTACATTCTGCAGCTCAAAAACGAAACTTCATCGAACGGATCCAGGAATTGTACCAGGACAGAGACACGAGCAACATCGTGCTCGACAACATATCAAGTGGTAGTACAGTGGTTACGTGGCGGAACCGCAGTTTGCCAACGAGATACTGTCCTCATGAGCAGATCAGAAAATTGCGAGAAGTGCTCGTCCAGACGGACAAGTCTGTTACGGACCAAGTGCACAAAGTTATGGGCAAGGAATTCACGGTTATGCAAGTCATGGTAACGCCCCTGGGAGCCTGCCAGGGCGAGTTCACTGGGGTCCATTCTCCGGACAGTTTCGTTCCAGCCATTGACGACTCGACGTCGGTTGGAGCAGCCAGAGAGGATTATCTGGTGACTTTCGTGCTGCCTGTGGTTATCATTGCTGCGATGATTTCGCTCGCTGGAGTCATTGCTTGTATTCTGTACAAGAGGAGACGTAGTGGAAAGATGAGCGTTAGTGAACAGGATGATGAGAGACAGAGTTTCAAGAATAAGGGCATCCCTGTGATCTTCCAGGATGAACTCGATGAGAAACCAGATCCAGGTATACGAAGTTTTGACATTTTTTATCGAAAAATAATAGAATTGAAACATTTTATGAATAAAGCAAAATTTCAAGTTTATTTATAAAGAGTCAGAGATCTCTGAAGTAAGTTGAAATTTAGAGCTAAAAATGGTATCTTCATTTAAAAGAGACTTGAAAATGTAAAAAAAAGAATAAAAATCTTGTAAAAATTAAGCTTAGACAGTGAAATGAAAGTAATGTGATGTAAATCGATGAATCGAAATTGTCGGTGTGAAATTGGATTTTGAAGATAGAACATTTGCTTGATTTTTTTGCTCATTGCGAGTTCATTTCACCGTTTGTGTATTTTTTGTTGTAAATCGTTGGAAACTCCACTTTGAAAATGGAGGCAAGAAAATTCTCATTGTTGAATTTGTCTTTGCGACGTGTAAAAGTTTGCCGCGAGAAGCCTGCCTATAATTGATGCGTTCCACATAGTTTAGCAAAGTTCGACAATGTCTGAGCGAATCTTGCCAAGTTAAAATAAAGTTTAGTTAGATCGAGCGCCGCTGCCGAGGATCCACTATGATCAGACAAAATCTAACAGCTATTTAAAACTTTCACGACAACTTATAAAAACCATCCCATGATTGAAATTACATCTAATAATCGTAGATGTCCTCGCGTTAATTAAATTTCTTAGAATATTATTCCGACGACGTTGGATCAGCTAATTAAAACAAATTCATTCGTTTTCTTTTTTAGGAAACAAATCGCCGATTATTCTCAAAGAAGAAAAACCACCCTTACCTCCACCCGAGTACCAGAAAACCGAGGACGGCGCCCACGTTCCAATGCTCGCGAAGGAAAACTCGGAGGAACCATATCAGCCGCCACCACCGTTTACAACGAACCGCGAGAACAATCGTCAGAGTCGACCAAAACCACTGAATTACAGGCGGCCGCCTCCGTACGTGCCCCCCTAACAAAACGGCGGCAGTCCCTCCTTAACGCATATACCAAATCAAAATAACCAATCCAAACCCCCAAGACCGCGCGAACCAATGTCAAAAAATGGATCATTAGTTCAGTCTTAGTTCGCTTTACTTAACACTATTCTGTCTCGTTTAAAACAGACACGTTATAGAACTTTTTTTTATCAATTGAACAATGTTATTGTAAAAATGCAATTTTATTGTGATCAACTCTTTTTTATGTATGCGATGTGATTGGAAAACAAGCGTAACTGAAAATGTTGTCTTAGTTGCAAGTATCGATTGAGCTAAGATGAAGTTAGTAGGTTGACAGGGACAATTAATTTATAACCGGTGAGAAGACTAATCCGCACCAACGACACTCGAACCAGTGCCATTCTCATTTTTAAGCAATAACTAAGTAACGAAATAATTGTCTCCGATGACAACGAGCCAATCAGGATTCGATTTTCACGGGGTTACTTGGGACAGTCGAAATGACAATAAGCGGACGATAATGCATAAAAGTTCTACTGCAAAATTGTATCACGCACACGTTGAACGGTCGCAATCACAATTCGTTGGCCGTTGAATCTTACTGACATAAAAAGTATCAATTTGTCATCAATTTCAATTCGAAAAGTCAACTTTTACAATGAACGTTTAGAAGGAAACGAAGTAGAAACACTTTTCTTTGTCGTTAATTTTATTGCATTTCAAATTTATGACTCCTTTTTTTATGAATCTAGTTTTTTTTGTGTTTCATATTAAAAAAGGTGATAAAATGAAATTTCAAATGCAATAAAAGATAAAAGGAGTTTGAAACATGAATTTACGATATTGCAGTGCCTACAAAATTCAAGTATTTGTGTCGTTAATTTTCAACTGCCAACAACAGTTAAAAAAAAAGAAACAAAAGGTGGGAACTGAAATACGCGTAACAACGACATCTGACGAACAACGCCAGTTTGATATAACTGAATCTTTTTTATATAAAAAAGCCGTCGTGTTTTTTGCTCTGCTGATTTTTTGATACTCGTTATTTTATATCTCGCGGGGTGATTTGATCGCGTCGTGGAAATTAAATCTTTCGTACTTTTTCAATGATCACTGCCAAAGTGAGAGCGAAACTACGTGATTGGACTAAATTTTTGTACTTACGCCTTTAGAGAGCGACTTTTTGGAAGCAACTTTTTTTTCTTCTTTTTTTTTGATTGTTTATCAACGACGACAATCGCGCGTACTTATCGTTCGTAATTGTTGTCTAGCCATTTTGTTATTGTCACTGTTGAAAAACTGTCACAGACTTTTTTGTGAAGGCAAAAACAATGATTGACAAGCGTCTTTTTTTATAATATACATGTACACACAAATAAATCTCTATATAAATATATAAATACACTTAGATGTTAGCCGCTGTGTTAATGAGAAAACGATAATTAAATTTAAGGACATGCGAAAGACTATTGCGATATTTTTACTTAAAAGGGTGTTCCGACAAAGACAAAAAAATAAAAAAAAAAACAGAAAAATTTAAAAAAGCTAATTTAAACGCAAAACGCTAATAATTTATGGATAAAAACACACTCGTTAGGTTCATTTGTGCGGATCACTGTGTTTGTGCATGCGAGCGAATGTGACCGAGTGTTTGATACGTGAACTTATAAAACGAAAAGAATTAACAAGTAAAGCCAAGACGGGAAAAATTAAATTTACGCAAATTAACGCCTCAACATGTAACGTAGCGTTTAAGTGTAACTAATTATACGAATTGACAACTGAAAGTACTCGTCGTCGTATCATCATTGTTGCCCGAAAACGTTTTTTAGCGAATCGTGTATGCTTTTTTAATACAAAATTCGGTTCAACGACAATGAACTCAAAGAATTGATTCAATCTTCGCTTGGTCGATAACTGTCAGGTGAATTAAATTTGCACCCCATTTTCTTTGTTCATGATTATTTTTATCTGCAATATAAAATTGTTCACAAATGTTCCTCAGATTTCTCAACGGTGGGAAAAGAAAATCAATTTCATGTACATTGACATCACACGATGGAATTTAAAATTGACTGATTTTTTCAAACGTTCATTCGCCAAAGTGATATGTTCGATTTTGTAATGTTTATCTTTTCGTATTGCGAGTAGACGAATTTTTTTCTATAGTTTTTATAGCTATTATACTATACGGTTTTATTGTTTACATGTGTGTGTACGCGTTTTTGCGAATATCAAACTTTAACAGCATCAAATGTGCTTTTCATATCAAATTAAAACTCATATCGTGATTGATACATTGCGTTATTCGGGATTTCCGCTACAGCAACTCGAACATTAATTTTGGATTTTCATTCATTTGTTACACACCCGTATGTGTCAAATTGAGAGTCTATTCATTAACATAATTATAATTGAACAAAATAAATGTAATTGTAAGAATTGACAAAAGGTGGTAATTTTTTATATTGAACGAATCATTTTTGTACATCATCGTTTTTGTATCATTTTATCGAACGGAAATCACACGTTGCGTAGTAAAATGGTCGAGTACAATATAAAGTATGTAATAATGTATCATATGTATTCAATGAATAAAACCACGAATTATTGAACTTGAACCTCGTCAAAAATCGGTAGAGAAACGCGTAATATGGTAAACCGCTTGATTATAACATTAAGGTGAAAACAAAAATAAAATTGATTGTGAGCATAAAAATGCCTGTCCAGTGAATAAAAATTAAATACAAAGATTCACAAATATTTCTTGAGCTTTTTTGATTTTTTTAAACTTTATAAAAGTTGGTCATGGATTTTCATTCTTTGAAGTTTGTAATTCAATCACAGTTTTATCATGTTTCAAATTTGAAAGTTCGCATTATTTTTTTTAACATTTTCTTTGAACATTTTTCCTTCCAGAAAGATCAACAAAGGAGCTAATCAACAAAGTGTTAAATCATTTCAAGATATTTGTTTACAATAAAAATTTTATTAAAAATTACCGTCTCTAAAACCGACTTGCATCAACACCACCTTCTGCTGTACTGGAGTTTGGATTGGATCCTCATCAACGTGTCGAGGTATAAAAAATAAAATAAAAAATAAAATATTTCAAGAGCCCAAAATCCTAATTAAATCTTATTCACTTTACTTTTTTGAGATGAAAGTTAAGTGCTGATGAAATTAATAATGAAAGAGCACAAAACCTTAATTAGATGAAATCAACTTTATTCTGATATGAAAGTCGTGTATTTGTCTAAAACGCTTGTTCGTTATCGTAAAGTCTTAAAAGTACACATGAATCAAACTTTCAATTAATGCAAACAAGCACGCGAACTGAATCGCCTTGAGAGGCGAAAAAGGGTCGTTCACTAGATGTTTTTAAGTGAAATTTTTGAGTAAGGTCGCGGTTTCAATAATAATTAACGTTTTTCGAGTTAGTTTTTTTACAAAACGTTTTTACCTCAACTATGCAAGTAAAAATCCATAGTTCGATGTTCTGTTTTGATAATCATGGTATTTTTTTCTTTTATATTCAATACTTGTTGGTTGGTATCGGCAAAAATCATCTAATTGGAGCGTTTAGTAATGAATGATACAAGGGCTGTGGTGTAAATATTTAATTGTCACTACATGTTAATGTTACGAACTGGCAAATCAATATTGAGATAAACAATCTGATGTGAAGGATACAATATGTCTTTTTTTATATCGACCTTAATAAATCAGTATTGTTGTTTTTTTCGTCTTTTTTTCAACAAGTCATTTTTACGGTTGTTTATTATTTTAAGATTTTTTTATTTGCAGTGAAAAAAGTGAAACAAAAAAGAGATTTCAATGCAGAATGCTCCACTGAAGCGAGGTGCCTAGACAGAATTGACTGTAAACTTGCATTTATTTTTTAATTTTGATCGGATACATTTTTTGGTAACCTTGTATTTAAATGATTTTAATGTTTTTTTTTCAATTTCATTATAATTGTAAAAAAATATTTTTTTTTTAATTCGAATTATAACTGTAAGGAAACAGTAGTAGAATTTCAAGAAATGTATAACAAAAAAAATCTGCATGTTTTTTATAAAATTATGATGATTAACTTTTTTGTGCGCATTAAAATAAGTGTAGATAATTACGACTAATATGAAGAATGACTCATTATAAAATTACAACTGACTAAAAATTACACGTAATAGTCTCAACTAATCATGAGGCAAACACTGTTTTTCACTATAAATGAATCTTTCCATGCTTTGTTAAAGAATGTGTATTTTTAAACATTTAATACTACTTAAAGTTGGAAAATTTTTAAAACAAATTAAGTAATACTTTGTTAGTCATATTTGGAACTACAAAAATCAAATACAAATTTGTCATTCACTCAGAAATAAGAAATCAACAATTCATCTGAACAATCGCTTGAGAAACACTAAATCATTCAAAAATTTGATTTGTGCTTGAGTAATTAAATCAATAAAGATGAGCTGAAAGACTTAGTCACATATTTGCAGTTTTTCGTCACAATTTGATTCAAAAATTAGTCAAAAACAATCTAAAAACACATTTTCAACAAGAATCAACTAAAAATATGACTGTTTTTAAAATTTTTTGAAATATTATAATAAAATATAATAGCCAACGTTAAAAAAATACGAAAATCGTAAACAAAAATAGTCGTCAGTTAAAAACAGACAAAAATTGTATGGAAATGTGCAAATGCATAATTTGTTCGCGACTGATTATAATTTGTACAATTCTTAATCGTGATTTAATTTTACACAAAGGAAAAATGAACTGTTTAGCATATACCTACGTGGTTATTCGAAGATTCGATTACGCATGACAATTTTCATTTGAATACTAAATGGGCATAATTATTTAACTTAAAAAAAACAACTTTGACTTTTAACAAATCCAATTAAATAGTTCGTTCAACTGATAATGCTATTTTTAAAACAAACAATCATATCATTGCCTGTTTTTTATATTGTAAACATGACTTTTTAATAAATTAAGATACAACACCCCCCTCCCCTAGCTAGTATCAAACAAATTCCATCTCAAATTTTCCATAACATTATGTTTTCAAAAGAGCACATGAATTTTTAATTATTTATTTTTAATTAAATCTTAATTCCGTCCTCCATCGAAATGATGATTTTATTATTTTTTGTTTTGTTACAAAAAATTTACTATTATTACTACAATACTAAAACTAAAAAAGTTAATCGTTTTCAAGATAAGCCAGGAAGTCTTTTGGCTGAATTTCTTCAATTTTGTAAGTTCAGTTTTTATCAAAATAAAAAAAATCGTTTGAACAAAATTTTTGGCAGACCGGATTTTGGTCCAGAGCGCACAAGGAAGGGACGGCTTATCAAAGCGCGATTAAATGTCGTTGTGCTCTTTTCGCGCGAGTTGATGCACGTGCAAATATTTACCAGCGCCTGCGCATTCGCATAAATATCGCCTAAGCACGCCGGTCACGTGACCATGTGTCTTATAAAACTCGTGGACCGGCCGGTTTCGCATACTGTTACGCTCGTTGACATCGAGCGCTCAATCGTACGGCCGTACCTGCTTGTGATCGAGCCTATCGGTGCGCTCCAAACGCTAATTGCAGTTCAGAAATAATTTCGTTCCAAAACACAAGTTCATTTATCAATAGCCGATCAATTTGTTTTATCTCATTAACGTTATTCAAAATCGAAAAGTCTTAATTTGTTTTCTGGAGTATAAATACCATTCGAAGGTTTGAGGGTTCACGCATTTCCCGTTCAGTTGTGCTCAGTGTCACGACGCGCGCGAACAAACTTTACTCGGATCTCAATTATAGTGATCTTAATTTTTGATCGAAACTAGAAGGATGTCTGGACAGTGGGATTACTCTATGAAGAATGGTAACGTTTTGTTTATAACTTTTCATTCCATCTTTTTTCACCGTCATTTCTTTCTGTTTGCAAATACTTTCACCAAACTAGAAAATTGGTATGGAAAACTGGCACGAGGAAAATTTTCGTCACGAAAACTTTTCATGAAAAACTTTGAAAATTAGTAAACAATACCTTTCTTTGAATTTTTCCTATGACATTTGTTTAGAAAAACTTTGTTTATATTTAGTTGAAAAGTGCTTAAGTTGCTTATATTTAGTTTGTGAAAAGAATGAATTCTTTTTTATGTGAACACGTGAAAAACTAATGGTGTTTTTTTGATGGTGAGATTAAAAAAGAATCAATCAACTTCTATTAGTCAGTTGGACTAAATTCAGTCAAGATGTTTTTAATTCTGCTTAGCCTCATTCGGAAGAAATCAATTAGAGTCAAAATATTAGTTGACGCGCGTCGATGAAGTTCGTTGGTTTGAGCGTTGATTGACAACTGTATTTTAAGACGGCCAAAATGAATAGGCTCTTTGAGGTGCGGCTATGAAAATCATATTTCAATAAGTATCGACCTACCTCACCACTTTACTATTTCCATTCAGCCTCAACTTTTATAATTTATTGTGTCTATAGATTTATGTCCCCTGAACCTTCAATTTAAGGTACAATAATAAGGTCATTTCCAGATTGTAAAATAGTATTCATAAACCATTCAACAAATAAACTTTCTCAATTTCATAAATTATAATCTGTTAAATAACAAAATTTTCCATGATTTTTGGAAGTATTCAAACTTCAATTATTGAGTTGAAAGATTCAATTCGGTTCTCAATTTTGTTTATAATTTATCTTAAAAGAGCAATAATTATTTTATAAAATAACCACTTAATTTTAACTGATTTGTGGAAAATGAAAAGATAAATAAAAAATTTAATTATTTTCTCCATTCTCCAATCATTGTATCTTAAAAGTGAATTAATTATTTTAAAAAATAATTTCATGTTTCCCAATTGACTCTTGGAAAGTAAAGAGATAAAAGAAATAATTTAATTATGGTTTTTAAACTCACAAATCGTTTAGTTGATTGGAAAAGCCAGACAAAAAAAATAGTTCGAATCAAGTTCGAATCAATGTTTTTGATTACGTGGATAAACATATCTGACTGACGTTCTTTATTATTATCAACATAATGGAAACAACGTACGACGCAGAGCAGTTTTATTCGCGTCAGTTTTATTTTATCTTATCAATTTTCCGTTTCCGTGAAGACTTTTTAGACGCTAATTTGAAATTATTTTCTGTGCTCATTTTGCCGTTTTCCAAACTGTTTATGCGCGATGAAGTGTCTGAGTCACTCCATTGTCTCGAGACATAAAAAACAAATCATAAAAACAAAAATTTTTTACACAACTTTCCTAAGCAACAATCTTAAATCAAAAGACAACACACACCTTCAAAACAGACCCGCGTGATAACTTTACCTTCCGTTTGAAGTTGAGCAAAGCTGTTTTAAGTTTTGTGCAAACCAAGCGATTTTCAATTTTTATGAGATAATCATTTCACAGAAGAAATATTGTTCGATAAAACTTATCTTTCACTTTCTTACGATAAAATTATTTTTATTTGACAATATGAAAAAGAGTCTGAGTTTTGAATTTTCGAAACTTTGTTATTCAACGGTTTTTTCTTTAAGATTCAAGTGAAGTTTATGTAAACAAATCCGAGTAAATCAATTGACGCAAATGATACAGAGATTACCAGACAAGATTTGTCATTGATTTGAAAGCTTTATTAACCCGGTACAATTCAATTTAATTTTCTCTACCGGTGTCATTGAAGTTGTTCTTCTGTTAACCATTCCATTTGAAAATATCAACATCTAAATCGATTCAACTTACAAAGATAAAAGTGTCCACTTTAGGACTTCACCTTCTGAAATGCTCAAGAACAACATCCAGTTTCGAACCTTACGCAACGAGAAGACAAACATGTTTTCCAAATTGTGCTTGGATATTATTTACATTTTTGCTGACAAAGGGCGATTGCATGAAATATGTAACGAATTTCGAACGACGCGCGATTTATTATTCTTTGTGTAAAAGACAAGATTCGACACAATTATGACAAAAGCTAATGTCAATTCCTCGCATTTCGAAAAATAATTTATTACTCTTTTGCAATCAAATTTTCATATAACAATTGATGTCGTTGATTTTCACAGAAAACCTGCCACGTTTCTCTTTCTCATTTTTTTTTCAAAGTTACACAGACGACCTTTAAAATCGTCCCGAAGAAAACTGTCACGCCGCTCTCTACTAGATGAATCGTATATTAATAAGTTTCGCCAGTAAAGAGAAAATGCAACTAATTATTTTCGTAACAATTTTTTCATCCCAAATGGATTAACAATTTTGTATCAGGATTATTTCATTTTTGAAGAAATTTAAAATTGGCGCCCAACGTGGGACCACTGTTTACAAACAAATAAATTCTAAAATTTGAAATGTGGCGCCCAACGTGGGGCTATCAAATTTTTTCTTGCGCAAAATTTGAAAACAAAAGTTGATACAATGTTTTAAAATTGAAATAATTTTAAGTTAATTGATTTTTTGAGAACAAAAAAGTCAATATTGACATTGGTCTATCGTGTGGAAAGATAACATTAATTGTCGTCAAAAAAAGCCAAATGTTGACTGATGAAAGATAGAGAATGCTGATCAGAACCTAATCGATTTTAATTTTGCGTTGTCAATATTTTTATTACAAGTTGAAATGTGATTAATTTCATGAGAAAATTTTTAAAAATTGATAATCATAATAACACGGGGAAATGAGTTTCTAGTTGATAGGTAAAAATGTAATTAGCATTCAGCGGTAATTGGCCGATGCAGAGTGCAGGGCAAAAGAAATGCGTGGTCGTGTTCAACCTACTTCTTAGTAGTATCTCACGTGCTTGCATACAGTTAGAATCGAATTCATTTATTTTCGAATTATTGGCACCGTACATTTCCCAACAATTGTCATGCACAGTTGTCACGAGAAACACAATTTCTCATTTTCAATTAAATGAATAAACAACACAAAACACCAAAACCGTTTTCAAAAAAAGATAACTTAAGAGGTAATAAAAAAATAATTAAAGAACAATAAAGAAATTGTTGTCAAGATTGTGGAAGAATGTTGTTAAAAATCGATTGGGAGCAATGAAAAACAGCCGACTAAAATGATGTTTGCAAGTTTTTATGAAGCTCAAACATTGGCTTAAGCAAAAGTGTCAGAGTTATCGTAGAGTCAACAAATTAACAAAGCAATTCGCAATGAAAAATGCAATTAGTCAAAGAAAAAAAAGTACTCTCAAGGGGTAATAGTGTATGGAAATCGATAGTTGGCTCGAGGCCGGTCGTCGCACCGACTTAGCTGTTCTTGTGTTACCATGTGACGATGCGCGTAGCATTGCACTGGCGGATCAAAGACCCAGTTTGATTATGCCGCGAATCCACGCGAAACACCTTCGATTTGCCACAAAAGATCCGTCTCCGCAGGGTCGAATTAAACACGAAAAGAATCATGCCTTCAACTGGGACACTAACTTATTACCTCCAACTTGAAACCCAACCACAATTTTTTTCATCCAACTTTCTAAACTTGACAAAAATTCACCAGGCAAAATTCTTAGACAAACCTTTTTTATTTTTTTATTTATTTATTTTTTTTTGAAATTGAAATATTTTTCTTAAAATTGCTAGTCAAATGTAACATTTTGGTCTAGAAAATGTTTCGTCAATTCCCCTGTCATTTAATCGCGTACTAATCATTGTCTAATTATACAAATTATCATCTGACGACACAATGCAACGGATCACATACTGAAACGTAGAATTTCGCAACATCTGAGTACCAATTTGCAACCATCACATTGTACTGACAACAAACGAGGCTCATTTTCGAACGTGATAAGGAAACAGTTGGTTTTGCAAAAAGTCATCGTCTCATCAAATCTCGGCAATTTTTCGATCCAAGTCGCCATCAGTGTCGTCATTTGTATCACTAACGAACGTGCACGCCTACGTCAAATCCTAAATAACACGTCAACTAGAAATTTGCATCTCTTTATGCATTGTAAAACAAGAATAACATTTAATTGTCCAACTCCGATTTAGGCAACGACTTTTTTTTCGCACTTCGTAAATCATTTTGTTATCTGATTAATGGAAATTGTTAAAAGTTTATTTATTAGAATCAGTAAAAGGTGTGAGTAAAAAAAAGGTGTGTTGATGTTGAAATGGCAAATTTAGTAATTTTATCTATTTTATTGGTTTCGAGTTGCCAGGCGTGTATTTTTTGAAAAAAAAACTTGAATAATCTGATGGAGATCGTTATTAGAGTGTACAATTACAAAAGCACGTGCACGCTCTACGGTATCGCGTATCGTCATGAAAACTAAGAGTACTGTTTTCCGCGACAATAATGAATTCGTCGGTGCAATTAAACTGCTCGTAATTTGGGTGATTGAAGCGATGAATTATGCAATTACTCGGACGCGTCTCAGCTCGTGTTTTCTCATGACGAAAACAAACCGGGAAATTTTTATCTTTTCGCAGGTGATCTCCAACTGCTGACTTGCGCAATTGTTGATCAACTTTGCTCGGTCGTAGACACGTTGTTCATTCACTACTCAGAATTCTAAACGAGGAAACTTTTTTTTTCCTTTCAATAATTTAATTACTGTACAATTTTCCGAACAATGGAAATACGGTTTTTTTGTTTAACTGTCATTTCATGCCGATTTTTTTTTGGTCTGGAATTGATCATAAAAAGGTCGTAATATTTTTCCTCGCATTTCTCGGTTACAAATTGTAACTGGAATTGTAATTCATATTTTGATTCAAGTTTATTAGTTTGCTCCAATTTCATCTAGCCATTTAAAAGTTTTCAACGATGTCACTGCGTCTGACAAAATCGC
This sequence comes from Telenomus remus, assembly GCA_020615435.1. Lineage (NCBI taxonomy): Eukaryota > Metazoa > Arthropoda > Insecta > Hymenoptera > Scelionidae > Telenomus > Telenomus remus. Next base: position 3,381,534 of record CM036336.1, read on the forward strand.
GTGAAAATGTTCAAATTACAAGTTGCATGCTCGACTTCTTTTTCTCAATTCCAAAGCAATTCACTTTCTCTGGACTGAACAATCCGCCAATCCCATATTTGGGTTGGAATATATTTTTAGTACGAAAAACAAACCTCATCAAAACCATTTATTTTCTACCCTGACAAAAAGAGGCCAGAAATAGTGTGGGATGGTGGTAGACTTACAATAATTTTTAATTGCTTGACTCTTTCTTTGCTGATGAAAAGCTTGCGGTTCTAATGGTACATTTTCTTTCAACTTGTATCTACTGTTCAAAACGTCATATTATATTGGCCTCGACGATTCATGCCAGAGAAACTGACTTGTACTTTATGGATGTACTCCAACCTTGTTTTTTTTCACTTATTTACAACCTTTTTTGTTTGAACTTAAAAAATGGTTGGAAAGTTGAATGAATTTTAAATTTAGTCTCCAAATCAACATTCTATAACATCAAATGACAAAAAATTAGTTTTCAAAATTTACATTTTTCACTTTCTCATTCGTTTGGATAAATGCAAAAATTGTCAAAAAAATAATAATGTAAATGCCAATTTTTCTCATACATTAAATGAAAAAATGATTCAAAGATACAATTTTTAATTTCTTTTTTGTTATAGATAAAATGTTATTGAGAAAATTCGTAATACAGTAAGAAAAAATGTGAATGATTGATGAGAAAGTGTCAAAATGAGTATTTTGCGATAAAATACAACATGCGGAAAAGATAGTTTATCGGTGATAAAAATCGCATCGGTGTTTATATCTCGAGTCATTTCTCCAAACAAGCCTTGAAAAATTGACTCGCCGCTTCTTATCTTGCTGGCCATGTCGAGCGCAATTTTTAAATCGTCGATGCATGCCGGCGCGGCCGATATCGCACTCACGTGAGAGAGCTCCTCTCGTGATAATTGCACTTGACTTGAGGAGAAGTCGCGTATACGCACACTTCTTGTGATTTACGATCGATCCAAGGCCGCGGGCTGGTTTCGAAGGAAATGACCTGTCTGCACATTAAATCGCACTTTTTATATCGATTTCCATTACACAAAATGGGTCCGCGCATTTTTCAACTTTTTAACGACGTGGTTTCACTCCGCACTAACGTATGCTCAATTTTCATTTTCGTTCGAAGTTACATTTTAAAAAACTCAGATTTTTCAGTTATTTTATCTTTTTCTTTTTTATTTTAAAGGTATAAACAATTGTTAAAAGTAAATGAACAGAAATTTTCATGAGATTTATGGGCTTGTGCGAATTTTCCGGCTGGTGAGCTAAAATAAACCGTGAGGTTCTTTAAATATCTGCGCATTCAAATCTCTCGAATTCAGCGCCTGAACAAAGAACTTGCAAGCTCTGTTTTCTGCAATCATTATCGTAATCTTTAAATGTCAACAAACTAAATTTAAATTAATAAACACAAATCATATTTTCGATCTGGAAATGTTTGTTTTGAAGTAAAATCCAATTTTGCCTATTGAAAATGTAAAAAGCGAGAAAAATGTTGAATTCTAAAAATTAAAGTTAAATTCCAAACATCTTAACTTGAAGTTGAAATTGAGTTGAAACGTGTTTTTAAACTATACCAAGTGAAATCGTCAGTTCAAGATGAGGCCTTGCAGGTGCAAAAATGTACATTTCAGGAAGCGTATCAAAGAATAGGCAAACATTTAAATTGCAAGAAAAAAACACGTTTTCAAAATGTATCATTTTTAAACTGACACCAAGAGTATCACTGATTAGATACACTGTATTATTATTATTATCGACCTGCTTCTATAAAAATAGCTGACGATCACAGTTTTAGACACATAAACATTCAGTTATAAGTTTCATTCTCTTATCTTTCAACTATCAAAACAGTAGTCACTGTAATTGAGTCGTGAAAAAACAATAAATATAAAAAAAAAAACAAGAAAAAACATAAAAAAATGCAATTTCCGTATTTTCATCAATTTTAGATTGCAATCCAAGACAGTTCTTGAGCTAGAAATTTGAAATTATTTAGACGAGAATCAATGACAACCTTTAACCCTGACATCTTTTTTAGCCTATTAGTTTTTTAAATAAATTTTCTGCAAATTAATTTGTTATCAGGAAAAAAACAGAAAAAAAGGGAAAAACTGTTGTTGATGCACTGATATAAAAATCGTGTGCTTGGAAGAATTCAAAATAATCCTGAATAATAAAAACGCGAGGAACCTGATGTTTGTGACAATCGTCACATTGAATTCGATCGGCAGGTCGAACTTGGAGCTTCGACCTGAATTAATTATGTAGGCCGCGGTTAAATACGTCTAGCTATCCTATATCAACTGCACTCTAAGCGAATAGAATCAACGGGCGATGCTTTGTTGAACTATACCCGCGTCAATGTATGCCATCTTGCTTCATACGTGCCGGTCGTGGTTGTTTGCCAGTTCTATACCATCATCGATTCATACACGTCGATATGTTTAGTTACTAACATTTAGCCACTAATCGAACAAATTGTAGTCAATTGTATAAACACAATAATAAAACGTTTAGTCTCGTTCAACTATGTTAGTTTTCTTCAAGATCTTAAATTCAGTTGAAAACATTTTAACGATCTAGAATTATCAAAACAAATTAATTGTATTTTAATTTTTACTCAAAAAAGAATTCTTGATTATTAAAATTTTTGAAAGTCATTTAAAAATTGAGATTCCAAATGATTAAACTTCGTCAATTAAATTTTCAACAAGAAGTTTGTCAACAAGTTGTTATTAATGTATAAAAATAAAACTTAACGATTTAGAATTATGAAAACAAATTATTTTTATCAAATATTTGAACACTCATAAAGAATTCTTGATTATTAAAGTTTGTTAAACAAATGTCATTAAAAACTGAGATTTCAAATGATTAAAATTCGCCAATTAAAATTTCAACAAGAAGTTTGTTAACAAGTTTTTATTAATGTAAAAATAAAATTTGTTTCAGGGCCCAGTACTTGGGTGGAGAAATTCCCAATGGCTGCTGGTTCGAGGCAGAGTCCGGTGAATATCGAGACTCACCGTGTGGAGTCTGATCACGAGGCGCTGATCAGCAAACCGTTGAGATGGAAGTACCCGGCTACCGCCTCGAAAAAGTTGGTCAACCCCGGCTATTGCTGGCGAGTCGACACCGACGGAGAGGGAACCTGTACGTATCTTTTTTCTCATCCAATTTAAATCGCCTAGCACACAAGTCAATGACACGATTTCACTATTTCATATTAGCCATCGTTTATCGCTGGCTGATAAAAAAAATTGATGTAATGATACGTTACATAAATTCATCTAACCATCAGCATTCGAAAGTTTCACATTTTTGCATTATTTATAGGGATGAGATTTTATGATATGAAATCATAAATTTTCATTAATTTTTTTTTCATTCAATCTGTTTTTGAATTTAAAATTTTTTAAAAAATATTTCTAATCGAATTTTTCGAACGAAAGTAAAACGAACGTGAAACGTGATCGACACAAAATGATTCATGAGCTACAATTTTGATCCCCTCATCAGTTTCATGACATTCAATGAAGCGTATCCTGCGCACACGATATGGCTGGACTTTGTTTTTTGAAGAACTAATTTACGATGTTACACAACAGCGACCGACCGAGTCATTTAAATCGATTTGCATGTGATTTGCGATTGTCGAAAACCTGTCATGTTTTGAAATAAGATTGTGTCGATCGTCGTTCCAAAGTTTGTAATCTTGTTTTTGAACTGTGTCGACTTGTCGAAAATCGAATCACGATTTGATTCAATTCAACGTGTTTTGATTACAATGAATTATAGACTTCCTTTGTGCGACGTGATATTAATATTTCGCTGAGGAAGTGAAACTGACTAATTTATGTTTTTTTTACGTTTCTTCGTTTGAACGTCACAGAAGTTGACTCGGTTTTTTTATTTGACTTTTTAATTGTTCATAAATTGTTACAGTCATCAAGAATATGTTATTGTCAAATACGACAGACAGATACAGATATAAAAATTTGTTACATTGAAAATAATCGTCTCATTAGTTACACGTATTCTTGGAATAACAAATTTTAGTGCCAGTTGGGTGATAAAATTTGTTTATTGGATTTTTTTTATTTCTTAAGAGTTGGTTTTATTGGTTATTGTTTTTTTTTTAGTTTTGAGTGGCGGACCTCTGATGGATGATGTTTATAAATTGGAACAATTTCATTGTCATTGGGGATGCAGTGATTCTCGAGGTTCCGAACATACCGTCGATGGAACAGCTTTTGCAGGAGAAGTAAGTTGTTCAACTGAAAATTCAAATTTTCATTACAAATTCGTGTTCTAGAACGAAAACTAACAAATATTTTTGTTTTGTTTCAGTTGCACCTGGTACATTGGAACACTTCCAAATACAAGACTTTTGCAGAGGCCGCTAAGGCGCCTGATGGATTGGCCGTTTTAGGTGTTTTCCTGAAGGTAATATAAATACTGATTCCAAATTCTTAATTTAAATTATAATATTGAAATGAAATGTTAATTCTTAAGTATCACTGAAAAGAATTAAATTCATGCTGATGACATAATGAGTTTCATGAACGATTTAATTAAAACGATCGGATTCAAAAAGTGAACAACAAAAAAGCAAAATACGGTATAATAAATTGTCCAATCTTAGTGTAGCGAGCAGCATTAGTGGTTCATTTGCATGCATTAAGTTGAAATGTCGTCAATAGATATTTATAATTATCTCTTGCATTCCAGCGAGACCTAACGAGTTCTCATTTTTCGTTGGCGAAAAATTTCAATTATTCAAGTCAGGCGCACGACAAAAGAAACATATCCTGATACAATTTTGATCTCATTAAAATTGAATAGCTACATTATGAATATTAAACTTTGCTCGATCATATTTGCATTCATTCAGCTTGGACTAGGATGAAAGGATGATTACAAAAAAATTGTTCAGGATGTGAAGTAAAAAGTTACTAGTCTACTTGAGTTTTTTGTTTTCGGTTTTCTTATTGAGATTTTTCGTTTACAATTCAAAAACAAATTTGAAAATCCGATTAATCAATTGAACTGAAATTTTTACAGGAGAGCTAACAACCTGATACTCTCTCAAAATGAAACATGATAATTTTATACAAAATACAACCATTTCGCGTCTTGGTTTTATGTAAGCCCTGTAAGCAAAATCCACGATAGTGATTCCTCGTTACATAAATACAAACTCAGTTAACATACTTTGGGAAGATATACAAGATGTGCAAAATGATTGTATTTTTGTTTTTGTTGACCGACCTGAATCGTTTGTTTTTTATATATTTTTGTTTAACAAATTGCATTGTGAACTGGATAGACATTAAACGTGCAGTGCATAATTAATCGACCAATATTCGACTCTGTCATAACAAGTTCTTATGCTCACAACGGACCTAATGAGAAGATGTTATTCCGTCATTTAATATCTTTCAGCGTAATTGAATCGAGCATTGCTGGCAATCATTTTACGCGACTCGATATGTAATACTTACGAACATAATCTATTTAAAATTTTTAATCGTAAATTTTTCCTAACATTCAATTTTAGTCTCATTTCTGAAAATGTTGTTTCGAGTATCATGTTGAAAATCTTATCTTCATAATAACTCAAAATTTTAATTCAAATCTTCATTTTTCATCGTACACAAACGTTTTCGTTCTTTTGAAATTTGAAATTCTAAAATTTTGTTACGCCTTAAATCCAAACTATGAAAAACATCGTTAGATCTCATTGTTTTCGAAAAATTTTGGTCTTAAATTGTTGCAAATGTGTTCTTCGTCGCGATCGAGCGATACCAAAGTTTTTTTTTCACGTTACATAATTTTGTATCATCAAAATGATTTTTGAGATATTTTATATTTCATTCCTACCAATTTGGTTTGATTGCGTTATTTTTGGCATGATTTGAAATGAATGAAATTTTACTATTTTATTCGTTTGTTATATTACAATACGACATTTAATTAGTCTTTATGTAACAATGCCAAGGTAACAAAAAACAGTTTCAATTCGAATTGAATTGACGTTTGAGTGGATGATTTTTAATTCTCCTCACGATCTCTTTCGATAAATTCAAGTATCTTGATTGGCGCATCGGTGCAACCGATTTGTGCAAGTCAATCTGTCAAACTTGTTTCATTGTTCTTAAACTCTTTGTTGTCTTCCGCATTCCATTCTGAGCTGCACTTCTTTGCATAATTCATCCTGATTGCACGGTGCAAACTCTATTTTTCTTCTTTGAATTCAAAAAATGCAAAAAGAAAAATCGTACAAAAAATTCTTTTCACTTTAATTTTTGAAAATTTGTATCAAAACTAATTTTATTAATACAACTATTTTATTTTTTATAGGTTGGAGAAGCTCACGCAGAAATGGAAAAAATAGCCCGTTTGCTTCCCTACGTATCGCATAAAGATGATGCAGTGGACATTGTGGAACCTACCATCGATCCCAGCAAACTTCTTCCAGGTAAGATTTCTGAATAAATTAAAACCCTGGCAAGCAATTTTTCATCTCGAATTGAACGCTGAAAATTTTCCTTTAATAAAGCCACAACTCTTCATTGAATTTCTAAATGATTCGTAATCATTTTCCAATAGTGCAAATGTTAACTAATAATAATAATCCTGAAATTGAATCGACGAGTTGTAACTTTCCTTATACAGAGAGACCAAATTTTTTCTTTTTGTAGCAATCATAGATTCAAGTGTCAGTTTAGACGTTTCATTTGAAAGTTCAATGCGGTGTCAATATGCCAATTGAAATGCCCTCTCTAATTTAATTCAGGGAAAATTTTTTAGTCGTCCTGATTCAAAAAACCATCCAACTGGTTTTCACATTTGACTGTCTTTGCAAAAAGTTATTTTCACAATAATGGAAAAGTCGTCTTTATTAATCGCAAAAAAGTCGATGAAAAAAGACACGATAAAAAGATTCGAGGTTGAAAATTGCTTGCATAATAAAAACCTGTAACTTGCAAGCGAAGCATAATTTTTGCGGCCCTAAAAGTAGTTTTCTGTAATAAAATAATTAAATTTTCTCGTCCAATTGAGAGGGCAACATTTTCCACTTGGTTTCAGTTAGTGATAACAATCGATTCAGTTGAACGAATAATTGACTTAATTCAACCTGATGAAAATAAAAAATTAATAGAAAAAAAAGTGGAGAAAAAACATAGGTCAGGCAAAGAGATACTTTAAAAACAAAAATTGACATTGACATTGCGTGAAATAAGAATGATTTCTGTTTGAATTCAAATTAGTTAAGAGCGGACGAATTGGTTCGAAAAAACGGTCCAACGGATGTATGCGTTGGGCCGACCGATTCATATGGCCCGAAAATAACTGGGACCACCGAGGTTAGTACATTGCCTTGGGGTAGTCGCAAAAAAGCGATTTTCGAAGCCTGTTTGTGTGTGCAATTTTGAACGACAAATTATCGTCATTCCAAGATGTTTCAATGTTCAGAACACTTTTTCATCAGAAAAAAATTTTTTTTCAATATTTCAGTTATACTTTTGAAAATCATAAATATCATAAGAAAATTAATACCAATCAATTCACAAGGATCAATAATACCATGAAAAATTGATTTTTTCTTTTATTTTTATTTTTCTAATGTTTTCCTTATTTCTGTGTGCAATTTTTATTCGCAAGATTAATAGGCCGAGGAGTACATGAATTATTTCCTTTTGATCAAGTGTTATTATTTGTGCTTTTGATGTGAGACTGAAATCGCACTTGTTCGTTTTCGCAGTGCACAAAGCCGGCCAATTTTAGCTCGCTGTAAATATTATCTTTGCGGATGACTTTCTTAGAGGGTGCCCGAACTTGATGATTTATTTTGTTGGTTTGAGAAATTCACCGATCGACGGTCAATAATTTTGAGTTGTTGTTCCAAGAAACAGCTCAATTTGTATCCAATTTATAAAACTATCAAATAGTTTTAACGTTATTTTAACTTGAAAAAAAAAACAATATTTTGTTTTCATGATGCACGTTTTGATTTTTGAGTGTTTCATGCAAAACCGATTTGTAAGACTTTTTTGAACAAATTTGTGACTTGTAAATTTATCTACTTTTTCTATTTTTAGCTGACGATAATGGATACTGGACATATCTTGGTTCTTTAACGACACCACCCTGCAATGAAAGTGTGATTTGGATTCTGTTCAAAAAGTATATCGAGGTTTCCCACCACCAATTGAACATTTTCAGAAACCTGCGAAAATTCCCTCGTGGCGAGGAGTGTCCTTGCCACGAAAATCATGGAGCTGTAAGTCATCAATCTTTTTCGTCTATCAATAATCAAAGTTTGACTAGAAATTTAAACAACATTTTTTTTCATTTTAGGTGGTCAACAATTTCCGTCCTCCACTCCCTCTTGGAAACCGTGTCCTGCGAGAATGCGGCAGCCTTTAAAAGAATCACCTGTGCATGGCGTTCAGCGCGAATTTTTACAATTCATAGCCATATTGAATCATAAGTTATTTTGTACTCGTCATTAAAACGACGCAGGGTATTTTCTTTTATTACAATAACTCATCTTTATTTATACATTTGATCATAAAAAAGAAACCGATTCCGCCAATCTTATCAAGTAACCAATCAATTTTAGTTTGTAAATAGGAGACAATCGAGTGAGACTGAAAAATAGCTGTTTATCCCTGTAATAATTATTATAGAAATTTTATTCTTGTTATCAGTCTCATTCAAAAATCGACTTTAGCCGAAAATGAAAACAATATAGTAAATAGTTTAGCGAAAAAATAGTTAAACTATTAGTCTCAGTTTTAATACACAATCAATTTTTGCATTCAGATTAAATGAAATATTTGTCTGTAAAATTTAGCAATAGTACAGTTTTTTTTCAAAATGTATTCATAGGCTGAAATGAAAGATTTATAAATTGAATTAAAAATATTGACTTTCTTCCTAGTTCCTCTAGAATTTCTGTTTATTTGTGTGTTTGCATACTTGACATTTATTACCGTAACAGCGAGTGTAATCGCCCCAACGTTTTACTACTGCATTCAGGAGGCTTCATGTGACATAATAGCTAATCTCGTTGAAAAATAGCAACGTCTTTTAAAGCGTGCAATTCAAATGCGTCAACGAAAGAATGACGAGCATTCACCACTACATTTTTTTAAAAGTAGAAAAACATTTAAAAAGCTGAAAATCGTTAAAAGACGTAATTTTTATTCAAACTTGACTTTCTGTAGGTGTTATTATTTTCTTTATAACTTTCTGATAAGTTTTTTTGGTAGTTGTATTAATTAGTTACTATGTCGAGCTAATTTGAATCATTAAATTTGTCTTCAAATTGATATTTTCAACATATAAAAAGCAAATTAAATGTACAAGAAAAGTGCCTATTACTTGATTTATAAAAACTTATCTATAAAATTGATTTGTTCAATATTAGTGTTAAAATATGAAATTAGTGAAGTTAAAGTATGTAACTTTACTGATGATGTCAAAAATAATGTAACAATTGAATACTGCACGTAAATGATTAATAAAATTATGATACGTTTTTGAAAATGTGTGTTTAAAACAATTTCTTGAACTTACACCCCAATATAGAATTGAAAATTCAAATAAAACCTTGTATAATCAGGCTATCTTCCTGCAAACTTTTTATTTGTAAAAAATGTTACAGTCAACGATTAAAATTGTGATCAACTTAAAATCATATATTTTACATTATTTGGTTGCAAACAGCTTGTATAGCAGTATAAAACTATAGACCTACAAATAGCATTTTCGTCAATAATACTTTCAATGTGTGGACAAGCTTCATAAACAGTTATAACAAGTTGTGTAGGCATGATTCGGATGGATAAATTGGTCCTCTATGACGATACGTTACAAGTTTTAATCAATCCCTAAAAATAATTTTTCAATCTTTAATTTCAAAATTACACGAAAATATTCAAAAAATTACTAACAGTGAATAAAATGATACCTTCAAGTCGTCAATATGTTGATCCCAATTATCCTGGCTTCCAATCAGTTTTACAGCTTCCACGAGAATCTGCGTGATCTTCTGGACATTACTTTTGAACAAGGTAATAACATCGGCAGGACGAACACCATCATCGCTGTCTTTCCAACAATCATAGTCCGTAGCCATGGCAATGCTAGCATACAGAAGGCCAGCTTCTTTCGCCAAACAGACCTCAGGACATGTTGTCATGTTGACCAAATGACCGCCCCACAATTGAAACATTTTACTCTCAGCCTTAGAAGAAAATCTCGGTCCTTCTATCGTTACAACAGTACCTCCTTTTTGAATAGGAATTTGCAAATTTTTCGCTGCGAGGTAGATCATCTCCGATGTGTATTTGTCAAAAGCTGGTTCCATGGGCAGATAACAACCTCCTGCAAAAAAAAATTTGGTAATGCAAACTCGGTAATTACAAAATTGTTGGTACGAAAAATGGAAGTAATAATGTTTCGTTTGAACCTGGATAGTTCGGGGATGTTCCATCAAAAAATGTATTTTTTCTGTGAACAGTTCTGTCGATGTAACTGTCAGGAATGACAAGTTGTCCCTTGTCAATGTTTTCACTCAAAGAACCACAAGCTGTAGACGCTAAAATGTGAGTACATCCTGCAAGACGTAAAGCTTCGATGTTTGCACGGTAGTTGACCAGTGTAGGAGTCACTTTATGGCCTGGTCGGTGTCTGGAAATACGAGATGATAAAAAAACTTGTTATAATTTTATTTATAAGGTCTTTTCTGACATTCGTTTATTTGGAAAATATGATTACTACTTTTTGCAACAGAGATCTGAACTATATCATTATTATTTGCATTTCACATGATATGAACGAATACGACGCAATAAAAAATACATAAAATAATAAAGATACAAAAAACGTACCTTGAAAGAAGTACCACTTCAACTCCATGAATTTGACCTTCGTACAAATCACTGGACGGCAATCCAAAATCGTTTCTTGCATCTTCGCATTTGATTACTGATGTTGATTTTAAAATTTGGCTTGCAGGATCGTCTAATCCTGTGCCACCAATGATTCCTATCTAAAATAAAAGAAACGATTTAATTGTAAACAAAACAAAACAAATTTAAATTTGGAATTTCTAATATCGGGGGTCTTAAATATTTCAGCTTTAGAAATATTATCGTTTAACTTCAACTAACCTTGATATTGTGGATTCCCATTTTTCAAAACAAATTTAAAAATGGTAAACAGTCCGTGTTTTCGTGTTAGAAAATGAGAATTTATTTAAAATTGTGTAAGGCTATTTATGAAAGCCGATGAGAAAATATGCAAAATCAAAATAAAGATAAACCCGGTGCCACGTCTGAAAAGTCTATCACGTTAACACGCTTATATAAAAGTATTTATAGGTTATGTAAGTTATCTTTGTGCAAATGTAATCTATCAACTTCATTTAACCTTGCTGAATTGTCACGTTTTCTTAATCTTTTTCAAATAGCCAGCAGTAATTTTGCACTACTTCAAGTGTGCAACTGTGGTTTCAATTTGTAGCGCTGCAATCGGAAATCTCTGTTTGTTTTGCGCGAACCACTCCAAAAATCGATTTCAATAAATTATTTTGAAAATAATATAAACTTTTATAAATATTCAAATATAGGATGGTTGGGGTGTTGAAATCACAAACAATCTTCAATTTTTTATAATTCTGTATTATCTCGAACATAAAGTAGAAAAACGAATAAAGAGTGTATATACGAATAGAAAGAAAAAAACATTTTCAATAAACTAATACATTTTTATAAACTATAAGCTCGTATAAATTATTCGTATTCCATTCATCATCAGTTTGTTTTATCATCATTGGGATGAAAAAAAAAATAAAAGAAAGGAGAATCAGAAGAAAAATCAATTAATTACAAACACAATATTCGAAATAAACCGAAAAATGTTTTAGGGAAAATACGTGTATCAACATTAACATTATATTTATTTGAAGATTAAAAATAAGTTATATGTCCCAATTACACGAAAAAAATAAGACTTAATATGGTCACTGTGCTGCGACCGTAACCATTGTTGTCAAGGCATTGATTAGAGCGATGTGCTTAAAAAAATTTTTTTTTGACAATAAACCAGTAGTGTCTAGTTTTTGCCGTGTGGTGACTTGTCCTGATTAGCGTATAAACATAACACTGTCACCACACAATATTAATTCAAAAAACTGCAATTTAAAGCTTTTTTGTCATTGTCACTTTTGAGACATGGACAAGCATTTACCCTCATTTATGACAGAACCAACACATATTTTTTGATAATCTTGTCATGACCTTATTGTTATAATTTTTTTGTTTTCCCATCAGTGTATCCAATTTTAGTGTATGTCAGAGTAAAAATCTATACAATACAAATATCAGTTTAAGATATAGAAAGTTCGAACTCTCTTGCCTTCCCCCTTTTGTCAGCTGACACCTACTCTCGACCAACCAGAACTTGATCAGCTGATCCTCAACGTCCTCAACAACTGTCAATCTTCCCCCACTCCTCCGTATTTGGTCAAAATTTCAGCATCGATTCGACAATCTTTTCAAGCTCGGGAATCGGGAACTAAACTCAACCATCCAAAATTATCAAAACAAAACAATTTGTCATACATTTTCACATTTCTCACAGTAAACAAAACGAAATTCGATCAGCGCAGTTAGTTCGAAACGAAAACTTGAAAACCCACCTTGAATGTCATCTCGAATCTCGGACTTAACCTTACAACTAGTTCGAAATCGATGATGCACGACCGCGGGATATTGGGTATTCGCGGAGTGAAGCTATAGATGGGATCCTGACATTCTGGCCGCAATTTGTGCCTCCGTCTCGTGACTTTTAGAATGTCGTGGAAAGGATTTCGTGCGACATTGCAGAGACAACGGCTGAGTGCTAGAACCGAGTCGCTGATCACCTTATTCCGAGCCTTGTGATTATGTACATATGTTGATTTGCTTATTGCTATTAATAAAAAATGTGGGATGCAATCAACGAAGCGTTAGATGAATTCCGTCTTTTTTCCAATCTGCAAGCTGCTCCAACAACGAATCTAAAGGTATACACTTTGCAAATTTCACCTTCCATTGTTTATGATGAAGGTCAATGTTTTGGTTTTGGCTCTGAACTAGATTTCGTTCGAGTTTCTAGAAAATCTTTAAAATCACATTTTGAAATTCCAAATTCAGTACAAAATTTGTATCTTTTCTCCATCTAGATCATCATTGAACGTCGTAGAAAAATTTTTTTACATCATTAACATTTTATCGTGATCATTTTTTCTCCTAATCAAATTTACTTAATCACATTTGTTAATCGTTTTTTAATTCGTTTCCAGACAATGTTTTAAGATTGCAGTGTTCCTATCTCGAAAGCAATGGCTGGCAAAAACGAGCCAGAAATAGATTTGGCCATGGAGGACCTTTTTGAGCTGGACTGCCTGATCAAAGCGACGGATATTCGGTTCACTGCAAGATGCGAGGTCGGACACAGGCAAATTTTCGCGTTTGCCGTGGGAAACAACGATTTGGGTCTTTACTATTTGGAAGACGAGAACAGCTCGCCTGTCATCAAACGTGTCCTCTGGTTCAAGGAGCACACCAGAGCCATCGTGGCGATGTCCTTCGACCCGACTGGAACTTGGCTCCTTGTTGCCAGTTTTGATGGGTCGCTTTTCATCGTCCCTGCTTTGGCTATTGTTGGCAAAACTAACACGACCAACCAAATCTGGAGCACTGAAGATGTTACGTCGTTTACTAATTTGAATAATGCTAATGCTTCCTATGCAAGGTATAATTTTTGAAAACAAAAAAAAAATATTAAAATTAAATTAAAAATGAATGTTGAACTTGAAAATATATCTTTTTCGCAGTCCAAGCGCACTTACATGGTGGCAAGGAGTGACAGTGGCAATGAATATAGGAGTTATAGGAACGGAGACTGGAGAGATAGTGTTTATAAATTTGGAAAGTGGTCGGCGGATGAATTCGACGCACGTTACTGGTCAGATATCGAATTTGCAGATCTGCCATGACAACGAAATGAACACTGTGGTGTCGCTGTTGATCACGAACGAGAGCCGGGAACAGTGGCAGCTAGTGTTGGAGCACTCAGTTAACGGTTACGTGTACCCACTTGACAACGACAACGTCTTTAATCAGAACTCGACTTATGCCCAGCAGTCAAATGATAATAACGACGACGGAATTAAGAATCTTCCAGTCGCTCGGTCCAGGCTGCAGGGACTCAAACAACTCTCGGTCGAGAAACTCGTTAACTTGAAACAGAAACTGGCTGAAACTAGGAATAGGAATTTGATGTCTTCTTTTATTAGACGAGGTGAGAAAGTAATAGGCATGATAGTTTATTTTTTTGAAAACTTGAATCTTGTATGCTCATAGACTTTTCATTTGTTGTTCGTTTAGACAATGGTAGTAACAATGCTTCCGATGAAATAGCGACTGATGATTACGGTAACTCGTACGACAAAAAGAGGTCCAACGACATGTTGGGAAACCACGCGATCTCTCCAACTCCCCTTCGAAGGGACGTGTTCCTCATGCGATGGAAAGTTCCTCAGGATGGAAAACTCATGTACATCAGATACATTTCCTCCACGAACCATGCAACTGTATGTGTATGTTCAATTTTTTTCCTCTACTAACAAACGCCTTTCTCAACAAAAATCTAACTGGAATCAGAAGTCCTATATCACAATCACAGAATTTCGTAACAAATTGTTGTATTCGCCTATTTTTTTCATTAGAAACATGGAATTTAACTTTTGGGATTTGATTTTACAGATTCACGAAAGTGCAACGTCTTCGAGTCCGCTGTCAATACACAAAATGCCCGAGCGTTGTAGCGACGTTCTATTAACCAGTCAATTATTTTATATCAGCGATATTCATAAACGATCGTTGTGTGTGATTTCTCGAGCGCTGTCGGAAATGAATAAAAATGAAAAGTCTGAGCCCGAATCAATCATTTGTCGAATTAGGTTCGATAAGCACGAGGAGTTTGTTAACAAAATGTACATAGTGACAAACTGGACGAAACCTACAGATAAGAAGAACGATGATGGTGATACAAAATACCAGTTGCCCACAAAGGTCGATGATATTAACATGGAAATGCCCTCAGTTGATTCTTGTATGGTTGTGACCAATTTCGGAGTCTATCAGATATCTCTAAAGTATGTTTTATTTTCTGTTTATATCATACTAATTTTTATTTTCTTTTCCTTTTCTTTTTTTATTTCATATTTTATCGATTTATTTGTTTTATAGGAAAAATTTACTGTACCTTTTCATGGATTTGGTTTTGGAGAGACAAGAAATGGAAAAGGCTGGAAAATTAGCACTCATTTTTGGTTTGAACGTTCAGCAGCTACTCGAATTGGCCGGCGATGTTTTGCTATCGAACAAGCAACCAGCTAAAGCTGAAGTTCTTTACAAAATTTCGAGGGTAAATTTACCTCCTGAAATTGTATGGCAAATAATATTTTTATTTTGTTTTCATAATGTAAATCTACGGTTTCACGATTTGATTGTGATTTAAATTTTTTACAGTGTCGGCCTCTGAAAACAATGCTGAAGTTTGCCTTTGCTGGATACACGTCGGAATTGTTAAACTGTTTGAAGTACTGGCTATCGCCACCCGCTGTTTCTGAACATTCGATTTCAATGAGAGCAAACTTATCCGACCTTGCAGTCATCGCTTTTACAGAATATTCGCTCAGGGTTCATCTAGGGTTTCAAAGAGCTTCAGTGAAGCAATTAGATAAGGATTTTGTGTAAGCAACCAAATTTAAAATACGTTTAAAATACGATGCAATTTTTAGTTGTAAATTTTAATATGAAAATGTAATTGGTTAAATGTTGCAGACATTTTTTATCTACTAACAAATTTTATGACGAGTATCTCGCGGTCGGGATTACCGGACAATCGAGTTTGTGGAATATCTTATACCATTTGGCTGTCAAACGAGGTCTTTATGCACAAGTTTTGGAAGTACTTATGAAGTTGAAGCGCAAACTCTTATGCATCTTCAACCCTGATAGTGTTGAAGTATCTCCGAACAATTGTAAGCATTTGCGAACTTTTAAATTAACTTCAACTTTGTAATGGTGTTTATTAACTAAAAGTTTCGACTGGTTATAGATGGCCTATATATGTGTATTAGTGAACCAAATTTTATACAAGAAATGTTGATGAATCCTTCCCTAGCGAAGGAGCATATGGAATTAGTTCACAACGCTCTTTCGAAAATACATATATTCGTTTTACAGGTAACAACATTTTCTCACAATCTTTTTCTTGTTGTTTTATTTGTTTGTTTATACTAAAATGTAAATTTTTTTGATGTTGCAGAGACTGATTAAGTTGTACGATCCAACTAATGTAGCTTTAAGGCCTTTGCTTATCAGGTACAAAAGTCGATACAGAACAACTTCTCGCAGTTCGGTATCTAGTCAGTGCGACTCTCTTGGATCAACGGATTCTGGAGTAAATATTTTCTATTTTAAATTAAAAAAAAGAACTTATAAGTCATTAAAAACTCATCACATTGTTTTTCTTTTGAAACAGGCGGAGTCTATAGTTGAAGAGATCATAGAAACCTTTATACTTGTATTGTTGACTCTTATCCACAGGAAAACTCCTGAATTGAATTATGAATCTCGGTTAATGCTGCGAACTTACTCACCAAGTTTAGACAAGGTAAGTAAATTAAATCTAAATATTTGTTCAAAGTTTAACAAAATCGATCTTATACAAAATTTTTCTTATTTTAATAAAAATGCTTCTTTCATTTTACAGCAAAGCATTCTGCGTAATGTAGATTTCAAAAGGCGACTTCTCAGTACAGGATGGTCGCACGCCGCGATAGTCAGGAATGGCAACATTTACACTTGGGGATGTATTTCGGATGGTTGTTTAGGTAGCGTAAAATCGTACCAAATACTTGTCAATTAAAAAATTAAATTAACCCACTTAGAACGAATTTACGAGAAAACACAAATTAATTTATTACACAAAATTGTAGGCACAGGACCTCCAAGGCACGGTCGAGCAACTCGTTACTGTCTCCCAGAACCAATAGTCCTATTCAAAAAGATGGAAGTAGAAGTATTCAGTGTTTCCTGTGGTCGTCAACACACCCTGGCAGTTACTAACAACGGCGTTTACGTTTGGGGTGGAAACGATCAGGGACAACTTGGTCTAGGTAACGTCTGGCAGTGTCCGACACCAGAACTCATCCCAGCGTTGGCCAGAGAAGTGATCACAGACGCAGTCGCTGGCCAGTACCATTCCGTTGCCCTGACCATGGACGGACGAGTGTTCACCTGGGGATGGGGTGTTCACGGACAACTTGGACACGGCAACACATACAGCAAAAACCTTCCTACACTCGTCACTCCACTTTTGGGAATTGTTATCAGACACATCAATGCAGGCCATGCACACACTATGACTTTGTCTACTGAAGGATACGTTTACGTTTTTGGATGTAACGTGTTCGGCCAGTTGGGAACTGGAAATACGAATAAAAGTTCTGTTCCTATCAAAGTGAACCTGCAGGAGAGGATTGTTTTGATTGCCACAAGATATTTTCATAATGTAAATTGAAGTGTTCCAATTTTAAATTGATTTGTTTGTTTGGATTTAATGGAGGATTCAAAGATAATGTTATTTTATTATTTTTAGCTTGCCGTCAGCCAAACGAACAAACTGTACATCTGGGGGGTGAGCCCACAGGTTTTGAGACTACAGTCACAGGCTTACAAAAAAACCAAAGTCGCAGAGTACTGGGCAGCTGTTGAACGAAAACTGCTAGAGGAATTTGTAGACGTTTCGCGACAGAACGATAAGATCGATTCTAAATTTGAGGAACTACCGATTCAACAGCCAGAATGTTCGAACAAAATTCCAAATGGCAAAGCAACGAAATTGAGCAGTGGATCAAAAAGTAGTAAAAGTTCCAAGGGTATCAATATCGGTACGCTCAAGGAGATTCAAGTTCATTTGACTCCGACTCTGATAGACACTAATTTGGTTCGCGGGCAGATTGTTCAGGTAAAAAATAAATACAACAAAATAAAACAGATTATTGAAACAAAGGGAAATGAATGAAGATTTAAAATACATTTATTTTCAATTCAGATATCAACAGGATGCCACCATTCTGCTCTTTTGACAAAAGACGGAACGGTTTATACATGGGGTCGAAATTTAGATGGTCAGTTGGGTATTGGAAGTCGTTGCGAAGTTGTGATTCCCACTCCGCTTAGTTACAATCCAATTCAAGTTCAAGTTCCTGCTAAGAACAGGAGAAGAAGCAACGAAAGCATGCGGGATGAACATAACGATGCAAACAACGCTGAGTTTGGACAGAACAACTACTCGCAAATTTTGAAGGCAGTTCGAGTGTGCTGTGGCAGTGATTATACTGCTGCCATTCAGCCTGGTAAGAATAATTTTTCAATAGTAACTGGAACTATCAAGTTGAAACAAAGTTTTAGGTACATTTTTACAGAACACGAATCTTGAAATTTCATTTTTGTAAATTGTGGAATAACATTTTTTTCAATGTTTTATTAGGAGGCACTGTGCTGGCATGGGGAAACAACAACAGAGCCCAGCTAGGTCGAGTTCCAGCAAACAAGCCATTGAGCTATGATAAAAAGATGTTCGTGTTGAAGTCTGCTAAGAGGATAGTAACCTTGCCTGGAACGACACACACAATAGTAGAAAATCCTAGTCCAATACCGACAATACCTTCTCCAACAATATCCTATCAAAGTTACGACGTAACTCCACTCGCGAACCTCCTCCCCCCTTTGAGTCTGATCGAAAAAACACCTGGAGTTAACACTCTTCACTACGCCCTGGAATATTTCACCGGAATTTTCGATTCGGACAAGATAATCCAAAAGGTTAATAATCATCCTCAGTCAAACACGAAACATGATTATCAATTTTAAAATTTGCATAATCAATTTTCGTTATTTATTTTGCAGAGTGTGTTGTTGAAAAATTTCCAAGCTGCGTCGAAGCTCGCCCTCCTCGACGGCAACTATCCATTAGCTCTCTCTTATCAACTCGAGGCAATCAAGCATCAAAATTTATCGTCAGCTCAAATCCAAGAGAAGCAGCATGACTTGAAAGAGAACATCAAACGATTTGACGAGCAGATCGAAAGAAACTTGATCGACACCCTCGAGGAGAGTGTGAACAAAACGAAGATGAAAATGCCGAACAGCAAGTCGCTCGACACGTTTCAACTTCTGGGCCAGGACGAGTTGTACACGTTCAACTGCCAAGGTGGATCGGAGGAGTTGTGCGAGGAATCGAAGGACGACGATCAGGAAGAGATGAGCTTGGAATTGAAAGGAGAGGTCAGGTGTAACGGTTACGAGCCGCCCAAAGAAAACGGCGTTTCCGAAAGGACATTGTACATCCGATCCATCACCCCAGACGGTCAGTCTGTGTCTGAAGACAAGAATAGAAATCAAACTGCGACTAGTAATGATACGTTGCTGAAAAGAGCAACTGAAGCTATCGAATTTTATATCAACGACATTGACGACGAGTCTCATGAAGTTATGCGCGATATTCTGCAGTTGGCTTTGGACTTTTGGGTTGAAAATGAACTGTCGATTGATAGATTGGAGGCTGTGCTCTTGAAACATATGCAGAAATTGTTTTATCCTCTTGGAATGTTGTTGTTTTGGTAAATATTGAAGAACAAAAAAGAAGAAACTTGCTTTGAACATTTGAGTTAATAAACAATTGTTTTTAGTCACAAGCCAGTTCCTGAAAATGTAACAGAAAACGACTCGGAAATCAAAAGTTTAAGAACGATGAACTCGCTGTCGACCAAGTTTTGCCTGCAGGTTTGCACGATGTTGCTGCAGCACGTGGATCAAGGTACATTTTATAATTAGTGTTTATTTATCGTCCACTTGAAATTGAATAAAAATGGCGCGTTTAATCTGGAACTGAGATAGCTATTTTAAGACGATGAGTTGTTATTATTTACTCGATGTTATCATGCTCCACTTTCTTTATGGCATGCTCGTACATTCATTAAAACATGTTGAGGCGCAATAAATAATTTATGGAAAATGGTTATATAAATTAACAGGTAAACCAACTGCTGAGTACATTGAGATTCTATCTCTATTGATGGCCAAACATTATGGACCGCCACTCACCGGCTATCCTGGATCGAGTGAAAATAAAACACCACAACAGATGATGGAGGGTGTCATGAGTACCATATCGTCAAGCAACTGCGATCCCAGGCAGTTCATTCATATTAAAGTACGTGACAAGATCTTGTTTGCAAATCTCTTATTAAATTAATCCTGACGAACTGTCAAACAAAATTCAATCAGTCAATTTAAAAGTAAAAAGGTAAATTTAATTGAAAAAAAATCTAAGCAAACAGTCAAATCAACGAAATCGTTTAATTATAAAGTAAATTAATGATTTTCACAACTGTGGATTTATTAAATAATAAATAAATAAATCTCATTTCAGGATCCAGAAGGTGTATCTCGTTTGCTGTCAGTTGACGAAGACACAGTGGTTTTCACTTGTGGTCATCACTTTCCAATATCTGTCTATCAATCGGAAATTGTACCTGGAATGGAAGCGGACTTGTTGGTCTCGCGATCTCTGTCTTTGCCGTGCACCGCTCGCTATTTGGGCGACGCTTTCAACGCCATGAACAAACCAGAAACCCTCTGCCCTGTTTGTATCCCGCGCGCGCTCCAGAAAGTTGTTAAAAACGTGAGCGAAAAGCGAACGAACAACTGATTCGATTGTTGTGATCAAATTTAAACATCGATGAACAAAGCAGATTAATATTCAAAGATTTCGTTCGCGAACTCAGACGTCCTTTTACAGTTAAGACTAGACGAATTTAATAAACAGTTAGCGTAACTATAGAATTTGTAAATCCTCATGAAACTACTCGGACGGTATGATGTGGTCTTAACAAGTCAATTTTTCTTTCTTTTCGTAATCTTAGAATTTTCGACAATAGTTTTTAGTTACTTGTGCTGATAAGTCAGACATGACTTTTTCTGACTTTTTCAGACTTTTGTTTCTCCCATTTCGTTTGACTCAACGAATAGGATTTTGATCTTGAAGATGTAAATTAGTAGATAATTGAGTAGACAAAGTACCACTGGCGTCCGATTCGCGAACAAATGCTGAAATAATTTATTGAATAGTTTAGTTGACTTCGTTGAATTGTACTGTGGAAATTTTATGTATGAGTTTTCTATTTCATCGGTAAGGCAACTTATCTGTGATTGTTTCTGACTTACGACTCATTTTGCTGTCAACGAATTTTTTTAAGCTGGTTAGAAGTTCGTCGTTGAAATATTGTTGAAACAAAGCATAAAAAGGCTTCGTTTGTTTGATTGACTGTTTTTCATAAGAAAAGAGCCGGAGAACAATCTTCAACTTAAACTTTTTATATAAGTTTTTAGAAATTTAAATTTAAACATAAGACACTTTATCCACAAGCTCAAAAAATTTACAATAGTTTTTCAGCCGAAAGTTTGTATCCATAATTTTGAGACAACTTTTAGTTCATGTTATTGGTCTCCTTTGAAAGTTGCTTACCTCGATTTTCTTTGTGCCAAATCTTTTTATTGGACGATGGTGTTAAATAAAGTTATTGAATTCTTCCAGTTACATTACAATGAAATAAGGGAAACATGGTTTTATAAAATATTTTACATTATTTTTATAATTTAGTTTTCATGGTTATTATTAAATAACAGTTTTCTCTTTTTGCAACAGCCTATTGAAAAAGTCATCTTACATTTTTGAATTTTTTTTTTCAAGTCAGGACGACACGATAATACAATGTGATCTCTGATGGGGCAAAACCGCTGCGTTACAAAAAATAATTGCACTCAAAATTTTTTGCTCAAATCAGATTTTTCACTTGATAATCACTTAAATAACTCAATTTCTTCTTATTTGTATTTCTCATAATTTCTCCAAACGATGTAAAAAAGTGATTGAAATTATATTCTACATCTGCATCTGAAATGATACAACTTGATTGTTTTTGTCTCAGCTCGGTTTTGCTCTACTCTATATATAATGAATTGTTAAGTGCAATATACGCTGAGTGATTCTGTAACATAAATAAATAAGTCATTTAAAAGTTGATGAAAATAGGACTATGTTTAATTCAATAAAAATATATCTGATTAAACAAAAAAGGAGGTCAAATTATACTTCCACAGATTCTTGTAAATATGTTTTATTTAAAAAAAAACATATCGTTCATCTCATTTATATGCACGCAATCATTCCTTTAATTAATCAAAGCTAGACAGTTTAGTCGCAGTTAATGTTGTTTTGAAAAGAAAAAGTTTTCATTATTAAAAGCGCTTATTACTGAAGGTAAAATTAAAATATGACAACTGGTCTGTTGGCAACCAATCGCGCAATGACGACTCTATGATTAGCACAATCTCGCATCTCGTTTGCTCCGCATTTTTTTCACTTTCACACTCTTTTTAAAAACTAACTTAAACATTTATACAATGGAATAATTACACGATTGTATTAACCCGCAAAGCGACACGCATTGCATCGCAACCCGTATGTTTGTGTCCATTGTATTTTAATGATAAATCATCCGGGGTAAGAAGAAAATCAATGGAGTCGTTACAAATGCAATGCGCGCCGCCAATTAACCACATTTTTAATATTAAAAAAAAATTACGCATGGCGCAATTCGATGCACTTATCTTAATACATGAGCTATGGTTCATTTTGTATTTAAAATTATTTACAAAACGTACGAAGGTTCGACGTAACATAGAAACACGTTTTCATAATTTTTTTCAACTGAAATAGTTTGTTTACCAAAAAAATAAATTACTAATCGAAAGATCGTCGAAAATACAATAATATGAATTGAACCAAATGAAATATAAATAAATAACATTTGTTTGTTAACAAGTTTTTTTTTGTTTAAATTTTGAACATCGTTTCGCGTTTGTTCTCTCGAGAGAGAGTCATTTACAATTTGTACATTATATAAAAGGATAACATGGCCAAGCGAAACTGAAGGTCAACTTTTTCCCTCAAAAAGTGCACTGAACTCGACGAATCGATTCAGGTTCTCATCCTGGAACCACTCCTGTCAACTTTTCCCTTCTCTTTCATCGAGTAGTTTGATGCTATCGTATAGTTCGGTGTATCGTGTACTCTGAAATTTCAAAATCACATTTTTCAATCTCAAACAAATTTGATTCAAACAAGTCAAAGCAAACCATAAGAAGAGCAACTTTTTCTTTATCACTGTAGCACTTTTTCATTTATTCTGAAAAATTAGTACAGAAATTATGATTTTATTCACAAATGATTAATTTTGATTAGACAGAAAATTAATAGTTGATTTAAAGTGCCAAAGTGACAAATTCATATTCAAACTTTTTGGTTTTTTGTACCAAAAGGTCTTGTAAAATAATTGTTGCAAATTTTCATTTCTTTTCAGAAAAAGCTGATACAACATTTGGCGAATGTTGTAGAAAGTTAATAAAATAAGTAAAGTTAGTGAAAAATGTTAACCGATATTAGAAGGCGGGCCTCGATGATGATGATGATGATGTTTATGACCGGGGCCGGAATACCTGCTTCCTGGACGTGAATGAACTATGGCATAGTGGTCACTATTCGTTGATATCGACCTGGTGGAGTTCATCGTCGAACCACCAGATGCGTATCCTGGCTTACCGTTTAATGAATATCTGCAATGAACAATGACTCGTGAAGGACAAAATGTTACAGGAGGACAACAACAAACTTATCATACAAATCAAATTCAGTTTATAAAAATTATCTAAACCATCCTATTCTAATTTTTTAACCGTTTCAAGTTTCAATTCTCTTTTTCAACGATCAAAATAAAAATTTGTACTTGAAAATAAACAGTTTGGAATTCAAACTAGTTTTGTAAGGAGGAGAACTTAAAATGAAGCAATTTAGTTGGCAAAGTACACGGTTGTGGAACGGACTTGATTCGCAAAACGTAGGAATTTGACGGGTTTTTATGATTCGCGTATCGCGCATAATGGGACGCATAGATGTACAATATTCAGATTCGTAGTTGGCATACCGTTATGGAGAGGAGCAACCGCGAGGCTACGACCATTGAATTATACATCGCGCCGACGAACGAATACGCGATATCGGTACAGTTATTGAACTCGCGTTTCTTCCTCGTTCTATAACAATGTAGAACAATTAATGCGCTGAGACGATTTCGAGGCCGACACTCAATGGGCATTCATTTCTTCGCATTCATCTCTCGCTCCGATTCATGAAGATATGTGCAACTTTTTACGCAAACCTGAAGGGTTTAATTCAACCTTCCATGCTTCATTAAACTCGCTCGAAGCTCCTTTTTCATTACAAAAATGTCACTTCAAGTTCCGTTCTACAAAATCACATTCCACGGCGCAGTTTTTTGTAAACAACATTTTCAACATTTTCTTTTAAACAAAGAGACAACTTTTTTTACTAAGATCATTTTTCTGAGTTGAAGAATTCAAAACAAAAAACAAACAAAATAAAATTTCATATGAAAAGTATTGTTTGAATGTGGAATCAAAATATTTACATTTTGAAGGTAGAAAAAAAACGGGACTTGTTTGGAAGATGTTTAAAACAAGTTGGGACCATTTCGAGGTCGATTGCACAGTAGCACGTCGCCGAAACGTTTCTCTGGCATGGTTGTGTGTACACAATACACACACAGGTAAAGGTGCAACGCGTGCCAATAGTCGTTCGAGTTCATTCGCGTCTCGGCAAATATTTCATTTCCAATTGAAAGAAAACCAGTCGCATCAAAGAAAGTGAATGAAGTGGCGGATGATGGAACGGCCAATAACAAACCAAGTACGTCCGAGTTTTCCTTTTAACTGTCGTCATTTTGCAGCTACAACTAAACTGCGTGACGTGCGCTCCACATGTTTATTCTCATTGCAATCCTTATACCCACGCTTTTTCGCGCAATTTTCTCAATGTCAGATCGCGATTCGAATCGAATGATGCGCGATGGAAAAATAATTAATTCTCTAACAGCAACCCAATTGCGATTCTGTTTATTTTCCGTTGGCTTATCTTGAACGATCATCAACAGCGGGAGCTCAAAACTGATGAATATTTCATTGTCAAATTAATGGAATAAAGATTGATTTGGAGCTTTCGAGATGAATAACCCAAGTTTTTGTCTTCGAACGAGATTTTGATCGATGATGGTGCTTTTGACGCGGTAATTAGTTTTGAATTGGAACCAATATTTATTTGCTCGCATCAACTTTCGCACTACATGAATGAATTGAATCTATGTGAAAAATTGACTTGAAAAGTTGTGTGGGTAAACAGAAAAAAAACGTGATCTGATAATGAAAACAATTCATAGCGAAATGCTCTTGCGGAATTAATTGGCTAAATAATGCATTTTTACTGCTAAATGCTGATTGCGATACACTTAATATTGCGCACATGGACGTTCGGTATTAGTGCAAAACACTGAATTACGTGGGCTGATGAAGATTAATTTCAGCACAAACACATGTACTTGCACTGATCTAATCTAAAGCCTTGTAATATAAACAAAAACGACAACGACAAAAAAGTTATTAATTTAAAGTCCGTTTTGTAATTCAAAACCTAATTGCATTAAAAACTGAACGAAGAAATTCCAGATCTGTATTGAATTTTTCCAATCTGAGCGATATTTTTTTGTGATTTTTATAAGTGGGTTCGAGTCGACCGCTGGAATTTCTTGGCAAGAAATAAGAAGCAAACAAGGTTTGAACCTGGATCCGTATTGTGAGCCGTGCCAACTGCGGTAAGGATCGTAGTCCTCGATGATGGACGGCTCCTTTTCAATAATCTCGGTTCTGGCGCAGCTGCAGGACATCGCGGAACATAAGAAGATGTTGATGATGAGCATAATGATGAACAGGATACCAAGAGCTACCGCGAGCCACAGGACCCACACCGGATGAACGCCGCCTTCCTCGTACGCAAGAACCGCTGCAAAAAGAATCGGTTATTGTTAGTGACTCTGCTTATCATGCCGCTTTTACTTTCAGCGATCAAAAAAAGTCCAGTCATTTAGTTGGACTATTAATAGTCCAACTAAAAGTAAATTTCAACCGATGATTAAACAAAATTAGTTGAAGAATAAAAAATGAGGAAAAAAGTTCAATTTTAATCATGTGATTTAGTTATGGGAATGGCAATCGTTTAATGAAAATGTATGTTGCATCGAGCACAATTAAACGGGAGTGTATTTTAAATTCTAAACCGGCGCGCTTAGCATGAATGATTAATCGAACTTGCAGTCATCCGTAGATCGATTAATTGAACAACGAATATCAATTTGTTTTAATAGCCGGACGGTGTTAAAAATGGACTTACAAGGTTTTGTTCCGGGTTCAAGTACGAAGACGCCCGTTCCAGCGACCAGAATCGCCTCTTCCCCGGCTACGTTCAAGTCGTCCTTTATTTGCGACGGGTCGTCGCCGTTGCAGATGGGCGTGCCGCAACTACCTGTTAAACAAACAAAATTGTCAGAGTCATTACATTGCGACTTTTTTTTTCTTAAAAGTATGAATTTCAGTTCATAATTTTGTTTGAGAGAATATCAGTATTCTTTGTTATTTTCTCTTCTTTCATTTTAAATTTTAAAATTCAAATGGTAATCTTAGTTACTACTTAGTTTCTATTTTTTATTGAGGCTCAAAGCTTTTTGCAATAAAAAAAAGTCACCAAATGACTTGACTAGTTCTTTTGAGTGCACCTTACTTATAATTATAAGGTATCAAGTATTGGCAACGAGGAAGTGCGGACAATGCGAGCAAGATTATTAAGCGGGACAATGAAACATAAATGCAGACGCATCTGACACGTCGGAGGTGCTTTGAGCCAAGCACCTTGAGACGTTGATAATAGTCATTTTATTCCTAAGTAAATTTAACGAAGCGCTCGATAAGCTGAGGAATAATACACAATACCAACCTCGGCAAATGGCGATGTCGCATTGAAAATGAACCTGCCGGTTGTCGGTGAACTTGAACATCTTGAATAGCACTGCGTCAGCGATCCCTGTGTTCCGATCGTACACGAACTTTGTCATTACGTGATCAACTGGACAGCTGAAAAATTCAACCACATTTTTTTATCTTACAATCTCGACTTTGAACAAGCATCTTCTAAATGCTTTTTTTTAGTGTTTATTTTTTCATTTTAATTTTTTTTCTTTTTTTCAATGTTTTGACGTTTTTTTTTGTTTGATTATAAAAAGGTATGCAAAAAAGGAAACGGATTACAGTTGGTTTGGTGTAATGTAGGATAGTATAAAGTGAAATGAAAGAGTGAGGATAGATGTGAGATGGTTAATAATTATATGAGATCGTTAAGAGAGGCGCGAGAATGGTGTATTGAACAGAGGAACAGTTATGTTAATTGAAATTGTGAACTCGGTGCGATGGGATTCTGCAATTAAAGGCAAAATTTTTTATAAGACTACAGTCAGTAGATAGCAAAACAGATCACCGAACAAAGTGTATTGTAAAATAGCAATGATGGATCGCGTGAGATTACAATTCGTCTGCGATGAGTGTTTCACTATTTCAGTCACTCCAGTTTCTTTGGGTCCTCTCAGATATTCTCTTCTGATAAAATAAGACAAACAACAACTTTTCTCATTTTAACTCTTTCATGAAAAAAAAACTTTGAATAAAGTCAGGAAAGTGTAACAGTTGGATCGAAACATATGTTTATTATTTTTATACATGCTGAACAAGTAAAGATCATCAAAATCAGAAAAAAATCGCAGAAGAAAATAGTTTCTATCAAATCTAGCAGACGTTTAATCTAGACGTCTTATCAAATCTAATTCCAAGACGTCAATTTGACATTGTCGGTGCTCCAAGAGTTAATCTCAAAATGAAATGGGTGTCAAGAAATTGACAAGGTTGATGCCGATCAAACAAGTGATTACAGCTGAATAGAGCGATCTAACAGTTTCATTTCCTGTAAGTCATAAAGCATGTGTATCAGCGCGATCCAGTAGGGATGTACAGTTTGACCCCGAGTGCTGTAGCGATGACCTTCGCGGGATAGGGGGCACACGAAAAAACGTCCCTAGGTGTGGCACGTCTGTTTCATAAATTAGCGCTAATATGTTGAGCGGTCCGTGTGTCAAGGCAGCCTGGCGCAGGGCCGCGCCTTTAACATACCGCGGATCGTTCGATTTAGAAAGCACGATATCAGCCTATGCTCAAACGATAACACCAACCGGCACGCGAAACCGGATTATTGATCACAAATCGTACTCTTTTTTAGCCTTCTTTGCGTTTACGCATCGCTGAAAAGTGCAGCTACATCAATTACCGTCTTCTTGTTTCAACGCGTTATTTTTTTCTCGGCCCTCGTATCCGCGCACCATCATCGCGCTTCTCTTTTTCTTTGCGCCCTGGTTTCTTCGCTTTTTTGCTCGAGTACAAATGCAAAGTACGTCAGCCTGTACAGTTAGTTTGAACTTTCGGGCGCGAGCTCGGCGACAAATTTTTGCCTCGCACCCATTAATTTTGGCCGAGGCTCTAAGCATTCGCGGCCACTCGACCAGAACTAGCAAATTTTCTTAATGCTACGATATTTATCGCGCGAAAATTGTAATACCGATTTTGTCATCGTTCAGATTCACATTCGATAACGAGCTGGAGCAAAAATTAATTGAACACATTTGTCTAATCATCATTTTTTCAACTTTTCATTAATCTTTAACTTTCATTCTGTTGATGAGAAATGTCTCCAAATGAAACTTTTGTCTATTACAAAATTGACAAAAATTTCAAAATTTAAAAACAAATGACAAGATGACAACGTTTTTTTATAATTATTAAAATGAATTAGAAAGAATCAATAATCAAGTTTCACACAAATATGAAACATTTTATTAAAGTTAATTACATTTCATCAAATAATTTTGTTTTTGATAAAAAGAAATGATAAAAAATTGTTTCAAGTTGGAACGATTGGTACACACGTTTGGCGCAATAATATGTGGTCTGATCGTGCACGTGTTCTGTGCTTGTTTACGGTATCGCATCTAATTGAAAAAGGAAAGTCGATCGGAGTGGGTTTTATGCAACGCGTGTGTGCGTTGCAACTGTACTCTCGCACATTTTGCATATTGGCCCCATGACTTGCGTAATCACATTGACGTTTATATCAGTCGCACAAATTTTTCGACTTGATCAAGCTAACAGTACACCGGTTCGTTAGGCACCCAACCACTTCCCCAACCCTTCTGCCGCAATTAACGATCCGTCACGATTAATGCGCTTTTTATTAACCTGATAATTGATTTGTACGATTGCTCCTGACACTTTTTTTAACTGCTGCAGATCCTCTCATCGCATGTGCTCGGTTGCACGGCCGCGTGCAACCCGATAGATAAGCCAGGAGGATTAAACGAAATAAATTAGTAGGTTGCGTTTCGTGCCTTGTGTAATAGCTTGTGGAATGTCAACATTTGTCTCGCACATTTTTGTCCAACTTGACATAATTATCTCCTTCGCTATAATTCAGAGACTAGTAAATTAAGAGTGTTTTATTGTAGAACTCGTTTGAGATTTGGCAACCTCATATTACAAGGCAGATCAAAAATCTATCTCAGACCAGGTTTTTTTTAATCAATTTTTGTTAGAAAATTCGATAGATAGTGTTTGTACATAACTTTTCATTTTTCAAAATGCTTTTTAATATTTTTTTGGTTTTCAATAAATGTGTTTCTATTTTTAGCTAGCAGTGGTATAAATAGGCCTGACTTCACCCAATACCAATATCGAGGACCCATAAACAACTCGGTGAACCACAATATTAAAATATTCAAGAAAAAATAATGCTTTGCATGCATCGATAAAGCGAGTTTGTAGAGCTAAATGGAACACCGAAGCAAACAGGATAAAATGAGATACGAAAATGGCATGGAACAGGACAATAAACTTGGTGCTCTAAGAACACAGTGCCAAGAACAAAAAAAAAACGCCCTCGTCCTCTGTGCCAGATTTTTCTTCAACTCACCCTTTCTCGTCGATGAGCTGCGCACTGCTGTTAATTTTATCGAACGCGAAACAGGACTTAACCCTTATTCCATACGTGCCTGTAAAAAGAAATAAAAGAGTATTAAAAAAAAATGGTCGAGAGCAGTACCGATCTTGCGGTTTTGAAAAATCGAACAATTTACGCGGCGCGCACTTATCGCGCGAATTCATGATAGCTGATACAAACGCGGTACGCGTGTATTCGGATCCCGATTGACGATACTTTAAAGGGAATCTGTTTATTGTGACATTCAAAGATAAGCAAAGCGTGCAAATGCGCGCGGCATTAATCTCAACGAGGGATACCATCTGGGCGGGAGATCTCAGCGCGCAAAGTGTAGTTGTGGCCCTCAAAGGCTTCCTGCACCCGACGCCCGTTGTCCAGTAGTCTTAAGGACACCAGGGATGTCTGATTGCTGAAACAAATGAAGATAGTGAACATTTTTGTATCAGTCAAGGTTACTCGGGCTTAGACTAATTATGCTGCGACGTTTCAAGGTGATTCCATCCCTAATAAACTAGCCTCAAGATTATCTTGCAAAACATTTGGTTAACAAAAATGCCTCAGCTTGGCTTTTAATTTAGCTAACAAGATCTTAGATGTAACATTTTGAATTAAAAAAACATTTGAATATTTAAACATTTAATTAACAAGATTTTAGATCAACATGTTTGATTGAAAATTATTCTATCAATAATGAAAATTAAAATTAATTTAGATGTGCAAATTGATCTTTCATTTTGAACGTTTAGGTGATAAAATGGTTTGAGATTGATTTAATTATGACTATTATAGATCCTGATTTTAATTTCTGAAAGTTCATTTTTTTCTGTTCATTTGTGGATACTAGTAAGGATATTATTAACTCGTTAATTTTATAAATTGCAATGTGTGATGAGATGGATTAGTATGCTAACTGCCGCGTGAAATGTATGTAATTTGTTTTTAGATAAATGTGAAAACTGGCCAGCTGAGTGATACATTGTTTCAAATTATATGTCAGTGGTTTGAAAGGAATTTATTAGAATTACGAACGGCGTCTTCATTTGTTATTTTAAAATGCATGTAATTTCGACCAGTTTCAACCTCATAATAAACATTTATATACATAATAAACAACACATAAAATGAAACTGTATCGCAAACAAAAAAGGAAAAATTTAACTTCTCGTAAGGATATTCGAAGCTATAAATTTTGTTTGATCACCTCACAGTGTTCAAACAAAAAACAATGAAAAAATCATTGACAGCCTAGTCGGAACATTTACCTTGCACTTAAAGTCATTATCAATCATTATCATCGAAATTTCTGTAAAGCTATGCACGCCGGATTATATAATGATGATTAAACTGTAAGTATATGCCAAGGTTGTTCTAAGAAGACCCAGTTTCACAGCATCCACTGAATATCCATCATTACATAACTGTAAACCTGCGGGCCCGTTCAATCTATGCTTTGTAATTTTACCCCAAGCGAAGCAATATTGATTGTTTGTCGCTGCTGTCATTAAGACAGATGCATCATCGCGTGAATGTCAACTTTTTTCTCCCTTTTTTTCAAACAATATTCTACCAGTACTTGAAATCATCATAATCACCATTGTTTTTTCGGGCTACTTTCTGGTCCCCATTACCTCTTTTTTTACCAAATTTTATAAATTAAATGAAAATCAAACTTAGTTCAAATGTTACAAATTATTTTTGAAAATCATGCCTTCGAGCTTTTGTTCAAATTTGTAGAAATTTTGTTTGAAGAAAAAGAGGATTAAAAGAGGTTTAATTTTTGATCAAAAAAACAATGTAAAAAGTTTAAATAAACAAATTATCATAGATGAGAAAAGAGTGGATTGTTTAGACGGAGCTAAGTCTCACGATGAGCGGTGATTTGAACGCGTGGTATGCTGGATGTGCGATGCACCAACGTGCGTCAGCTGTTTCGTCGATGGTTTACGCATGGCTAAGCAGAGTGGTTATTCGTACTAGGTAGCACTCTTCACGGCTCGACGCCGAGAAAGCTTTTACTGTGCATGAATGAGTCCTTTAAATCCTCTTAAAGCTATCCTGACTTCATCTGATTTTACGTTCTATGAGAACTCTGCCACGGTTGCCAAAACGAATTTGCAAATCCATTTGAGCCGTTTTAATAACAATCCGTCTGGTTTGTGACAAGGATGAGAAAGCTAGAATCATAATCGAATTTTTGCCAAGCAGTTTCGAAACCTCCGAACAAAGGGTGACACGTGCAAAAAAATTGATTAAGAATGCCTTTGGTTCGTGCGAAATTCAATTTATGGTATCCGATGAAGTTTTATCGGTTTATGAATATTGTGCAATCTTT
Organism: Telenomus remus; assembly: GCA_020615435.1. Taxonomy (NCBI): domain Eukaryota; kingdom Metazoa; phylum Arthropoda; class Insecta; order Hymenoptera; family Scelionidae; genus Telenomus; species Telenomus remus. The sequence goes on from CM036336.1 coordinate 3,414,094, forward strand.
TATTTATCCACGTATCCAACTTTTTAGACCTCTTTTTATGACGGATGATGCAATGTGAAATTCTGATTAGCCATGGAGTTCTAAGAAACGAACTCAAATCTGCAAGAAAGATATGCAACTTGAAACGGATTTCAGCCAAATTAACATTCTAGGATTAAGAATTGAATTTTGACAAAAAGTTGAAAATTTGTATGTAAATTAAATCGCGAGATTAGGTAAACCTAAAAAGAATCTCCATTGAAAAAATTTTTGTTTATACAATTTTGAAGAAATTTCAGACAATTTTTATTTGGTCAAAATTCATTGTTCCTGACATTTTTTAACACCTGGGGAAATCTACCAAGTTTATATTTAAATTATCAGCACGAAGCAACAAAAAGTGTTGCAAAAATTTTGATGCGGGCATACACTTGAAGATAGTATTTTTTGAACCACACCTGAACTATTCTTGATACGGAATAATCTGCAACCTTTATGGACGTAAGAGATATCGTTTTTATTAGCGTAACAAATTCGAGTCATAAAAACGTGTTATATGCACGCGAAACAAAAGAAGCGAACTTTTATGAATGGACCAAAGAATGATACTGCGATCAGAAACCATAAACAACATTAAAAACCAACTTGCAAAAACTTGAAAATAAATTACATCCATCAATTTATAATGACATGTGAAATCACTTCAAAATTCATAAATAAACATTAGTTTCTTTTTAGTTAGTTTATTAGTTTTTTTTCTCCAATTAGTTTCTTTTTCCAAAATTCAAAAAAACAGCTCATAAAATTATCAAAAACGTTAATCGAAGTTGAAACCCGTTCATTTTTGCATTTAATTCTGAAACAGATTTTTTGAACTCAACTTTCTACCTTTTAAATCGTAAATCTCGTACTGGATTATTAAATGCACCTGATTGAACGTGAAATCACGAACAAAGAAATGAAGTGTACGTTGCGAGCAAAGAGTAGGTATTAATAAAATATCCTCTCGGTGAATTTTATAATTCAGTTTTGCGAGGCCTTCAACTTTGTTTTTATACTCGAGCATCAATAAATCACCGTTTACCTATACATATCTATCTACTCGCGTTTAATGGAACCACTTTGCAGCGTCGCTCATATAATTTGAAAAATGCCAATGAGGGGCAAAGCGTATGTAAGGGGCAAAAATGTGCGAGACGGTTCTCTCGCGGCTATCCAGCCAATCAACCTACTTGGCATTCTTGAATCCAGGCTTGCCGCAGGTGATAATGTAGAACTTGTCGTCCACCAGTTCCAAGGTTTTGTGCATTCTCACAGCGATCGGCACCGAGCGCTCCTCCGTTTTCTGCAAACAAACACCAATCAGCGGTCTCAAAACCAGTCAAACGTAACACTAAGAACGAAAAACACCGCGCTTATCTCGTAACCAATCGCACAGGGCCAATGCAAAAGTTAACGCGCGATGAGAAAATAAATGATTCGCCAATGCTAAATGTCTTTGCCACGTAATTACATTTGTACCGCCGCGTTTTTTCGAACCTTCAGAGTCACTGTGACGAATCGCCGCTTGTGAGAAACTTCCACACGGGTTGAACGAGATTTCGTTCCATTCGCGGGTCTTCGCTCGATTCGAAATTTCACGTTTACCAATTTTTACCATTTCGTTTTTTTTTCTGTTTGTGCTTTTTTCCAATCATGATTATTTTTACATTGTTTTTTTGTGTCAACATTGTGAATATTCAATCGAAATTTATTCAGTTGCTAGCTAATCTTGAACGTAAATGAAGCGGTTATGTTAATCAGAACTGAGTTGATTGATATGAATAAACAGAATAAAAAGTTGTTCATACAGTCAGTAACTTTTGCGAGTAACAAAGATATCGAGGAGAATGTTTCCCAAGCGGCTTTTATATTTGAATACATTATAAACGGACGCGTCTTTTGTTGCACTTGTGCTGAAAGGCAAAGCATGGAGATTGGTTTGTCCGATACCATGTTACTTTTCCATAAGCAAGACCAAAATTTGAATTCCAATTGTACGTGTACATTTGTAAGTGAAAGTTATTTGAGCAACAGCATCTCGAACAAACTTTTCTAAGTAAAATTGACTGGTTTTAAGTTTCGCGAAAGGTACAATTTGACTGACGGAAATTTCACTGACGATCAAATCTTGCATAAAAAAAATTCAACGAAAAAATTTAGAAACTTTATAAAACTTACAATTGAGAAAAAAATCAACCAAAAACTTGGTTTTGTCCCTTATTGAATTTTTGTTTTTTTAAGGGTTACCAACTAAATGATGTTTAGGTTGCAAAATGTAAATAAATACAAAAAATAATTAAAAAAAAACGAAAATTCAAGTACCGTAGTTTTTTCAAATTTCGTTTTTTTGAAGGGTTACTAACTAGAAGATATTTGGATTTGAATTTTAAAAAAAGGGGTATATAAATACAATTCAACGACTGGACTTTGAAAAAATGTATGTTGCGCGATAAAGATAAAGAGAGTAACAGTTGCAAAGTTACAGAGCGGATTTGCTAAAGAGCAACCGCACGGTTGTTGGGTCAATTTAATCTGCCGTGCATTACTAAGCAGAGGATTTTATGATGTACAAAGTGGCTAAGTGCGTTTTCATTTTTGCGTGCATTCTCGGCTACCAGTTCGCATACACTTAGCGGAAGTCGGCGCGGTTATATATACGCGCAGCGAAAGATCGCGCTGTTTCAATGCCGCCGGTTAGTTTAATGTATGAAAGCATCGCGTTATCATTAATCAATTTCGCTTATTGGGAAACAGCCAGATAAATTTCACGTCCACGAACTTTATGCCCTGCTACTGTATTCATACTTTTCATACTTTATTTCTGTCCACGTTCAACAAAAAACTAGTTTATATTCCATCTTACATTCATTTCCCATTTTTATTCGTTTTATTTCAACTGAATTTTCTAACTCAAATAATTCCTCACGTACAGAAAAGATAACTAATGAAAACTATGCAAATTACATTTTAACCACATTACTTAGACTGGGAAACCTGAGATCACGTAGTTGCATCTATCATATTTGAATTTTTTGTAGCAACTGTACCGGAGTACAGTTACTTACGTTTGATATGTCGTTTAGAAATGTGCAATATCAAATTCACACGGTTTCAGTTCAGTCCAATTAACATCCGTACTGATCAGATCTGTACCGAATCACAAACACCAAACCGATTGAAAAAAAAATGAATTTTTTCACAGTTTCAGACTTGTTAGCATGTGAAAATGATAAGCAGCATGTGAGAATCGATATGTTTTTGTTTTGTTTTGTTATGTTTTGTTTTTTTCGTAAACCGGTAATTTGTTGCTAGTCATTGTGGCACGCGTGAAGTTGTCAATGACACGAGGCTTATAATAACTATTGGACAGATACATACGTTATTAATCAGGACGCCGCAGTAATCGGGCGCGTCGTGGGGGGCGAACAGGTTGATGCCAAGGGTAACGTGATTGGAGCCATCTCCCGGTGTCATGCACTGCGGCGTTCGGTAATCCCGCGCGTGAACGGCCCCTGTAAAACTCTGGTTCAGGTTCACTCGAATCGTCATGTACCCGGAGTTACATGTCGCCGTAACCGTTGGCTGGAATTCAGTCTCTAATAGTTGACCGCTTGCCTGCAAAAAACCAATTTTTTGTATTATTTTTTGTTATTTGAATTTATGAACTAATTTGAACTAATTTCTCTGAATAAAATGAATTCAAAATGTAAACAAATGGAAAAAAATAACACATAAGAATGTAAACAAACTAAAATAATAAACGAATAAAAATGTAAACAAATGACAATATTAAATTCAATAAAAAACCAACGAGAATTTAAAAATGAATACAAAATATAAACAAACAGCAGAACATTTTTTTAATGTAAACAAAACCTAGCATGATCAAAAATGAAAACAGTGTAACTGGAATCAAAAAAGTAAACAGAAAATAAATTCATGAAAAATAGTTGAATAAATAATATCATACTAAATGTAAAAAAAAGAAATAAATGTTATCTTTTTATTGTTTGTTTATATATTGTGTTTGTTTATATTCTGGTTTTCAATAATTATATATGTTCTGTACTCGTTATCAGTACGCTTATATTTTTTGTTTACATTTTTGATTTGGTTTTATTCTGAGATTTCCGAATTTATGTTGATGTAAACAAAAATCTGTCACGCGATATTTTTTAAAATAAAAAAAACTAAACCTCGGTTGTTTAATTTTGACATTTCATCCTGAATTAGAACAATGTGATATTTCGTACGTTGGAATTTCTATTCCACTGCCTATGATTATGAAAAGAAATTCGTGTCTAAATTACCAACTTAGTCACGAAAAATGTTGTAAATGAAAATGCAAATTGCACAGTTAATTCTCATTCGCTCAATGCAAATTTGACAATTTGCGAGCCAACACTTTTTTTATGGTAAGAACACAAATGTTAACAGTAGTTAAATTTATTCTTGGGTTTAAAACCGCTTATTTGACAGCATAAAAAAGTGAATCAGTATGAACGTTTTGATAATCTGATATTTCTATTCCTTTTCGAAAAGAGCTCATAAAACGAGATTACGTACGAGAAAAAAAGTGAAAAGAAAAAAATGTGTCGTTGCGTAAGTTACAGCATGCGAAGTTGAATGGACGCGTCCTTAAGATTCACGTTTCCTTATAAGTCGAAACGTCGAGTTGCTCGATCTTACAATCTCATTTTGGTGTTCAATTGAGTGCAACGCAAGAGAGATAGTCGAGACAACTGGTTGAGGTCAAGTTGGGCCTTATTGATTTCTAATTGGAATCACGGTTGTGATTATCGATGTTTACTTTAATTACTCTTATCAGATCGCTCGGTATATCAACTTGTTGTCACGACTCTCTCATTTCGTGTATTGTAATTGCCTCCATTTGTTAATTAAATTGCCTTGTAAAACACAGCTGTTCGAGGCAAATCAAGGAAATGCGTTTCCAATGAAAAGCGCCGTATCAATTACTGATTGATTAACCTCAAGATTCATGGAATTACCATACAAATGTTTCTCGGTTTCACGTCGTAACATTGTTGCAACGGAGGAATCTAAAAAGTGCCATTTTTTTCCCACTGCTAATATTGCACTACCAGCTTTAGTAATTAGACACGGCGTAGCCCCTCAGACGCTGCTTACAAGTCGTATTATTTATTAGCTATGTAAATGCATTGATCAACTCAAGATTCTACCCCTTGCGCGGTCAATTCATTTGATTCTAATTGAAAACGGTGTAGATTACATTACAGCCATTAAATGTATCCTCTAATGATTCAAAATTCTAACCAGATGGCTTCAACGTTTTTCATCTCGAAGATCTCGGTTGGATAATTGTTCAAATTTAATGCAATGGTTTTTTGCTTTTTTTTTCATTTTTTGTTCGTACTTCAATTAGGTTCAATGAAAGGTTCGATAATTCCAATTAGACTGCGATTTGCCATCTCTCTTAGGTTGATAATTTTTGCGATTGAAATTCAAATCCAGTTGGTTCTAATAAGTCAGTGCGCTCAAGGTGTTATTTAATTACAAAATCTATCGCCCGACTAACGCATATAAATCTACGCCGGCCATAAATAGTGGGATGTACCGACGAAAAAAAAAAGATTCGCATTGCCTTATTGAAACGTAACAAGTATTTCTCATCGGCGCGTCGTAAATTCAGCGGCGCAGTAGCAGGCCTATGCCAAGTGTCGAATCCGACAAAAACGCCTGCCGTAATTCAAACTTGCTTAATTAACAAGTTATCTACGGAGTCAAAGGCGAGAATTTAATGTCATTTTTGAATACACTCGCTTTTTATAATTGAACCAGGGCAGTCGCAGCCGGCACAAACTCGTATGCGAATTCAATCAAAACAAGTCATATGCAACATATCAGAGTCAACTACAAAAATCAACTAACCTGTAAGTTCCTGTTATCATTTTTTTCACTTTCAGTTCAATAAATTGATTTAAATTCAATGATTGAATTTCGATTTCTTAACCTTTTACCATTTTTAAATTCTTATTATTATCATTATTATTACTAATTAAGGTGGGACGTCGGGTACAGTCAAAACAAAAGTTAAACCCACTTTTTAAATGTTAAATTATTATATTAATTTTAACATTTCACGGCTGATTTTGTAATAAGTTTTTGACTTTGTATGCAAGTTTGAAGGTTAAAAATATTTTTTTTTTTGAGAAAAGTCAGAATAAATTTATAATTTGATCACGTATTCTTCTTGTTGTTAAAAATAATCTGGCCAAATTTGAAAAAGTTTCACTTAACCGAACTCGAGATATTCAATTCCAAACTTTCAGAAAAACTCATGCCTTCTATAGCTATATCTATCATTTTGCCAAATTTCTACATTAAATATCACAGTCGGTGGATCACTTTGAAAATTTAACCATAAATACTTTTGCACTACTAGATTCTAAATTCAAAATTTAAAAACAATCTGACTATTTAGTCAATACCTATGTCCCAGCTTAAAACTTTATTTTGCAAAACAAAATTTCGAGATAAGTACTTGTTGAGTTTTTGTTTGATGATTTGCAAAGCAATTTTTTATTAAAAAGGCCTTGGTCCCTCCACACCCATGCCGTCAATAACTCAAGCAGATTCATGACTTATCAGTGGGGCAGACAGTTGTTTCACATAAATTCAATTTGCAGTATAGTATCTAGACCGAGTTGTCAAAACTAGAAAAAAAAGGCCCAACAGTTCCATTACTCAATTATTTTTGTTTTGTCAAAATGGTATCGCGAAATGACGCTCGGCAATGTGTACGAGGTAGAGCGTCAAGGATAAGGCGAGTCAAGTGGGTTGTCGACTGCGTGATGAAATTGAAAGTTGGCGTGGGCCGTCGCGACCGGTCCTCGCGGCTGCCAGGCATTCGCACACGTAAAACCGCAACGAGCCAAGACTTAACGGTGCGGATCGGCACAAAAAAAATATTATTCACGCCACATCGCAGCGCATTTACCGTTTATGCTCCGGATAATCCTAAACAATAGGCTGCGCCACGATACTCATCTTTTATAGCAAAACCGTATCAGCTGGACTTTTCGTCTGAGGTGTGATTTTTATTCTTTTTCATTTTATTTTCTTTTTTATATTTTCCATTTTTTGATCGCCACACCTTTATCTCGCTCAGCAATCGCTGACTTTGATTTACGGAATAGTTTTGAGGCTTTTAAAACAATCATTACAATTTTCCGAGACCATTGTGCGCTCGAGCAACACAAATGGATTGGAATTAGCGTTTATCATGTGCGGAGAGAGATGAATTATGTGCGATGCGGCTTTTCTGACAGAACCTCCGTGGGCGTATTTTGCAGGCTTTTTTTTCTCGTTGCGTCGAAGCGAGATGCCACCTGGTCTACTTTCAATGCGTGAATGATATGCGCTAGTCCGGCCTCTCGAACCGATTGTGTTAAAAGTGCAATTATTTCTGATTGATCGCTAAAATACAAGGGGAGATTTATGATGGCACATTTTGACAGCTGGTGAAAATGACAAGTCCTCACTTTTATACGTCAAATGAAAATTCATTCACTTTTTTGCGAAATTAAACCAAGATTTTTCAAAGTCCAATTAGTTTTTGGGATCATTAAAAAAAAAAATATAAATGTAAATAAATAAATAAATAAATAAATAAAAAAGAGAAAAACATTTTTTTTGAAAATTGGTCCGATTCAAATACCATCCGATTTTAATGCAGGTTTTAAGGCGATATGAAAAGGGCTGGTTTGTTTACAAAATCGGCTCGAGGTCGTGAGCAAATACAACAATATTTTTCATAACAAAAATTATATCAAAACATTCTTTAGAAAATTGTCTTCGTCCCGATATGTTTTTCGTTTTAAAAAATGTTGTTGCATTTGCTCACAACCCCGAACCGATTTTTCTAACCTCAAATTTTGAAGCAAACTTTTCATATCGCCTTAAAGGGTTAAAAAAAGTGGAAAATGGATATGAAATTCGCAGTCTCTAAAGAAACAATCGTAGAAGCGTAATTCATATCGATACATGCAAAATAAGACGAAGTCAGGACGAGCAACAATGCGAGCACCGTGGCTTATATTTTGCAGAAACAATATCGACTCGTAAATTTGAAAACCTATGGTCAATGGCCAGCTCACGTTTAAGCGTGCGTTCCAGCTGGAACATAACTTTTGCGAAATGAAAACTGGTTTTTGCATTCTGCAACGTCCGTCCCATTGTGCAATTCGTGAAAAGTCGTATTTCGTCTGAACGTCGCGAGAAGTTCTAAACGAACCGGCGTGTCGGCGCGTTTTCACCCATTAATTTCTCTTTCTCGTCGGAATTGTGCGGCGTAATGACACGCGACTAACGACGGTGCAAGAAAATCGACCAGCGGTAATTTTTTGAAAAGTGTTATATGAGAGCACTCGGCGAGATTTCACCGGATTAAAACATTCGAACTGGGATGATGGGATAAACAATGAGAAACAACGGTATATTGATAGCTAAACTGTAGCCGCATTCTTTTGTGGCCAACGAATTGCCCATCTGGGCAAACATCGTCTGCGAGCAGCGAAGCTTATCTCGTTCCTACATCGGTGTGGCGCTCGCAAATAAAACGCAGACATCGACCAGGGCCGCGCGGTAATTGTACCGGCTTCGTCTCACTTGCTCATTTCGTTTTATGATCCGCCCGCGATCCTTTCATCAATAATCCAATTCGTACATTTTTGCATGCTCGGAGTTTTGCTAGTACTGTTTTCTCAAGTATCCTACATTGTAAACAAACAGTCCAGGTTATAAAAAGGAATGCCAGCTTTTAACTGTTTTTTGAATTTGAACAAAATAACATTTTTTTCATCGTTATTAACACTTAGGAATTATTTTCGAATATTTTCTTTGGTTCTGATTAACAAAAATTGATGATTTTTAAGGGAATGTTTAAATGTTTCTTTTTCACTTTATCAAATTACAGAAGATATTGTTGGATGAAAATGGATGGAAAAGTGTATTTTGCAAGAAATTATTTATTACAAATGACGCCACGCTGATGAAAAAGGAGTGTATAATTATGTTACCATAATCACAACAGTTGCAGCGACTAATTTGTAAATATACAAATGAGCAGACGTTGTTTCTTTTTTTGCATTGAGCGACGCGATATTTCGTCAACGAGCGCAGGAAGCAGTGATGTAATGCAGGAAGACAACTTTTGCGCTGTTACATTCGCCTACGTGCGTGCTTCCGAGCGCGTACCATCCAGCTATCGATAAATAAACGCAGCCCTCGATTTAATAAATGCCCGCGCGATTTCCGACTCCTCGAGTGTTCGAGATTCGTATTTCAGTCCGGGCTGCAAAAATTTTGTCGCGAGTGCGATTAATAATAGTACGTATAAATTCTAACACTTTTATCCCTGCTTATCTGGACGATTGCAACGTAAATAAATATTCATGCGACTATGAAAATTAGTTACCACATTTCTGTTATTTGAAACTTGTCAAAAAACGGTAATTTTTCATCTGTTTTTTTGTTTGTTTTTTTTTTTGAGAGAGAGAGAACAAAATTGAAGTTTGTATGAAAGACCATTTTGAAACAATTTTTTAAACATTTTTCTAAGCAGTAAAATTATGGTATAAATTGTCCATTTTTTCAATCACATTTAGATGTTGACAAAAATAAATCTGATTCGCGTATGGAATAACAATTCCCAGCATTGTGCGAGTTGTTACAATAACGTCATAATTCATAGGATAAATACGAGAAATGACAACAACAGTTGGTTTCAAATTTCTCGGACAAATGTACGGAAAAGGCCAAGTCGAGCGTTAATGTTTTGATAACACAACGTGGAAGAAACAGAAAAAAAAATATTGACGCACGTAATTTTGTGTCATTGCAAAATCAATTGCATCAAAACAATTGACACGTTTTCAAAGCTTCGTTTCCACTTAACTGACGACACGTATCCTCTGAGAAACAGTTTGCCAAATAATCACGCAATTTTCTGCTCACAAACCAGCTGTCCTTTTCGTGCTATGTAAAATGTGCTTTTCAAAGTGTACATGGCTAGTAAAGAATAATGGCATACAATTAAGCGTAATCATACACCGTTTTGTTTTCCGTTGCGTACCACCTCAAAGTCTTCCTAAACATTGAAAACAATGTCAATCTACAGGTTGACTTGAAAACGACAATGAAAAGTTGATTTTGCTAAAAAAAAGATGAAAAGACCTCTTCGGCAAACGACGAAATTTTGATAAAAAAACTTGAAAGGTCATTGTAACAACGGTGACAAATCAGAACGTGAGCAAAAGAATGCGAAATTACAACATTAAGTCGAAAAACATCGTGTTAGATAATCTTTTCAATAAATATCGCCAGGAGTACTGGCTATTGTACCAATTTTTCTAAGGTTACATGCTGTGGCAATTTTTCTACCATTGTTCGATATATCTTCGGTTTTGATCAATAACCATTACTCTTATGCAACAATGTACAACTAAAGAAGATTCAATAGCTATTTATGGGCTTTTTTCACTTTTTCTGTATTGGTAATTAACAAGTTTTAAGTTTTGTTTAATTGTGACTAAATCAATGGAATTCTTTTTTCTTCCTTTTTCTAATCAAAACATCATCTTCGTAAACCAAGAAAAATTTTTTTTGTTATTTTTCGATTGTTTTTTTTGTTTTTTGTTTTTTGTGTTCTTTGTGTTATTTTTTTTTCATTAAGTTTAATTTCAGTTGTAGGTCGTAGATTTTTTTTCGAGTTACATCTAAGAGATGAATACGTTGGAACGAATTTGTTGTCTGAAATGTACGACGTTATCAAGATTCGGAAAGAAAGCGAGTAGGCCCCGAATCGTCGCGGAATGTAACACTGCACATGGGAGCATCAGCGAAAGTCATTCGCCAAACTGGTTTCAAGTACGGCGAACGCATCCCACGGCGTTCCTTTGACATTTCTTAGAGCCTCGAACCAATCGTAATTACGCGCGTCTTCCCGAACACCGAACTCTTGCTGATTACGTCAACAGGAATTTGCATCCGGGAAAAGACATAATTCACTTTTCATCCAGTTCGTTAGTCTTGTTTATTTATTTTTTCAACAAATTTTCGACTTCAAAGGAAGTAAACAATTTTTTATGCTACTTTCTTTCAACAACATGCTAAAATTTGTTTCCTCCTAATTGTAATTAGAAAAGTAAATAAATTATTTGCGATTGGAGTAATTAAAATTACAGCAGCAATTCGTCAGAAATTGTACCTCGATGTTTTTTGTTTTGGTAGAAAAAGTTGTGATAAATGTCGGTGCGGAAAAAGTGTTATTGAAACAATCGTTAGGATAATAAATTACACGGCTGGGTCGGAACCTTAGCACACGATTTCAATCGTTATTTAATTTGAAACGATTTTTCCGTGTCTCGGAGCGTTGAAAACACTCTCGCTAGTCACTTTTACTCGAATAAACGAATAAGAAATATGTATGGAATTATAAAGCGAATGTTTATCGGGTATCTTCGCAGCAAGAGATTAATCACGATAAGAATCATGCGTACGAATGAATAATTTGTCGTACAAACAAGCATCCTCACCGCAACGCGCTTATTGTTGTTTCGGCGATCGTGTCTATATGTGCGCTCGCAGACTCGCTCGTATCGGTTATCCGGACTGGCTAAATCGAACGAGCATCGCCTGGCATGAGGTGCATGATTTATATCCGCCACGCACTCCCTTCAGCAACCTCGCGGCTTAACTAAAATCGCTTTTGTGCATTACGACCAACTACAGTACATTCACAAAAGTTTACAATATATTTCGTATTTATCTCCGGATTATTTTTCATATTTTCTTCAACAAATACTCATTGAAATAAGTTTTTGATATTAAATATAAAAGGAACGTGATTTTTTGCACCGAATTATGCTTTCATACATACATTTTTGATCAAATATAAACACGAGAATGAAATTTTAGTTTTTTGAGGTTAGGTTATTTTTGAATTTTTGTTAATTTTCAAAAAAACTTCTCTTGTGGGTACTCAAATGAAAAGGTTTTTACGCCTCTTTTTTACTTTTTTGTTCAAATATAACTTCAAAAAGTTTACTTTTTCGAGGTTATGTTCTTTTTGATTTTTTCATATGTCAAAAACCCCATCTTGTGGGTACTCAAACGAGAACTTTTCTCATCCTCTAGACAATGGCACTGACAGTTGAACTTTACGATGCATTTTGAGTTAATTTTTTAAAAACCCATCAGCGCCAAGGTTGAACAAGATCTTATGAGACAGACTGTACCTGGTGCGTTTGGCAAGGGAGTATTGCGCGATGCACTTACGCTCATAAAAGCTCGCACCGTACACGATTTCATTTTGTGTGCAATAGCCATTAAAAAAAGATATAAAAGGAACAGTATTCTTAATGCAAGTATACGGCTTGCTTTTAAAAGGCGATAAATTATTGACCAGGCATTCTTGTTCGATTCTCGTATATTGTCGAATAGTTCTTTTCTCGTTCTCCGTTCCCCCCTCAAATCATTTGATGTTGCATTTTTTAACGTCCAACGATTCTACGAAAACTGCTATCGTACCTTTGCAAAGATGAAGTAGAGACGCACAGCGAAGATTTTAATAAAACAGACATCTCCGGACAAAATCACATTTCTCTTTAATCCTCACGTTTTATTGCACTTTTCAAGATTGTTAATGAATTTTTCACACAGTTTATGAACATTTCATTTCAATTTTTTTTTCAACTTCACAACTATTCCGTTATGTGTTGGCATTAAAATTCCTGAATTTTTTCAGTAATCATTCGCAGGTCGATAAACTATTGGACATGGAAAAATCGCGGATCGGTTATTTAATTATTTTGTAATAATAAGTATTAAACATTACGGAGAAAGAACTTTCAATGGATGGATCTAGCGCCACTGCGCGATCACCGCAATTCGAACACACGGAATTCGTGAAAATTGCCATGAATTACCGCAATCGTAATGACGTTAACGATATTATTACGCGAACGTTTTTGCTTTCGCACAAAGTATCCGATGCACCGGTCAACGCGGAACAGATTCCTTTTCGTGTCTTCTATTAATGCGTAATTTTCAATTATGAGTTTGAAGAAAAAAAATAGCGCATTCACAGTTATCGAAACATTTTTCTACCAGCTACTTGTTATGGGGTATTTAAATGTTACGATTTCGTAATTTTATGAATAGCCTCGAGTCCAATTTTTCTAACATCCATATTAGTCATTCGCGTAACGATCCAAGATCGCATATTTTCCGCTTCTAACACAGGTATTATGTAATTAAACGAAGAAGCAAGTGCTGACTTCGATCCTCTTTTTTGTACCGCAAATTAGCCTTTAGAAATCATCCGCATCCTTTTCCCGCGAGAATTAATCTGACTTGGCTCGATACTTTTTTTTTGGGTTTATGCACACGGACTTGTTTGGTAAACAGGATAATACACCTCTCTTGTTTGCGATTCTCATCTGCATAGAATGTCCAAATTGATCTTCGTCGTGTTTTCAAACAGATGGACAAATTCGGTCGTGAACAAGCTACTCATCAGAAGTATCAGTTCTGAAATGAGCTTGGCCTATTACACAATCCGAATTCGATTATGTAAATTGGTCAATGACGAACCATCACGTCATCGATTTCAAGCGATCAAACAAACGGACTTTTTTTCTCAATTCTAATAACAAGGTTTTTTATCTACTTTTACGATATTGTATTAAATTTAGTTTTATTTGTAGGTGGTTGAATTCTTTTTTCAAATTTCAATAATAACACATTCAAATATTGTCGTTTAATTTTTTCACGTTCATCTCCAAATAATACCTTCATTTTATCATCATAAGACTGATCGGGATACATTTTTTATTTTAAAAAAGAAAAAAATGCAAAAATTGACACCGAAATATGCTTTCATACATACATTTTCGATGATACATCAACTTAAAACAGACATTTTATTTTTTTGAGGTTATGTTTGCTCGAATTTTTTGTTTTTTCGCAAAAACCCTACCTTGTGGGTACTCGAATGAAAACTCTCTTTCTCCTCTACACAATCACAATGAAGATTAAATTGTAAGATTCGTTGATCACAATTCATTTATAAAAATTTTGTTTAGGAAAGTGAATCGTTGATTTTCGTTTTGAAATTTTACAGTAAACTCTTTTCAATTTCAATTTGAATTATTTAATCACTGAAACAAAAATTGATTCAAATTTAAATTTGATTTAGTTCTGATGTTGATTCAGTTGTGCAATAAATGATCGAATGATTTTGATTAAAAAATTGCAAATCGACAAATGGTTCTTAATATAGACATTGAATATCATGTTCGTGTTTTGATATGATAGCTCCAATCAGATGGCATCTAGTTCCACATTGTAGTGTGAGATTTTAACACATAAGATCTGGTTCATTATACAAGCTGATTGCTCAACTTATGCAATGCTTTAATTTGAGCACTCATTTCGCAGGGGTTACGAAGGTATCATTGTTTTTTGATAAAATCATATGCACGTTCTCACACTCGGCGATTTCGACTGTTTGAAACTAGATTTTAGACAGTCGCATTCGGTATAATAATTGTTCGCGATAAGATACAACTTTTTGAATGAAATTGCCAGTCGATTTGTTATCGAAATATATTAACTGCGAAGGGAACGTTTTTTTTTCTATTTTCTCTTTCAATTGTAATGACTGTTGATTCAGATGATTATCTCGTTAGGATTGAGACTAACCTACATTTTGGAATTCGTTTTAAAATATTTATTAACTCTCAATGAGATTTCATTGATAAAATATTGCTGAGTGGAACGTGGGTACTTGGAAAAGAGGTTGCAAAGTTGCTAAATACTCGCAAGTTAAAAATAATTATCAGAAAATAAAACGAATGTAAGACTTATCATTGGGCAATGTTTTGTTACACTTAAAAACAATTATAAATATATTTTAAAAATGTACAACTTATCATTGGACAATATTTTGTTAAATTAAAAAAAATTATAACTTCTAACTTATTACAATTTCGTTCAATGAAATAAATCAATCCGAAAATGGAAAAAATGGAAAAATCAATTTACTGAAACAAAATTAATCATACAGGGTTTCTGGAACGAATTGGCAAAGCATGAAAAACGAGCTGATTTGTGAACTGGAACTTAGAACTTAATTATTCATTTTCTCCTGTCTATATCAAATCAAGTGATTCATCGGACGCAAATGAGACAGCAATTGAAAATTTCGCGCAGATAATTAAATAACATTTTCGCACCGCAGGCGCGCCAGAGCTCTACGCCAGCTCGTTCCTCCAATTCAACCGGTTATCATTAATCGAATCGAATCACGATTTGTATGGAAAAAAAGGTACGGTCCGTGGGTTCAATTTCAGATGAACATTTTGCGTTCGGAAACTGGGCCGATGAGGTCCGTGTGCAATCACCGACGCTTCCGACTTTCCTCAAAGGCAGGATGCAAGCACAAAGATCTGAAAAGGGCAACGAGTTTCCGTTTTCGCGACTAATGCAAATTTCTATTTTCATGCATACGAACTGTGACTTCCTGTCTCCTTTATGCAACGACCATATTTATTACTGTTATATCGTCGGATGAACTTTTTAGAACGTAACGTGAAACGATCTTGACTCTGCACTAACATTAGAAACTATATTTTCTTTAATCATAAATCGCACGGCCAAAGACAAATTACAGGAAAAAAAAGATTCAAATGCTTCGCTGGGTTCGATAAATTAGTCGCAAAAATAAGATTCAGTTCTGATGTTGATATATTGAAGATTCGTCCGGTTCAATGTTACATTCTTGCCAGCTCGATGATTCAACTCTCCATGAGTCAGTGCAAAATAGATATTCCCAGACTCGGGCTTGTTTCTTTCTTTTTCTTGTTTAAGTCAACATTTACTATCAAAAGCAAATTTATTGGTTTAGAAATCCAAGGCAAGAAAAGGTATAGAAAATTGAATATTGTCACGGTGAAAATTCAATAAAAAGTATGACTTTTTATGAATATGCATCGAGCCAATCAGGAGAAGAAACGTTCATAGTCACAGTTTAGTCACAGATTTTTCCAAGAATTTTTGTGACATTTTTACTGATATTGAAATTTGTTTGATTTTCGAATGATTTTGTCGAGTTGGAATTAAATATTCTTTTGTTTTTTCTGTCCAGTAAAAGGAACAAAAACACGTGAAGGAAATTTTCTCTTTCTCCGACGGCAAAAAAATGGCCATAAATTTGCCTCGCGCAACGTTCAACTAGTGGAATACCAAGCATCGAAATATCCGAATGCCCACAATTTCCGGCAATTAAAAACCGTAACCCAATTATTGCGAAACGCTTTCATTGAAAATCGCAGTTGAAACCGTTCATCGTGATCCGATGTTATCAACAGCTGAAATTTACATTGGAAGGTAACTGTGACGTTTTAAATATCTGCGCAGATTTGAATCAGCGACAAACAAATTCCTATATAATATCAATAAGACAATGTGAATAACGGATAATTATATTTATCGAGTGTTTGTTAGATATGGGTCAACCTAGGAGAAACGGCAAAGTTGGAGAGGAGAAGAAATAAAAATAGCAAATACGCGCTTAGTGCAATGAAATGCGCCTGGAACGGTCTCACTGTCGCAGGTATGAGATTTGCTATCTCGCCAAATGGTTAACTGTATTATGTAATAATGGGCTTCGACTGCGTATGAACGGTCAGACTAGCGTTTAGTAGATTACCTTAATGTTCCTCTAAGTGCAGATATGATGTGAAATTGTGACGTGACTTTCTTCTTCTCTTCCTCTTTTTGCATTTTTTTTCAATTTTATTCGCAAAGTTAAAACAATATTTTTCCTCTGTGAATTGTTTATTATATTGATTTTTTAAGTACTTAATTTTGAAATTTACAAAAGTTACAAATTTAGCATTACAATTGAAAATTACAATTTACAAATTTTATTTGTAAATTATTTGTTCACAGATTATTTTCTTTTGTTTTTAAGTTTTTGTTTAAGTTTGAGTGAAAAATATTTAGATTTTGCTATTGAAGGAACGAGGTATAGATTTCGAATAAAAATGACTGCATCTCTTGTGCTTATCTAGAAATGACAAGAGGAAGATCAGCGTTCTCAGACTTTCGTGTCCGGAATTCAGTTTAATTCTACAGTGCGATATGAGAAAAGAGCATGTAAAGAATACAAGTTTTCCTCGAAACGCATTTTCTTTTATGATAATTAAATTGAGAAAAATTGTTGATTAATAAATCACCGGATTTGCATACACTGTCTAATTAACTTTTACTCGGATTGTAACTTTTGATAAAGTTCGTTTTCCTTTTCTAAACGACGATCTAAAGTCAGAAAAAAATCATCATCATCAGCTAATCGAATCTTGACATTTTTAATTGTAATTTAATTTGTCGTTAAAATCATGCCACAAAAATGTTTTCCAAAAGGACAGACATTTTTGAAAGTTGAAAAATTGTTAAATATTGTTTTTGATACTTTGCTAAACTTTTCTAAACGATGATCTAAAGTCAGAACAAAGTTCATCATCAGCTAATCGAATCTTGACATTTTAATTGTAATTCAATTTGTCATTAAAATCATGTCAAAAAATGTTTTCTAAAAGGCTAAAAATCTTTGAAAGTTGAAAAATTGTTAAATATTGTTTTTGATACTTTGCATACTTCTGTTCATGGATTATGTGGTTAAAAAATTTTTAATGAACGTAACAGCTCGACTTTTCAATTCGAGCAAACGACTGAACAAACATAACGAGGAGTGCATTGATTTATCAATTCTCAAGTTGCAAATGAAACGAACTCGGTGTGTCAGCAACTCTTTTCGTGATGTTGAATAAGAGCGTGTCGCCATGATATAGATATTATTTAGCGGACTGTAAATCAAGGCATGCCCTTGGACGCCACATCCTACTCTCGCAAAGACCTCGGCTTCTCGTTACTTTGCATAGTCCGCGTGCCGACCTAGCAGTCTATATGAAAACAGCATTTTCGTAATATAACAACGAGAAATCCGTCGACGTCATTGCACGTAGGCTGTGCATCGACAACCTCGCCATATCCGAGACAGTCATTCTCTCAGTTGTTTCTAAAAAGGCTCGACACAATCTATATCATTTTTGCAATTTGTAATCCTCCTTTTCCACGCACGTTTATCTCTCCCCGTCCCTTTATCTTGTACAATATATTTTCGCACTTCCAGTATCTGAATTTGTCGAAAATGTATCCATTTTGGTTTTGATTAACGTCGTTTCAGTATTGATAGTACCCATTTTTCAGTACCAATTTTACAGCGTTTATCTTTGAAAATGTCACAGAGGCTTGTTTGAGTTTTTTGAATTTGTTGGACTTTTTCTTTTTTTGATTTGGATTTTTTTGCTGACTTGTGAATAGTATTGAAATTAGCTCGATAAAAGATAGATCTTGTTTAGCAATAGTTAACATTTGTCCAACTTATCTGAACTGAATCTTTTGACCAGAAAGAAATAGCGAACTCAAATGAATACAATGGCGTCAAATATGTGTACTGTTACCGAACATTATCTGTGGTTTTCATACAAAATCTAAGTCGTCGTTAAATCCTGACGCTTTTTCCGGTAAAATAAATGGCGTCGTTAATTGTAATAGCTCAGTGTTTTCGTATTGCGAAAAAAAACGTAACAGCGCACTTCTAAAAGTGTGTGAAAACGGCGGCCAAATAAAACGACCGTAAAATAATAACTACTCTGGAGCAAGACAGAGATAATATTTTTTTTTATTTTTTTTTAACCACTTCCAAAAACCAAAATTCATGTTTTCATTCGAACTCTAAATTTTCATGTTGTTCATGTTGTAGATTTTTTTTTAGATTGTATAATTGTTACATTTAAATAATTGATTTCTTGCACAACAATATTTTTAATTGTAAGTTTTTCTTTGATGGTATTTTTTATTTGTTTGTTTTTTTTATTTTTAATGAAGATGTAGCAAAGCACTAAGGAAACAAAGATCGACAAAGATAAAGTAAGAGTTGACTTCATGCACCATGAAGATTTTCTAACAAAGTTGTGTAACGTCTAGTGGTCAGCGTAGAACCTACGTGCGATTGTTTTGATAGTACAATAATGCTCTCGCGAACACTTGTACCAACACAATTTGGTCTCTGAAGTGGAAAAAATAACCGATGAAACCTGCTTTTCGAAACTCTAAGAAAAACATTAACAATTTTTCAAAAGACATTATTTGAAAAAAAAATTGGAAAAAAAATTTTAATTTTTTCCAATTTTGATTTTTAAATATTTTTTCCCACTTCACAAATTTTTAACCGGCAAAATGTAAAAGGTTCGTATCTTAATTGAGCATGGAATGCTGATGAAAAATTCGTGCTGATTGAAATGAAGCACGCAACGCGCCGAATTTGAATACTCGGGCGTAGAAAAAAAAATTTTTGAAAAACGCTCGGTACTCAAGACGAGTTTATGCGATGGAGTTCAGCGTCAACAGGGCCGATGTTTAAAAAGCGATCCGATCACGAGATGCAGATGAGGCAATAAGTATTCCACACTCGTCGATACGCAGCTAAACTCTTTTAAGAGTCTCGACATATTTGAGGCCATATTTTCTTGCTGGAGCGATGAAAAGTAAAACAAAAGTTAAATATCGCTCGCGTGAGATCGTAGTTTTGGATGTACGTGTTGCTGTTAGACAATTTCTTGAATATCTCTACATAAACTAATTTGCGACAAACATTATTTATTGTCAATAAATGTAAAACAATTTTTTTATATTTGCATTGCAAAAGTTTGTTCAGTTGAACAATTAAAAATATGATTATTTTTCATGCTTCCAAGTGATTAATCAATATCGAAAGGTAAGAAGTTGTTCGAATAAAAAATTAATTATTTTACCTGATTGGATGTTGAAAAGTGACGCAACCAATTAGATTAAATCTAAATTTGCTTTTGAAAAAGGAGTATTACTTGAAAAGCCGCGAGAGAAAGTTTATAATATTCGATTTATGTAATTGTCTTGACGAAATGATATAAATTAATGTGTAAAACAAGCATCTACCTTGTAACGACCTGAGATTGTCTTGTTTTCTCAATTCTAATTATCCGAATAATACCGTCACTAATCTTATTGTAACCGATCAAGGAAAGAATGAACTCATCAAAAATTATTTTCAAACCTTAAACCAATCACTACCATAAAAACTGGCAAATCATTGCAAATCGTTCGCCTTCTAAATATTTTGAAAATATGGAAACGATCCATTAGATACAACTTCATTCGACTCGGTTCATTAGGTTCGTCTTTTCTTCGCCTCTTCTTTCTCTGCAGCGGACCCTGAAGGAATTAACATAATTTTCACATTCATTTTTCACCGGCACCAAACAAAGAGAAATTATCAGCATAACTGAAAAGCACGCGTGTGCATCGCTTCTATGACCTACTCGGGTGCCAGTTGCAGTAAAAGTAATGAATCTCGCGCAATTAATTATACTATTCGGGAAAATTATTCACATTCCTGTCCATTGTGCAGGCAAAAAGTATGCAAGTAATTAGGAACAAACAAACACTTTTTCTTCCTTTGAAAAAGAAAAAAGTTTATAAAAAGTTCAGATACAAATCTGCCACAAAATTAGGTTGCGAGTTGGAGAAAACAATAAAAACAAAAAATAATAACACAACAAAAAATCGAAAAAATTGTCGTTTCTCTTTTTCAAGTGAAACTTATTGTTTTTTTTAATCGCTTAGGGTCATGGCGAAGATGCCAGCAGTGACTTGACACACATGAACGGCTAATTATGATAAACATGGAAATTGTTGATAAAACCTCCAGTTTTCGTCACGCAATTGCAGGCTTGTTCTATTTTTATAAATTGTCTCATCTTCACTTTAGTTCGGATCAAAAAGTTGTTTAACAAAGATTCAAGATTGATTGATGGGAGGGAACACTTTCTCAATAACAGATCCGATCGGAATTCATCCTCTCTTTTTGTCCAGGCTGATAAATCAGACTCACTTTTTCGAATATGAAAGGCTCGTGCGTAAATTACTACACGGAGCAAAATGCACAATCGGTTATTACACGCCACGTTTTATACCTCGCACATATTGTTCGCAATTAGAATCCGTAATTGCACGTCCGATAAATTAATCCGCGTCTCCTTTTTTGTTCGATACGTCAGTTCAGGTGTTCTTTTTTTTTTCGTTGCATCAACTTCACAGCAAGTCACAGCTCGACCGCACGTTGCGACCATAAAAGACATGTCGATCAAAGTGAAAAATGATTTTTTCGTGTTGACATCAATTGTGCTCGATCAGGAGGGTAGGACAAAACACTGAGATTTAAATAATTGGTCTCTTTGAGCAAAATGACGGACTAAAATGTTTTTGTATAAGTTTTAAATAAATTATGCTAAAAAATGGATGTATGAAAAAGACGATGCTTTTATCTGGCGGGTTTTTCTCTCGCACGAGTGATTTATAAAGATTGCAGGTTGAGAATAATAGCGAAGATGAAAATAGTGGACTTTGGAGCGAAACGTTATTAAGGAAATCCGTTATATGGAACCGATCCGATAAATGGTCCATTTGTTGCATTAGGAGAGGCGGAGGCAAATTATCTTGTCGAATCTATCCTTTATTTTGCGTTCGCTAAATAACTTATCGCTAATGACGTTTATTAATCAATCGCAAAACGCGGAAGTTTCAAAGAATAAAACTTGTTGTCAGCTTTTTGTTAGTTGAATAAACGACGATGACAGTATCTCGAATTTGATCTTTGATTTTATCGTCCACTTTTCTCTCTTTTTCATTCAATAGAAAACAATAGTTGAGATTCAATCCCAGCTTCACTTATTTTTTTCCCTCATTGAAAAAAAAAACTAACTCCCTTTCATTCAAGTTACAATAGACTTGTAAATTTTTTGTCACATTTTTTGTTTTGTTTACTCTTCCATCAAAACATCTGTTTTTGTTATGGTTTAGAGAAGTGAATTCATAATTTCCGTTACAGAATAATTTTCGTGAAATTGGAAATTAATTTCAGGGCCATTCGGTTTTAAGCTGGATTGATTGTTTGTCCATCAAAAGTTGATCTTGATTTGTTGCAGGTCGTTCCAAAGGCGGTGAAATTTCACTTTTAAGATAAGGGGTTTTCAAATAGTTGGAACAAATATTCGAAGAAAAATGTGACCAGCGAAGGAAAGTCTTAAATGAACCGGAATGACGACGGATTCATCAAATATTATTTTCTGACAGGTTTAGAAATGTCACAAACATGATTTCTGAAAAATTCTTCCAAATTTAAAGAAAAACTTATGTAATGTGTTCTAAAACGCGAGTTTCAATTGTTTCGAAGATTTTATCATTAAAAAATATGTTCGCATAATTATCAGCTCATTAATTTTTACAACACATTTTCTGATTCATCTGAAGTTATATAACAAAACTAAACAAATAACAGACTCAAAATATTGAATAATACAAAATAAGTCTCCAACAATTTTATAAACCATTTTGTTCATTGTTTACTAATTCATTCATTTAGTTTATCATTCTACAAGATTTAAATAATCTTACTTGTATAATTACATTGAAAAAAATCACTCAAAAAACAAGTCTGAAATTTGTTTATAAACAATTGTGTTGATTGTTTGAAAATTAAATTTTATTAAGTAACTTCTAAAATGTCAATAAGCTTAATTGTTCAATCAGTTGATTTCTGTTAAAAAAAACACACATTTTTTGGACCAAACATCGTTACAGAATTGAATGCCTTGACGGTCGCCAAAATCCCGCCGAGGAATCTGTGAAATGTTTACCTTCGCAAGCGTGAGTACCAGAAGGATCCCAAGGCACGCTCGGTAAGTGTTTGTCGGTCGTCCCATAGTCGTTTCAGCTACAAATAATCGTTGAAACAAAAATTTCGCCCTCCAGCAAACTCGTACGTCTTTGCCGAAAATGCAAAACCTCGTTAGCTCGAAAAAAAACCTCCTTTCAACGTCACGCTACGTGCACCGCGTTCGCAATTGTCACGTCACATTTCCTTGGATGAGCAAGTCGGTTCTCATCGTCAAGGCAAAAATTTCGCGACGACTTTGACAAAACGAAAAACCACTAGCCGGTGGCAGAAATCAGTGACAGCAATCGGCTTGAAAATTATTTAGCGAGTGGGATTATGTTCTCGGCGGAGCCACGACAATGACTGAGACTTGTCGAATGGTGGCCTCCAGTCTGAGTCGAGGAAGGGACGGCAAGGCACGAGACGGAGACGCTATAGTGCGTTTCATGCCATCCAATAGCATCCGAGCGATGGAGGGGATTCCCACCGGATCAGCTACACGTTCTCCACACGCATTCACATCTCGAAAGGCCGTTTATCCGCACTGCCAAACTGCAATTTTGGTTCTGAGGGTTCTATTCTTTTTGTTCAGGGTTGAAGGTCAAAGATAAGGGACCCTTTCAGTTTTGACGGTCAAGGGCAGTATGAAAATGTAAATGTATATTAGACCTTTGGTTCACCGCTGAAACATCGGTTTCAATGGCGACAGAGGCACCTTGTGGGTGGGATCGGTTTCTATTTCTAAACAAACAGAAGAACCTGCCGATAAGAATTGAAAGTTCACATTTTGTTTCCAACTCAAAAAACTTGATTTTCAGCGATTAGACAGTTTAGATAAGACCTTTTGACGTGCCAATTAGAAATCGGTTTCAAATATGGACTGAAAGCAAAAAGGAAAATTGAGTGAAATAAACTAAAACATTGAAAGAAATGTATACATTTCTTTTAATATATTATTGTTTTGTATAGAAATTAAAATTGTTTTTTTAATATTTTGTTTTAATTACAGAAGTCGTATTTTGTGGTATTTCATTGACTTTGAAGTTTGGATTAAACTGTCGTTAAAAGGTTGTTAAAAGGTGTTTTGAGAGTGAAAAAAGTAGTAGGAGTGTATCGGTTTTGTGGGTTCGCTGTCGGAGGTATTTTGGACAGATTAAAAACAAGATCTCGGTTGGAGATACATAAGTGATATTGAGGAAAACAGAAGTAATAAATTTTGACTTTTCGAAAAAAAATTTTGACGATTGTATTGTTTTCACAACTTCTTTAAACTTTTTGAATGACTGGAAATTTCATAATAACTGAAATCAAGTAAATAACTTTATTGTAAAGACGATTAGAATGAGAAAAAATGTCGAGAAAACGTTGAATGAAAGTCAAAATAATTCTTTCAGTTTTTCACAATTTTGGCGAAAATACCTTTGAAATATGTATTTTTATAAGAAACTAATAAAAAACTGCAAAAATCAGAAATGTTAGTAAAGAATGGCTCAACAGTGAAAATTCAAAATTTGCAAATTGACCTCACTGGCTTTCTAGTATTAATCTGTAATAAGTTGAAAACGAAAAATGATTTGCGTTATGATGAAAAATAAAATAAAACGTTTATGAGAAATTGATAAACAATGTTTTTTCGAATCGCACATCATTAAAATTAAAAAATAATTAAAATTTGTGTTTATAGTAAAATTTTATAGTGTAGTTTATATCCATTAAATCATCTCTCAATGAAATGCTCTAAATTACTTTAGTTATGAGAAATAATACAATAAATGTCTATCAACGAATGCTTGTTAAAAGGTAAAGATAAACTTATAGCAACTTTCTCTGAACATGCTGGTATAGAACACCTATAATGAGTATGCATTTTCAAATAAATAATTTTATAAACAATCAATCGCACGTGCGAAGAGCAAGGAATTTTCAACACATCAACGCGTAAAAACTTAATGATGTTTTCCATACCACTTTCTCTCTTTCAAATTCAGTAATTCACTTTTAATCTTTTTTTATTCCTCAAACCAGACAGACAAAAAGAATGACAAGACCATCTTTTGTTTACAAGACCGTTTTTATTGTCTAAAAACTCATTTAAAAATTGACGTAACTTATAAAAAGTAGGAACAAAATGCAACTGCAATTTCCTTGTATTATTTACACTATTTACACCATGTAATTAGTAAGTCGTCTGGCTTTCATCCCCACTTTTTCATTCTCGTTTCCTTTTCATTCCCTTGGCGACCTTTTTCTTTAATTCCTCAATATCAATATCCACCGACTTCTTATTGCCGTCTGTCTGTCCGGCCTCTTCAGGTGGAACAAACGCCTGCGCACGGCGCTCTTCTCTCTTCTTAGTCGCCTCCTCGTGTCTTGCCTCAGTCTCCTTCTTTTTCTTTTGTTTCTTTTCGTCGCTGCTCAAAAAGTATTCTCCAGAAGCAATCATCTTGTCGATCTTCCTCTCCTCCTGAGCCGGCGGGAACGGAGTGTAAGGCTTCTTCTCTCTCTTGTTCTTCGGCTGTTTGCGTTTGCTAATATTCTTGCTCTTAAAGTTCGGCAAAAATCTTTGCCAGTTTTCATTTTTCAACGTCGCATCCTTTGCTAATTCTCTTTTAATCATCAGAGCTTTAATGTTATAAATTGGATGAATATTCTTAAAAGTGTCTTCCACAATTCTTCGAACCTAAAAATAAAATTTCTCAATGAAAACAATTATTTCTAGGCATAAAAAATTGGTTTTTCGATTGGAACATTTTGATTATTCATTTTCTATGACTTTTTTACCTGTTGTAGACCTTTGTAAGGTCCCACAGCTGACACCGTACGACCCTGAACAAGGACGTAGCATTGAGTCAAAAGTTCAATTGATTTCAATGTGCAACCATTTGGACCGATTAGTCTCTGTCTTCTTTTGCAAAAACGTTCCTTGTTTCGTACAAATGATGAGATTTTGATGATATCAGCAGAGACGTCGTCTTCGAGGACTCGTTTTGCTTGCTCGATTGGAACTGATCTTGACAATAGCTTGATCATGTCACGTGCTTTGATGATAATGTAAGGGTCCCACGTTTTTCGAGTGGTTTTCACAGTCATGCTACCTTCGATCAGATCTAATTCTGCTTTTATTGCGTGCTTGTTTAAAGCTTCCTAAAATGTTTAAATCATTTGTTTTTAATTCAATTTTTTTGACGATTAGACATTTGTTTCCTTTGTCGTTGATGGTTTTAGTTTTATTTATTGTGTTTTCCATCTATTGTTATCAAGAAGTTGTTTGTTTCTTTACTGTTTAAAATAGTTATTTGATTTTAGTAATTACCTTGACAAGTGGCCAACATTTTTTCAAATATTGCTCTCGGTACTTGGGAAAGAGTGTGGCAAACGAAGATTCTTCTAGAAGACGATGTTTGTTGTCGTTCGGAGTGAATTTGGGAATTTCCAAAGACCACGCATCGTCAACGACAGCTGTTACTTTTGGAGCTTCCTCCTCCGGGTTTTCAGCTATTGCTTCAGATTTCTTTTTTGATTTTTTCATTCTGACAAAACACGTGTTTACACTTTTTGGAAACAACTTTTGGTTTGAAATCTTTTAAAGAGGTTAAGATACTTTCGACTGCAGCGCGACCTTGTGAAAGTAATGTTTTTGACCGCGAAATTCAAAAAAAAGTTTTTTTTGTTTATACTTCAAAACAATTGTCATTGTAAGGTTTTTCAAATAATAAAACACGAAAAATAGATTTGTACTATACAAACAATTTATTTACAAATACGATTAAAGTTGGTAAAATCATTGCTTTTTAAAGTTCTTTTTCTTTTTTGCTGGAGGTCCCTGCTTCTTGTTATTTTTCTGGAAAGCTTTTCGCTTATTGTTTGTTACAGGTTTTGCTGGTTCGACTTTTTCAGGTTCTTTCGGAGGAACGTAATCGGGACACTTAGGATTGTTTTGTTTGCTTTTTTGTAGTCGGCTGATTTTTGCATTTACCATCGTTCGGTTTTCTATTGAAAACGATACAATCGGTCTCTGAAAAAATATTTCAATTAACATTATTTCACAAAGAAAATGTCGAAAAATAATAACAAAAACTGTTTTAAGATTCTCATTAATATAATTTTCATTTTATGAATAATTGTTAATTACCCGATGGACAGAAAAAATGCTGGGATTGTTGTTCATCATTCGTAAAGTGTGCAAAGCGTCTTCGTGTTTTGTAAATGCTACAAATCCATACTCTTTTGATGATCCAACACCTCTGTCATTTTTCATTATACGAGTCTGTAAATAATAACATTAAATTCAACGATACATAAATTTTAAAAT
The DNA here is from genome assembly GCA_020615435.1 of Telenomus remus. Lineage (NCBI taxonomy): Eukaryota > Metazoa > Arthropoda > Insecta > Hymenoptera > Scelionidae > Telenomus > Telenomus remus. The sequence goes on from CM036336.1 coordinate 3,441,291, forward strand.
TTGGAAAACAACAATTTCAAATATATGAAAATGAAAAATGTACCTCTGTAATGATCGCCTCTTTCGGAGCATATTTTTTAACAATAGCCTTTAACTCAGGATCGGTCAATGTTGGCGGCAAATTGTGAACTACGATTCTGACTCTGGATACAAACATATTCAAATTTTTCAATATTTGCGATTTCCATTGTTCAATTTTCAGTCGCTTTGCCATGTCAGCAGCCGAAACGTTTTGTGCTGCTGGACTTCCTGCCAGAACCACTAAAAACAAAATGTTGATATAAAATTTATGAACCCAAATTTATTAATTTCAATTTGTTTCGACTTTTTTTAATTTTACCTCCTTCTCTGATAAGATACAGGTTCCTGGAATCTTTCGACTTTTTACTGTCACTTTTGTCCTTTGCTTTCTCCGTGATTTGTTGTCTTGATAAAGCTGGATGAGGGTCCAAAACTTGTCCTAAAAGTTGTAACTCAGTTCCTGCTTCTAAACATTTTTTCGCGTCTTCAACATGCTGTAATATTCAAAATTGAAATTAAATATTGAAGTGTTAATTTAGTAACAACAATTTGAAAGATATTGTAAGAAATAAAATACCCGAAATTTGACAAATGCAGTTCCTTTGGAATGTTCTGTCAATTTGTCCATGCAGATCAATGCATAAAACACTGGACCAAACTGTTCCATACATTGCTTGAGGTCTTCATTGGTCGCTCTGAACGGAACATTTTTTATAAACACAGTTTTTTCTTCGTCAATATCGTTTGAAAAACGTTTTGGTTTTTGTTCATCATCAAACTCGGTTTTTATTATATTATCTTTTGAATCTTCTGTTTCCTCATCATCTGTTTCTTCGTCTTTCATCATCATCTTCTTCATCTTCACTGCTAGATTCGTTTTCATCATCTTCAGAGTCAGAATTTTCTTCTTCGTCACTTTCGGGCTCATGTTTGATCTCGACAGTTTCTGTACTTTCGCTAGGTTCTCCCTCTTCTTCTTCTTTGATTTCAATTTCTGGAACCTCAGTTTTGACTTTTTCCTCGAACGTTTTTTTAGCCAATGCCCAATCAACTACGATTGATCGATCCATGAACTCTTTGAGGTTTGCATAATGAATGGCCTTTGCTGCACTATTCACTTTTTCGAATTGCACAAAACAATAACCAGACTTTTTGCCATCTGACTTTTTTGGAATTTGAATTTCTTCAATAGTACCATAGGGAGAGAAGAATTCCTTGATGTTTTCTTCTGTCGCCTGAAAAGGGAAAAAACAATTACTCATTGAACAGAACTTTTTTAACTTAATATTTAAAAATCAAATTGTTTACCTTGAACGGTACATTTCTGACTATAATCTTAGCTCGTTTTTTACGTTTCAAAGCTTTATGAGCCTTTCGCTCCTCAGGAGTCAACTTCTTTTTTTCTTTTCTGCCTTTTTGCTTTTCTTTTTTTTCTTTCTTTGAGATTCGCTTAACTTCTTGAACCTCATCATCGCCAACTGAACTTGCTTCTTTTTTTTCTGGCTCTTCTTTGAGTTCATCAATGTGATCTTCAGTTTTGCTCAAGTCTTTTGACTTTTGTGTAGGTTTTTTTGCCTCTCCGGAATCTTTTTTTTCCGTTTGTATTTGTTCAGAATATCTTGACTTGGAAACTGCCCAGGAGCAGCTAAGTGGCCTTCCGAAAAATTCTTTTTTGTTAGTTTGAAATATCGCTTTGGAAGCATCTTCTTCTGTTTTGAATTGAACAAATCCACAGCCAACATAAGTTCCGTCTGGCTTTTTTAATAAATTGACTTCGGTTATTTCTCCAAACGGAGAAAAGAAAGCTTTAATGTCTTTTTCTGTAGCCTAGAAATAAAAAATTTGATATAATTTAATTAATATATAGGAATAATTTACACATAGAAAATATTTATGAACAGAAAGTAATTTCTTTTGAATTATTAAAATTTTATAGAACCTTAAAACTGATGTTCCGAACAAAAATTCTAGTTGGTGGTTGTGGAGCTTTGACATCTGGTTTTTTTATTTGTCCAGTTTTTTTCTTCAGCCTATAAACTTTGGACAATTTTTTTCGATCTGCAACAAACAATATTTTTCAACAATAAATAACTGTCGATGTCAAAATTGATTTTCCTTGTTTCATTACTTCATGTTAACATTAAAAATAAAGGATTAATTCGAATAACGAATTGTTAGAATGTTTACATATTTACCTCCTTTAAATTTGCTCATTTTTCACTTTTCAATAAAAAAAACACTGTAAACAATTAAGAAGCATTTATTTTGAGGTTATTCTAGAACTATCACGTGTTTATATTCCCACAAATTCAAAACAACAATTACAGAGGTCGCTTCAGTATACAAACTACAAAGCGCGGGAATTCAAAATCTATGGTCCAAACTATGAACAAACGACTCTTCCCCAATTTTCAATTCGAATTTTTGAAAAAAACCTCTTCCTATTTTTTGTAATCCTTTGTAATCCTTACCTCCCACCTCTCAAAAAATCTCCCAAAAGAAAACAAATAACCTGATAAGAAACAGAAACAAAAACACGAAGGAAAAACTTTCTCTCTCTGCTGAAATGTTTCCCACGCCCCCTCACGACAGGCCGGGGATGCGCGAGCGGCGCCGAAGGTGACCGAACGCGTGTAGTGGGTTGAGTCGTTGGTTCGCCATTTTCTCGAACACAGCAAGTTGATCAGCAGTTGATCTTGTCCGAATAGCGTCGCGTTTTTTTCCACGCTACGGCTGTTGGTCGAGCCGTTGTCAACGTCGAGTTTCAGCGTGTTCACTCGCCGGGGTTCCTCGCGCGCACCAAATGGCGTGCCTGAACACGCTCAAGCAGGAAATCAAAACCCTCGAAAGCGTCTTCCCGAAGAGCCATGAGAGGTTTCAGATAATGTCCGCGAGTGTCGACGAGCTCAGCTGTAGGTTCGTCGGTAAAAATGGCAAAAAATACGAAATCCACGCAAACATCACAGTGAGTATTCACCAACCACTTCATCACGTTTTGTGTTTTCAACTTTGACCTCAGGTCAAATTGACCAAATCAGGGGTTGCATTTTACATTCGTTCTCAAGTCCATGGTGGTCAGGGGCGAGGGGAGGGGGGCGAAAGGGAAGACAAAGAAACAATAACATTCGACAATGTCGTTTGTTTGGAAATTTCGAGTTGGATTTTTAGGTTAGTCGCACCGATGCAATTCATGTTTCGACAAACAAACTGCACGATTTTGGCGCAGGTTGTGAGTCACGCCTGCGAGCCATCTCCTTTGTCGCGATATCCTTTTTGTGTTACGTACTTTGTTTGTGTTTTTATCAATGCTTTGTTTCCGTCCCTGTCAAGTTCCTTGTTCTCAAATGAAGTGATAAGATTGTTTGTTTACAAAAACTGAGTTGTTGGCATACACTCAGCGATTCGAGGTTATGTTAGTCCTGATTGGCAATTGAAATAATAATCGATGTAAATGAAACTTGATTGTTCAGAAACAATGTTGACCATTAAAAAAAGTTGATTGTTGTTTAGCAGCTGAGTGATTGCTGAAACGTGGGCGTTGTTGTTCTTTGACAGACAATGAGATTTTGCATTGTAAATTCCTCTCGACAGCCTGACAGGATCGTATTTTATTGTTTACTTCTTTCTCATTATGAAATGATTTCGAAATATTCATTGTCAATGAAAATTTGAATAATTTTACTTTCTGTTTGCTTTTGTTTTTTTGTTCGCAAGATTAATGAATTGTTCAATTTTTTTAGGAAACTTACCCTTCCACACCACCGGTTTGGTTTGCCGAATCGGAAGAAACGAGCGTTACAAATGCGGTACAAATCCTGAGCAACACAACGGGAAGAGACAACCACGTTATCAACCAAGTAGGCATTTTACTCAAAGAATTATGCCGCTTGCATTCGCTACCTGAGCCACCGGACGTTGAGAGGCTGAGAACAGCGTTGGATCCACTTCGATTGGGAAACGTTGCTGCGGCTTCTGTACCACAGAGGATGGAATCAGAGGACACAGAAGACCTTGAGGATGATGAGGAAAGCGAAACTGAAGAGGACCTTCATTTAGATATGGACGAAAGCGAAACTAATGCTAAGAGCAAGGTATAAAAATAAACAAAACAAGTTGCTGTTTTGTATGTTTCTTGTAATACTCTTTTTTATATTCAAAGTTTTTTTAGAATAATATATTAGTAATAAAATGGTAAATTTTCTTTAAAAAGACTGATTACATTCAAAATAAAATATGTAATAAGAAACATTGACAGGTTTTTATATTTCGATAGAGTATAAATGAAGAAATGAAACAAATACCTGCACTTTGAAATGTTATCATTTTTTTAATGATGTGCTTTTTGTAATGGGTTTTGTTGTTACATTTAAAAAAACTGAATAGACCACCGTACAGTGCTGCCGCTTGGTGGCTACGAAAATGAACTGAAAAGATATCATGTAAATTTATGATTCAAAGTTACGAAGTCAAACTTATCAAAATTAGAAAACACATTTTTCTGAACAGTGAAGCAAGCATGGTTTGATTGTTCTATCGTTAAAAGTAAAAAACTCGCTCCAAAGTGCTCACAAACCTCTAGATTTTTTTAATTTCATTTTCATCATTCTGTATTTTATTTTTCTTACACTTGTTTTTCGGATATTGTGTATTTAAATAGCAATATTGTATTTTGATTTCAATAAACACCGAAGTATTGATTAGAAAAATGTACTTCCAAACAAACAGTCGAATTGATCATAATTGAATTTAGCCCAGCCAAATCAATATCGGATGTTCATTTTTTGCTCTTAATTACATAACACAGGGTTGATTGCATGTCCAAACAGTTGAATTGTTAGTTGCATTTCGCTACGTTGGAATGGTTGAAAAGCTTTTCTCCAAAAAGAGTGTGAGAGAGAAAGAGAAAAAGAACTGTTGTTTGCAAATGAAATCTTCGTATGATTAAATCAGTGAGACTTGTATTTCAATTTGTAAATTAATACTCAAGAAAACATTTGTGATTGAAATGATGTTACATGAATGGGTTGTTTTTGCAGGGAGATGAAATGGCTTTAGAACACATCGCAACTCTGGAAAGGCTGAGACAAAATCAGAGACAAGATTATTTGAAAGGTTCAGTATCTGGGAGTGTTCAGGCTACTGACAGATTAATGAAGGAACTGCGGGACATCTATAGGAGTGACAGTTTCAAGAAAGGTATAAAAAACTTAATAAAAAAATATTATTTTCAATTTCAAGAACCATAACTAAGGAGTTTAGCTAACAAACAAGCTTATTTCTACCCTCATGATAATTTACTGTTGAACTTAAAAAAAATTTTATGATTTCTGAAAACCATAAAATCCTCAACATCTGTTTCACATAAGCCTCGGAATGTGAGAATATCCGGGGTTTTTGCGATCAAATTGTTTCACGTTTCATCATTGATTACTGCTCGAAATTGTTGAGCAACAAATTTGAATTCAAGCTTTCGCCTCTCCTTTGTTTGATAAATTTTAATTTGAGAATTTATTGAAATTTATTGATTACAGGGATGTATAGCATAGAATTGGTAAACGATAGTCTCTACGAATGGAATATCAGGCTAATGTGCGTGGACCCTGATTCGCCGCTCCACAACGACCTCGTACTTTTAAAAGAAAAAGAAGGAAAAGACTGTATTCTTCTCAATATGATTTTCAAGGTACATATTTAAAATAAAACGTTTTAATCAACGTCAAATTATTAATTTGTTAATTAATATGTATTTATAACATGTTGATGTAATTTCAGGAAGCGTATCCTTTTGAACCACCCTTTGTAAGAGTAGTTCATCCCATAATATCCGGTGGATACGTATTACTAGGTGGCGCTATTTGCATGGAACTGCTGACGAAACAGGGTTGGAGTTCTGCGTACACTGTGGAAGCAGTAATCATGCAGATATCTGCAACTTTAGTTAAAGGCAAAGCCCGTATACAGTTCCAAGGGGGCGGCGGCAGTGGCAAAGTGTGCAGCGGCCAAGGACAATATAGTCTAGCACGTGCACAACAATCTTTCAAATCGCTCGTGCAAATCCACGAGAAAAGCGGTAGTTACTTATTTATATACCATTTTTGTTAATGCAGAGGACCATTTATACTTCCACCTTTTAGATAAAGTTTTTTTTTTATGCAACTGTTTATTATTTCCATTTCAATCTTACATATTATACTTGCATATTATAATAGCAAAAAATACCATTTTTACTTTCTAATATTTTCCAGTGGCTTCAATTGGAGATATTAAAATGTTGTTTTTTATTTTCAGGTTGGTTCACACCTCCAAAAGAGGACGGCTAATAATTCAGATTCAAATCTGAGTCACGAAAAAAAGTTTAAGAGCGTGCTTACAGCTGAGACTTTTATTCGGTGTGTGCCCAACAAATAGTTAAAATGATAATTTGATACACGAAACGACATTTATTGATTAGGTAAAAGAAAAAGAGAGCAAATTTTATTATTGAATCGTAACTCATATTCCTTTGGTTTGTCAAAGAAAACAATGCGCGCTAAAACGTAAAACGAACAGCAAAGACAATTATTGAACGATAACTTTCTCTCATACTTGTAAAAAATTCTGAGGCGTAAAACAAGACACGTAATTACATTTTTTTCACTTCGAAAAGACATTGATCATGGTAAAGATGTAATTAAACAACTTAGAACGAGCCTTGATTAGTTATAGAACTTAGTTAAGCTCGCAGCCGATTAAAATTAGTTTTGTTATTATAAATATTTAAACTCATACAACATAATGAAGTGGACAAAGCCTTTCAGATTGTTTAATTTTCGCATATTGTAATAATCTTACGGTTAATATTTAAGCGATGAAAAATAAGATCGGAATTATGACTCTTATTATTTTTCAAGATTTAATAAAAAAAATAATATATTACCAATTTCACTAGTTCCGTGATTATTAACAAAATGTGATCTGAATCCCTAATTCGTTAAATGTTATACATTTAGTTTTAGTCTCTCAATTCAAAATAATTTATGGCTTTGTCTCAAAACACCAAACAATGTTCTTCAACATTTCATTCTCAATTTTAAATGAATGAAAAACTCTGAAGAGTTTGACATTCTCACTTGCGATTGTAAATTTGAACGCGTACTTTTCAAACTGAACTTTACCCATTGGAGAAAAAGTTTGATAAAAAATTGATTGCCTGGATTGTTTTACGCAAAATAAGGAAGAAATTGCAACGGAGAAAAAAAGCAAATTTGTCTCGTTAAGAACGAGCGTACTCAATTAAAGAGTGAGCGTCTCGTCGTGTGATTTGTGCGCGTCGCACGAACTTCATGTTTTTGTATCAGTCGGTGTATTTAGATGCTATTGTGGTTCGAGCCTCATTCCCATGTACATATAGAATCCCTCTGTTCGGTAATTCGGAAAATTCAGATTTGCCGCCGTGTCAACGCACATGTATCCCTTTGTGACGAGCGTCGTCCAATTGCCAACGTCGAATCACGCGGATCTGCCAAATTGCGATAGTTTGCACCAAGACGCATTACTTTTCGACACAAAAAGACTGATAAGAGTGGAAGAACGGAGGTTACCCTCATTCAAGTCCCCTGAGAGCCTGCGAGGTGTGTGCAATATGTTCAGCGACTTTCTTGACGTTCAAGTCCACTTCGTTCGGGTTGGTCCTGTCTTGTGAGTCGACGCGGGGATTTGTAAAAATGCCGTACGATTAATTATGAGTTATTGTGATCGAAGCCCCTTGTTTTTATCGCGCGATCAACAAACAGAACAACACTGTACAAGAAAACACGATAAAAAAAGAAAACCGAGTGACATATTATACTCTCATCGATGGTGTCTTTGTTCGAAATTAAGTTTAACGAGTTGTGTACCTTCGCGAGCACTGTCAGGGCGGTTTATGTATCTTCCGATAGAATTCACGTGACTTTATGATTGTCGCGCTTCAATTATATGCCATCACGTGAATTTTGGGTCTGTTTTTGTTTCAACTCGAGTGGTTGCACAAGCTGGTGACAAACAGAATGATTCCGGGTCCGAAACGTGCCTTTGCGAAATTGAATTTTCTGTACTCGAAGATCAGATATTTCCGTCCTTGAACGTGCTTGCGTGCGGAGCCAAGTGAATTCAAATGGTTTGAAAAGTACACAAAAAGAGAGAGAGAGAGAGAAAAGGGGCAAGGGCAATAACGATGAGAGCAAACCGAAGGGAATGAGAGTTGTCTGTAATTCGCTAAATTGTGATTACCTACTATGTAGAGCTTTTGGTGATGATTATCGTTTGTAACATTAAGGAAAAGATGATTTCCTGCGTAGGTTTACGTTGTCACATTGTCATTGTCATTGTTAATTCTTATTCGAAATCTGTCTCTTTCACACTTCCGCATTAGGGTCGTTCAAAGAAATACTTTTTTTTGAACATTTTCAAGTCTCGTATTATATAATTGAAACATTTTAATTGATACCAATTTAAAGATTGCTCTAGTAAGGTAAATTTTGAGTTGAGAAAAAGTTTCTTTTGTGACAACTGATGTGAAATCGATTTTTTTTTTCAAATATTTTGAATGTTGAACAACAAGAAACTTGAATAAACAATAAACTTGTACTTTTTTTTGTATTGCAAAGCATGTTTTATTTCAATATTTAAAATAAGATGGACTTGCAAATCTTCAATTGAATTAAAGTAGTTTTTAAATGAGACTTTGAATTTAAAAACAAAGTGTTTTTTGAACCACTCTATTTCGTATCTGTCTGTTTCTACTGCACACGTCATAATTGTCTCACTGTCTCAAAGACACACACAAACTCACAAATTGGTACTTCGAACAAAAAAAGAAATTTTATTAATCAAGTGATCGGACTATCATTGTATCATCGACCTATACTTAAGATTATTACTTGATATACCAACACAAAAGATACCGTTGCGTTTCAATATATGCTGTAATCATTTGCCGTCAATTCAATTCCGAAATTGTGAAGGAAAAATTTGGTAGAATAAGATAGGTCTCTTGCGTCTCGTCTGTCACTTTTCAATTTCACAGCGCCATCTGGTCACTGTTCGATTGGTCCCCAGGTGGCGCTGTAAATCTCCATCTCTTCCTCCTCTCATTTCTCTTTTTCCATTATAAGTTTGTATTCATTAATTCGTATCACTGTCATTGCGTTGATTATTATTTAAGTATTTGCTATGAGGAGTAACAATAAAGATTTTAATAAGAAAAACAAAAAAGTGTATGTACATAAACGAACACTGTGGGTAAACCTGGGTAGTTCCGCGACGATTCGCTACTTTTGGTCAAAACGGTTACGTTACATTATGTTGTTTTCCTGTTTGTTGCATTTCAACGTACAACTTCATTTGCATCGTGTAGCTAGGACAATTAATGAAACTGTGTCGCGGTATTACCCGCTTTTAGTCTACTTATATGATATATATAAGAAACGTGCATAGATGTATTTTATGTGCGCCAAAAAAAAAAGACGAAAAAAAAGGATATAAACCATCTTACGTTTTCAGGTGGCTTTTGTCGACGTATGTATCTTACTGTAGAAAAGATGAAGAAGAGTATTTTTGTTTAATTACTATGATTTGATTTGTTTCCTTTTTTATATAAGTTGACGAATTCATAAATACTACGCCATTTGATACGATAAATAAATATGTCTGATGATGAAAATTGTTTCTTTGGATTCACTATGTAGCAAGTTTTTGGACAGAACGCTGTAATCTTAAATACAAATACACACTTTGTATATAATTTGACATTTGGATATTTTCATTCATATGCAACGACTCCGTTTAATGGCTGTAATCTCCCCTTTTTAGGTCAATTGCTTATAAACTTGTCTCTTGTTTTTAGAAGTAAGTTCTGTTCTTTTTGCTGTCGAACTGAAAAGTTGCAAAGTTGATATTCCAACTTCCAACTTAACCCGGTGATTTTTTTTAAATCAAGCAACAACGAAAGTTCGTTAAAAAATCTTCCTCGGTGCATTTAAACTTGACCGAAACTCTCTTGAGAAATCTTCATTGTGATTTAATCAACGGACGCAATTTCAATTAATCAGAATTAATGAAAAAAAGTAACGAGGAAAAAAAATGGGCTGTGTACTTTGGAATGAATTTGCCTTTTCTGTTCAATTCGTACGAACAGTCATTTATCTTCAATTTGTCAGAGTCATCTCAAGGAACTGAAATTTTCGTGCGATATAATAACATTGTTATACCGACTAAATGTGTCGACTCAACATTGCAGTGACATTTCTTTATTTAAGAATCCTTTGAAAATTTGCTCTGCAGAGCAAACATGACAGAATGTGGTAAAACAAAAAGAAGATCCCATCCAAGTCACGTCACAGTATTTCTCAGATTAATCCTCAAACAGACTGACTCTTTTTGATCAAACATAAATGCTCAAACACCGCAAGTAATTGTTCTTTCCAGTTTATTTTGTTATGGTCAATAAGAGAGGAACGAAGAGAGAGAAAAAAAAGTAACAATTTACTTTTTTTTTTAAATGAACTTGGCTTTTTTAATACACTTTGGAACGAAAATGTGCTTTGATCGAGGCGGAATTACAACGCACTTTTGTCGGACTAAATTGGTCTTGCATTTGAAAAGCGTGTTTAATTTCATATTTGCCTTTTAGGTTTCAGTGAGACAAAATGCTGTGAAACAGAAACTCCAACTGTCGCAAGTACAGAGTTGAATGGCGATTTGCAGCGAAACCAGATGTTTCGCGTTGTAAATAAATCGAGCGAGGGACCGTTGCGAAAATGGGAAGCGTTGCTGAAACAGAGACTTGACGAGAAAGAGGCGAAAAAGTGACGCGCACAACCGATCATTACGAAACGGAGAGGACCAACGAGAACACGCAAAAGCGTTTGAATATTTATCGCAACACTTAAAGCCGAGCGAATACCATCAATATATGAGGCAGATTTGATTTTGAAAACCACTTTCTCTAATGTTGTATGCAAACGAAGCATTCAGCTTTGCGATTTCCTTCTTTCTGTATTTCGCTCGACGGAAAAGACTATAGAAATAGCGCTCGACCAGAATAACATTTGTAAAATAAAAGATATTGAACATTTCGTTTTGCAAAGATTTCCGGTTCGCAAATTATTGGATGGCTTGTTTATCTGTATCGACATTGTGATGGAAAATGATATCAAAAATGCTGTTTTCTTTCAATCCAGTTTTCAATTTACAATTAAACCGACGGATTCGAAACGGAAAATTTTGTTGTCGATGCTCGTTTAATAAGATTTTTTCTTTTATAACAACTTTTGATATCGATCAATCGAGTAATTTACATTTTCATCTGAAAACGCACTTTTTTTATTTACTTTATGATTTGATTTAATGAGATGATCAGAGTTCATTTCTTTGTAATAAATTATATCATCAGTAATGACAAAATGTAAAATTACTTTTTCAGATAAATTTAAAAAATGGGTATCTCAAATTGATTAATCGAATTAAAAATTTGCATAAACTTAATTTCACGTTCAAAAACAATGTTTAAACTTAGAATTCAACTTACTTAATCGACTTCTAAATCTTTTGCAATCGGCTCAAAATTTTGCAAGGTGTCTTAATTTATAAAATGCATCGATTTTATAATACACGAAACTTGAACATGCTAAAAAAGATTCTGTCGAACAATCCCACTGCCCATTACACAGACAGATATTTCATACGAGTAATCTGTACAATCGGGCGCTCGGATTCTCGTAACCGGAAAAGTTTCCGAAATCTATTGAAAAGATTAGACTTTATCGATGGAAACGGGCTTTCTTAAACCATGATTAAGACAAGATTTAGATGAAAAGTTTTGTATCGCCGCAGAAACTGGGCTTTCAGTTTTCATTCGCGGACCGACTTAATTGATCCATTTATTTTTGTTCATCCAATTGAACAATTTCGGTTGATGATTCTTCTTTTTTTTTGTTCGCAGCAAAATTATTTGTTCCACTTTAATTTATACCTCGGGTGTACCAAAGACTCGACCGAGAGTAATGGAACGCGTGTGATTTTTCGAGAGCGCCAAAGTTGTTGGTACACAAAACCCAGTTGAAAGTTCTTCCTCGTTCAGTATACTCAGTTGATAAAACTTTTACATTCGTTGCAAAGCATAAGATTTTCATTACGAGAAAGAGGGTCAAGAACCCAGCACAAGTTATGAATATTCCAGCTTCCTTTTCTCCAACAAACTGCAACTATTAACAAAAAAAAAGCAGCTGACGAAAAATGAATAATGCGTGGCAAATCGATGCTCCATCAGAGAGCGATATTTTCTTTGACAATTTTTCAATTCTAAAACACAGCCGCAAAAGCCTGAGACGCGCGAATTTTATTTCAATATGAAAGAAGAGGCGCAAAAATGCAATTCACGCCGAAGAATTTCATTTCATTTAATTGAGACCACACGCTTTCGTATTTGGTATTTCCATGCCGTGCGCAAAATGGTTTTCTAATGTGATATCGCGCTGCTCTCTTAGCTTCTATCTGAGTGAAACAAGATTCGTTTGCATTTTACACGTAGAGTGCATGCAAAATACACGTTTTTGGTAGCACAATGTCCAGAGGATAAGGCGCCTGCAAAAGCACCAAGTGTTCGATATTATTTACAAAATAAATGCTCTCACTCGAGCCGTTTCTAAGTGTGGATTGTGGTCTCACATCGCGAAAGTAAATGTTTCGAGCACTCGTTGTTTTCTTTCCTCAAACGCAAAGAGTTTCGTGCTTGAAAGCTCGCGATTGAATGTGCGCTGCTTTACTCATTTTCTTTATTTTGATAGTATTGGCCTGGCCGCCTGTTTTTGCTCGTTTCATTCATCCTTTCTCGTTTGTATCAACTTGGTATCAGTCAAACAGTTGCTTTTAATTAGTGAATGAATAAATATGAGGTTCGCAGTCTTGGCGCGATGCAAAAATTAAACTCAAAGAAATTGAATGAATTATGTTGTGGCTCTTGTTCGATCAAACAATTCGCTTCATTATTTAATTGAAAATAATGCTATTATGAGATAGAAAGCCGAGTAACTAATTAACGGTAATTAATAAAATCTGAACTAACGCAAATCACAACTTTATTATGAATCAAATCTCCTTTTTATGAGAATATTCAATTAGTGAATCAAATTCAAATTGCTTTCATTTTTTGCACAAGTCAAGCGTTTTATAATGGGAGCAAATTTCAAACTGAATAAATTCAAAGGCATTTTTTTCAATGAAAATAAACAACAAAACATAAGGATATTTATAAAGTTGAAAAATGTTGAATAACAAGGTTATGATTGTTGCTGTTGGATACGGATTGCATCTTTGCGCTTGTCTGAGTCGCCAATCTTGTTAACATCCAAGATGTTATTTTTTTCAAAAGATCTTTGTGCTGTTGATTTCCTTGACTCTTTGATGGTTTAGATGAAACTGTCTCTTTGGCTGCGTCGGTTTCCTTTGGTCGAATCTTACGCATTTGAGAAATGTACCGAGCGGAACGAGGTCTTCTGTACACCGGTCGGCGTATCGTCGGTCGGATTAAAGGTCGTCCTTGGCGACGAAAATTTCTGCGACATAGAGCCGCAGGTGTCCCACTGCGTTGCATTTTCAGGTTTTTAAAACTCTGACACTAAAAGAATCGATAAGTTTAAATTGATATTTCGATGAGTATTTTCCGTTCTTATCAAAATTTTTTCGATTTGAATGTATAAGAAATGTTGTTTTCAATCAAAATTTTTTTTGTTTTTGTGTCAGTTTTGAATTTGCAGTTAATTGTGTCAGAAATGCACTTTTATAAATGAATTGACAAATTTGAATTGATGTTCTGTTATTTTTGATTATAATAATTAACTATTATTTTTTATGCAAATTTAATGTTTAAATTGAAATTTTAATGTAAAAGTTAAATTTGGTATAATTTTTTGTTAAAGCGTTTCCAGCATAGAATTTTTTTGTTCCAAAGTTCATTACTTCAGAAATGTAGTTTGGTAAAAATTAACCACTTATGAGAAACAATTTTTAATATTTTTGCATGTGAAAGAAAATTACTCTTTCATAACCTTACCTTTTCCATTTTGAATATTTAAACGACAAATTTGATCCAGGATTTATTTTTCCTTAGTTCGTTCAAAATTGTTTAAAAAAACTTCAAGAGCAGATCAGAATTTAAACACAAATATGCTAGTTTTGTTTTTAATAAAAACGTACTGTTTCAAACAACAATTTCTTTTGAGCTTTGTTACTTGAAAACAAACAGTTGTCATTTTTGTTTTTCATTAAACACACTGGAAGGGCAGAGTGATCAAATGTATCCACTTTTGAAATTCAATTCGTCGTAACTTTTTTGTTTTTCGAGGAATAGTTTAATAATTTTTAGCTATTCTTTTTGTCATAGTTTTCTTGATACTGTCAAGATTTCACGAGAAAATTATTTTATTCAAAAAAGTTATATTATTGTCTTTTTAAAAGCACGCAGAGGAAAATCTGTCCACTTCTGAATACTGTATTCGAAGTTTCATAATTATAAGATGTTTTGAAGCATTTCGAACTCGAAAATTAAAACTCCAACTTTTAATTATTTGAAATTTTGAATCGTAGCATCAAACGCCCCATTGGACCCATAGCCTTAGTATGTCCTATGACGTCATTGGATGCGCATGCGCAGTAGATATTGCAACGCCATCGAGTGTGCGTGCGCAGTAGATCACGGGAAACCGTTGAGTACGCATGTCCAGTGGATCCCTTGGGACACCATCGAGTACGCGCATGCCCAGTAGATCCCGCGACACCATCAAGTATGCAGCTGCAGCATCAATTGACAAGCTACAATAGATCATGTGACGCCATTGGACCCGCAGCCGCAGTAGATCCAGTAATGTGAGTAAGTAACTTTTCTTTTGCTGAGCCACTCATTACATGGCATTTTGTTTGATATTATTGTTAAATAACTTGAAAAATGAAATGATTTTTTATCGATTTGTTATTTTTTCATTCATGTTGAAGTTTAGGATTTTCATATAGTTCAAAATACTTGGCACTAATAATACATTTATAATATTACAATAATAGTTAATAATAATAGAATCAATAATTTTAAAATACTCAAAGTTCTTGAAATTTTTTTTGATTTATTCATTCGCTGTCATTTTTTTCAAGTTGATCAAAATAATATTTGATCATTTATTTAACAAGGGGTGGAAAAAATTGTCCACACCGTCCTTTTAGGGTGTCAGAAATTTCCGTCCTTCTAGAGTTAAAACGTTGCTTACTGTACAGTGGAAATATTTCATATTTCAATCTTAAATAACCCGAAATTTCAACCATCTGTTATAATAAATATATCTAATAATTTTATACGAATGCATTGGTTTTGAAATCCATGGATTTTGAATGAAACAATTAAAATACCCTTAATGTGATAGAGACACGAAATAATATAATTATTGATACATCTGCAAGCACATCAATTAAACGGAATATTGATGGCAATCATTTGATGGTCTATTGTATGCTATGCTTATATTGCAATCAAGTTATTTATTCAACATTACAGACCATTAATTCGCAAGTTGTGTAATGATGATTCATATTGTAATACACTGATGGCATCAAACTGAGCAGTACGCGAACGTAATAATAGCACCTGAGCGAGACATATTGACGCTTTGATGAAATAGTTACACTTGCGAAAATGTGCCAAAATCATTTTTTGTTTACGTCAACGAGACATACATATACGTACGTTAATATGAGCGACCAAAGACGTGCATCGCAGCGGTACTGCGATGCTTGGAATGTTTAATACCCGAACAGCGACACGCCATGTATGGTAGACTCAGCTATGAAATAAATCTCGCTAGTTCAGTGAATGCTCAACTAAATTTTATTGGAGCCAAACTCTCATCCATTTTGTCATGCAGGCATTCAGATATTCGATATATATTGCTCATCCGCACTGACAATTCAAATCATTCTTCTTCTGTTATAACACTGTCATGCAATAATTTCAACCCCGTTCCATTGCTCAGATCGAATTATAATACGACGAAAAGTACCACTAAAATGACGACTAAATTTTGTCTCACGAGAAAAGCGCCAAAATATAATTAATTAAATTTCGCCGTTTCCACTGAAACATTGCATTCTAACTGTTCATAATGGAGAAAAGCACGAAGTTAGGCAAAAAAAAATGTTCCAACGAACCGGCAATGAGAAATGTTTTTTTGTTGCAATTTTTATTTCGATGCCAATTAGGCGACGCAGCTCATTGTTCAGTCGAGACAAAAAGTTGGCATTTTATTGACTGCCAATTATTGCGTTGGGTGCGCTTCCGTCAAAGAGGGAAAACACGTTCGACGTAATTCGGATAATTTTGAGCGTTACAGGAAACCTTTGTGACGTATTCGATAATACTGGTCGTGTACTTTGATCTACATTCTGGTCCGCCGGCGACCCATTTCAGTGTGCCTCGCTTGTCATCTAACGTTTTCATTTGTTTCCCGTAAGGATCGCCCACGTAAGACGGAAATTTACTAAAGCAGCCGTCCTTGTTGCCGCCACTTTTCTTTGGGAATGGGACGTAAAAATTTTTGCCACTTGGAACGACTGCCTCATCCGGTCGGACGTACGTTGGCTGAGGTTTCTTGACGTAGTAGGGATTTGGTGTAAAGTACTCTTTCGGAGCTGAAGCCAGTTGAAATTTACCAGGTCTTACTGCTTCTGAAAGTAAAAAAATGTTTTTTATCAAAACAGTTGAGTTGAGACTGGTATTGCATCATTGGACGTAGAAATAAAATAATAGTCCAAATTGCAAAGTGATTTCCGACGCCTTTGGCGAACACGAGTTCAAAGTAGATTTTGTTATATGTTTTCGTGTCGCTGACGGGTTCGTTTTTGCACCAAACTCGAGTGACCAAGTTAGAATAAAAAAAGTACGAAAATGCTCAAAGCATAGCAAAGATATTTTTGATTTCAATTTTGTTTTGTTTGTCAGGATAATTATTCGTTTATTGATATTCGGATTATTCAATTTGTAAAATGATCAAACGTTATTGAACTTACTTAAAAAATTACACATTGTAACAAGAGTGCTCAAAAATTAATACAAAAAGTGAAAAGAACAGCTTTGTGTCTGATTTTATTTTTGCTTTTTGATGATTTATAACATTAAAAATGAACTACTTCAGAAAACAATTTCAGAAATTAACTTGAATTTAAAACTTTTTTACAACATGCATTAATATTTTGGACTTACTTTTTGGAGTTTTTATTTCCGGTTCATAGGGTTCAAAAGCATGTTTGGGGTAAGGGTTGAGGCAAATGTCAACGTATCCCGGTCCGCCTGCCGGACTGAGTTTAGTTTTGAAATTCGGTCGAGTTCGTTCATCACGTTTCTTTTCGTGACGAGTTTCTGGACTGAAACGCTCCGGTTGCTTACCGATACAGCCGTGCCAATCGCCCGGCGTTGAGTGGAACTTGGCTGGGGATGAGGGTACTATGACACGCTTCGATGCTTCTGCTTTTTTTTCTGCCTATACGTTTGATGAAAAAAAAGCACTTCGTCATTATTCAATTTGGATAGAACTAAAAAATTTGCTCTATCGAGACAGAAATTCTGCCACGTTTACGTACAATTTCAAAAAAAAAAAAAAAAAAATTAAAGAAAAAAAATGAAAAATAGCAAAACAAAAGTTGGGACGTTTTCATTGTAAATCGCTTGAAATCTGACGTCGTTAAATAATGAAGTTACCTCGGGCAAAGCTTCGCCAACAAATAATCTTTTGAATTCTTTTTCGAACAAGCCTGGTGGTCCGAACGTTAATTTATTTGGACGGTAATTTGAGTCAACTTTGCCTTTGTAAAAGTCAAATGGGCCTGGTGGAGAATCGTCGAAAAAACCTGCAAGAGTGCAAAATCTTGTTGAAACGAAACCAATTCGTTTAAACGAATCAAAATATTCAAGTTTGATTATTTGAAAAAAAAAATTCGTTCACCTGATCGATCCAAATCAAATTTGCCGAAGTGCCTTCCGTATTCGCTCGTCTTCTTTGACATGATTAGGTTAAGTTGAAATCAATTTCATAAATCATAATTTCACAATGTCGCGCATTCCACGCTGTTTATAACGCTATTTTATCGCTCGCACGAGTGCTCATCGAAATTTACGACAAGTTAACTCGAGTAGGATAAAACTGTAAAAATTTAATTGTAGAAATAAAGACGAAACACATCCGCACAGGAACCGGGGAAAACCCTAAAGCTGCTAATGTCAAATGTCTTTTGTGGATTTGGCCAATCGCAGCTTTCAGTCGCCACGATATCCGCTCTTGTGTTTCGATTCATTTTTCTCTCGTCGACCCTTTTTTCAGTTCGGATCTTTCTTGTAAATGTGTTTACTCGTGAAATGCAATTTCAACAATTTAATCGCACTGGTCTCGTTCAAAAGTTCACTCGAAACATTAATTGTTGGCTTCGTCTGACAAACTTTCAACTTCTACTCAACAATCATTATCAAACTGTGATATTTCTAAAAAAAATGAAATTATTGATATGTCAATTTTACGCTTGTCTTCTGATGCAGATAAAAATCGAAGTGTTGAATTTTTTCATTTCATCGGTACTTGTCTAAGCGAAGGGAAAAATATCGCATCTCATCTCTCTGCAGAAAATTTTGCAGAAGAATGAGAATTTTCCTCGCGATATTTTTTATCAAAAATGGAGAATTACGTAGATTGATCTCGCTTTACTGATCTGTACGAATTTTGATCGACATCGCTGATTTCAACAGTTAGCGGACGTTGACTTGTGAATCGAATCTCCGTTGAGACACGGATTTGCAGTTAACCTACTTTTCTTCCTAATGAGTTCCTAATGAGAGTACATCAACGTCAAGATCTTTGATTCTTCAAGCCTTTGCCTGGTACTATAACAATGAGTCGTTGTGGATGGCTAAGTGATTTGTCATTGTGTGCAGTAAGCATCCACTTCGTTTGCTCGAATTTGTTCGAGTGCTACGCTGCTTTTTTCATACAAATATCAAAACTTTTGTATTAATGACTCGAAATGAAAAACAATAGTGTTTTGTTTAGTTTAAAAGTTTTTTTTTCAAGCATTGATGCGAAGAAATTTGTTTTTCAGAAGTTCAATCATGCAATCAAATAAAAAGTTGAATTGTATTCCGCCTTTTAAATAGTATTTCTGTTTCACTCCAAAGTAGAGATTTAACGTAACTCACCTACACGCTGCAAAAAAATTTTTTTTCACATAATCATGACCGCAAAAGTTAATGTTTCATTTCAATTTGGTTTATTGGCAAAATTGAATACATGTTGATATTTATTTATTTCTTGATGTGAAGAAAAACTGGTTGGGATATTTGGTGCCAATATTTTAGTGCCAATTTTTCATGACTGATCTAAATTTTGAATCTGTTTTATTATTTGTAATTTTTATTTTCTTTGCAAAATTAGTTTAAGATTTTCAAATGATATTGCTAATTTCGATTTACAACTTTACTGATAATTTTCCAAAAAATAATTGTTACATCGAGGAAACAAATTCTAAAATTTATTAAGATGACAAATATGTAACGGAAAATTGATTAGGTTAACATTATTCAAGATATCTGACTCGTTATGTAAATTGATGTGCGCGAATAACGGAGGATTGCTCGCACAATACTTTCATCGATTCGGAATAATATAAAATTGGGAGTAGCGCTAACAAGAATTGGTGCCAAAATTCGTTAATAACGTAAATTCCGTCGATAAATAATCGTTTGGATTTCCGTTATCGTATTTAATTACGATTTCGGGCATTATCAGATGATGAGTCGGTTGTAATTTTGTCGCCATTAATTTTTCAATTTCGATTGGCGAATTTTCACTTTTGCCCTTGTTTCCAGAGCGGATTGTCGATTCGATTTGAATCGACAAGTCAGGTGATATAGAGTCTTATCTTAATGGCTGCTTTTTGGCGCTATCAAAAGTTTAGTTATTATCGCAGCGATTCGCGGGCTTCTTCAGAGACCGAGAATCTCATGGGAAAATAAGAGACAAAGATAAGGGACAACCAAATCGGTCGGGAATTCAGACTCAAATGGCCGATAAGAAAAGTCGAATACATACCACTAATCTCATTTGGGATAATTCACCGAATGCTTGACAATTTATGCCCTCGTCCGATTCCGTCACGCGATAACACGATCCATTTTTTTATCAAATAATGAATCACAAAAATTACAAATTAAAAACGATCGCTAGCTTATTCGAACGAAATTTCCAACCAGTTTGGAATTTCGTTCATTTTTTGATAGTCACAAGAAAAATATTATTTAAAACTGCAGACCACCAGTTTTAATGAGAAAATAATCCTTGAAGCAAAAAGAGCTAAAATATTCAATTAATTATTACATTTACATGTTTCATTAGTCGCGAAATTTGTAACAAATTTTCATTCGGATGAGCAAAAAATGAAGTTGAAATTTTTGTGACGTACAAAATCGAATAACGAAAACCAAATGAAAGAAAGAAGCAAACGCGGCGCTGCAGAATGCATCATTTTCAGAATTGTTTTGCTGCGCGGATTAAGTGCCTTGCGGTCAAACTGTGCACTTGTGCATTAACGCTCTGCACTGTGGAAAGTGGTATCAACGAGTCAACATTATCCACCTTACGGTGTGGCGCTCATGAGTTTTCGTTCATACGAGAAATGCTACGGAATGTTTGGCGGATGAAAACAAAATTATCATTTTAACGAAATGCTTTTTTCGTTACATTTTGGCGCCTACTTATTTAAACATGCAGAGGATTTGATGCAGTAGAAGCTGTCGACTTTATTTCGTCACAGCACTCGCAATTTTTCGAATATAATGCTCGTACAATTTCAGGAATGAATATTTTCAATGAAAAGCAAACAAACCGTAAAATTATATTCCGAGTCTCAACAAGATCATATTTTAATTTGAAATAAAAAAAAGGAAAATTACAGTTTGAATTTTGAATTCGAGAGTATTTTCGGAAATAAAGAGGTATAATCGATTGACTAATATCTAGCCCATGCATGATCTAGTAGGGAATAAATTAAGGGGCTGCTTTTTGCACGCCTCGAACGTGACAAGTTGGAAAGTTTTCTATACGATCATTAAGAAAATTCGAGTCGACTTTTTTGTTCTGTTTATTGCATTCATTATTTACCCTTGGGAAACACTGATTTTGCACGTATGTTACACGCTGTCAAGAGGTCCGGTCGTTTAACTTTTTTTGCTCCAAGTTTTTGTTACATTTTGAAACGGAGTTCCAATCGGCTTTAAGCGACCTAAGGATGAACCGCGTATCTCTTGGCCTGACGGATCTCATTAAGATGAAATCGTTGCGAGCTCGTTTTCATGAAAAATGTAGCTGCGCCATATAAAAAAGAAATAGACGCCGTTAGATCGTCGAGACATAGGTTTATCACGTGAAAGGAGCCGCCGTGAAAAGACGGAGTTAATTTAAATTGGGCAAACACACAATGAACGCACCGGGGTGTCCTCCGCGATGAATATTTGCGCGTTGCAATTTAATTATCGCTGGCGGAATAACAAAATAATGAGTGTGCAAATTTTGCCTGCAGCGCGCTCGTCCTCGCCAAAATCTCATAATTACCATGTACACAACATTTTTTTTTTGGATTCACGCGCTCGGATACGTTTTATTTTACATGTAATTACGGTCGTGTTGGCGTTCTGATGTACCTGTAAGCAGCCACTTTTGACGTCGCGTTTCTTTTCACCCAGTCTTAACGAATTCAGACGCCGCTGCTTTTAACAAAGGCGCACAATTTACTCTCAACTCATACACCTAACGTGGCATGACAGCCAAGCCCCCCGATGCTGTTATCTAAAAACACACACCGCATGGATTTCATTACAGTTTTTAAAGTAGGCAAAGAAAATCGAATCAATTATGCGACGTCGCGATCGTGTGTCCCCGTCAAAGACGTCCTTGTCTAATCCGATTAGTTGTAATTAATTTTTCTCTAGACAAAAAATGACGCCGAGAGGAGTCCAATTTTTTATGTAATCCAATTTGAAATCAAAGCGCCGTGATTGCTGGACGGTATGCAAAAAGGATCTTTGGTTTATTTATGGTAGGGTTTAGTCTGAGATTTATTTGTGCCAGGAGAAGAATTTCATTATAATAACTGCACTGGATCTTAGGCGGCGGTGATAAAACCGCTTTAAGTGGAAGATTAATTAATTTTGATGTAATTAATCTAATCGAACGGCTGCATGAATTGATGAGATTTTGAATGAGATGGAATTTTGTTTGTGGCAGTTTGGAAAATTGTTGGACTGAAACGTTTAGTTCTAGTAAGATACTTTCGGCACGGCTGATTCTTGAAGTACACGTGTCATCACAATGAGTGTCACTCGATGGGTCAACACGTCGACAGGGAATGTCCATTACTTCATTAAACCTGGGTCATCGCTAACGGCTCTAACCACCACCAATTGACTAACAATAGCTACACGGCCAGTGTGCATACATATGCACATAATGGTGTCATATATACCATACCAATGACTCACACTATTGCTTCTAATTACACAAAGATTTCAGAACCCGACATAAATTTCCCGTCAACAGTGCCGTCCGCGTCGTGTACTCTCCAAATTAAATTCTGTTTTGTTGAAATATTCTTTTTTTTCTAATTTTGCGCAGCTTTTGAAAATTGTTGCAGAGGGTGTGGATGTTTTTGGTGGAGGAGTTACTTGAGGGATTGCAGGATAGGCATGGAAATTAGTCGGGGACGAATAAATTTTCCACAGTTACTGAAAGTCACTCAATTATATGGTTTCGGGTACAATAGAAACAGTCGAATCAATTATTTAGAACTCTTAGCTTGGCATCTAGTTAATGGATGCCACGCCACAACACAACCACAGCATCGATAATTCCGTTCCTCGGCACTTTCGTACTTTGGACCATTTAAGACGAGACACTACGTTGCAAGTCGAGAATTCATGTTCAACCGTCTTTCATTCTAATTCGAGCTATTTTAGAAAGCTGCTGCATGAACGAAACAATTTTTGGATCCGGCCTTCAGGTTACTTTAGTCACAGTTAATTAACCATTTTCAAATTCGCGATTTTTAAAATAAAATCATAAATTTTGTTTTGTTTATTTGAACCTGTCTAAAGCAATCTTTAAATAACAAAATAACAAAAAAAAATATGTTGGAACTTATTGAAATTAAGCTGTTTTCAAATTCTCGAAACCATAAATTCGAATTTCTTATTTAAATCTGTTTAAAACAAACTTTAAATAACAAAATAACAAAAAAACATGTTGAAACTTATTGAAATTAAGCAGTTGATGATTTTGGAAAAGGAGTAAGAAAAATACACAAGTTGAAATATGTATTAGGAATTTTATTGTTTTCGTTCAATTGTTACAAACAGTAAACAGTAAATATCAACTTATCGGACCATCACTCTCAAACAATCAGTCATTACATTTTCATCCGTCGCTTATTCTGTTTTAATGTTCGTTTATTAATCGTTTCGATATTGACGTGTCTTAACATTTAATGATTCTTTGTTTATCAATGACTATTATTTAAATATTATTCTGCTTTTAGTCGCGGATATACATTCGATTATGGATGAAACATGATTAACCAAA
The DNA here is from genome assembly GCA_020615435.1 of Telenomus remus. Classification (NCBI taxonomy): domain Eukaryota; kingdom Metazoa; phylum Arthropoda; class Insecta; order Hymenoptera; family Scelionidae; genus Telenomus; species Telenomus remus. The sequence goes on from CM036336.1 coordinate 3,464,984, forward strand.
TACAGGATTGGTATTAAGAATTCCGTCGTCTTTCTCGCAACCAAAGTCCATTCACTCGGTTGTGTATCAGTACTGTCCAAACGTCTGTGAACCAAAATGAAATCAAAGCTAAAACTGGAATTAAACGACTCAACCGACTATGCATCAATTTTCTATCCTTGAATGCAAAATGTCTGCGCCATGTTTCAAACAATCATACCGTGACCAAAATTCGTTCAATCAATCTACGAATCGAAACTTCACTCAGCCAATTCTCCCTCTAAACTTTTATCAAAGACAAACAATGTTGTGGGTAGAGCGTTTTACGAAACCCTGTAGTTACCCAGGTAGTACACGGCGGTTTGTTTTGCCGGCAACGCTCCTTGTAACTCCTCGAGTTAACAGTTCAATACGTATGCAAAACTGTACCCGATGCGTACACCAACTGCTATCACAATTCCTTGACAGCCTTCAAAGAAAAAGTTGGGATTTAGCATCGTTTCCTCATTCGTTTATTTCGTTGATCGAACCTACTGACTACAGCGCCACTGTCAACAATTTTCCACGTTTTGTTAAAAAACAAGTCAAAGTAGTGCTGAAGTCGAGGCTATTATTTCGTATTTGTATTTCACAGAAACATTTCTCGTCAGCTTTTGAAACTAGATCTTTTTGAGAAGAATTTTACAAAAAAAAAGAAAATAAAGTACAATAACATTGGTTCCTCGAATGTATTAACTGGAATGGTGCAGTGATGCTAAATTGGAAAAACAAAATACAAAAAATAACAAAGAGAAATTTAAAACAGTATGTAAACATTCGCTGATATGCGTTAGGTTTTTAAGAGGCGAGTAAAAATTGTTCTCCTCGGCGCTTTTGGAACTGCGATCGTGACTTATTATTCGAAAATAAACATCCAGTACCTTTTAGGAAACCGTTCTCAATCGCGCTTCAAAGTTATACGTCTGTTATGATTCCTATAAAAAGTGTAATTTGAGCCATCAATTCCAACTCGCGCGTCTTTTACTTTGTTATAGTTTCAAGCGCTTTGTGTGACAAGTGATTCGATTCGTTTTCGCACGACTCGAGTTACTTCTTTTACAATCAAATACATCTTTACATGGTAAGTACAAATAGTTCTTTTTTTTTTTCGTTCAATCATCTCGCTCGCCTAGTCTATGTAAGTAAAATAATTTGATCTTCGCTCTCGTCCTCTATATTTTCAAGCGTCCTCGCAAACTGCACAAACGCGAACAAACGTACCGCAACACCGCAATTCGCGTCATCGTTGTAATTTCGTTGGCGAAAAGCGCGTCAAAATGCGTGCAACATAATTATCTTATTACAGAGTCGTGGGGGTAGATTTACCGCCACGTAAATGCGAAGGTCCCTGCGCGGCGTCGTTACATTCAGTTCAACAGTTCTCAGCCTCGTGGGACGATTGGCAAAATTTATTGCTATTGATTGTCGGACGGCCTTGTCGGCCGCGGTCTACGGTCTGTTTCAAACTGTTTTGCACGAATCCGCAGCGGTTAATGCTCACAGTTGATGGACTTTCTATCTGCGGCTTTGATGGTGACATCGCACGTATACAGTTTGTTTCACTTCTTTACTGACGATTAATTTGATCGAATGATGTCACGTACCGTGCCATCGATTTTGTTAGCATTTTTCCGATCCGATTATAATTGTCACTCAAGTGTGGTTCAACTGAAACCGAAGTTTCATGTTTCGAACTTTCGCTTCTTTTCAGAAGAGCTCTTTTTAAAAAAAAACATTTCAGTCGAATAAAAAGTTGTTTTTGAACCTGGAAAACAGCTTGCGAAAAATATGATTTGTATTGCACGAGGAATTGGAACAAAAAAGGAATGTAGATATCAGATTGAAATTCGTGGGTTTTATATCAAAGGAAACGAAACGCAAACAGGCGTATAAATCAGCGAGGCCCCTTAGTTTACTCTAGTGGTGATCTAGAAAAAATAATTTTTTTTACTCCTCGCACGATAAATTGTTCGAAACAATGAAAATGCAACAGTTTCCTTTTCACGCTTTGCGTCTCAGTCATAAATTTCGCGATCGTAAATCTGCGTTTAAAAATGATACAAAGTTACGATAGTTCTTTTTTTTTTCGTTTTTCACTTAGACATGCAAATCATTTTTGCGTAATTTATTGTCACCATTAGTTTGAATAATATGTTGCAGCGGCGCTAAGCGTTTCGCCCGACGAGCCTCGTTTGTTTGCGCGCAGTCTCGTTAATTAATTATCACCGCAAATGGTAATGCAAAAATTAAATGCCCTCTCGGTTCTTTTTGGCGCATAATTTGTATGAATTGCGTGGCATGCAGCGCGATGGCCCGTGCAAATAGATTGTTACGGATATAGGCACGAATTGTAAAACATTCGGGAAATTCGAAATTGTTATCGTGACAGTTTATTTGTTCCGTGGCAACGTTCTTTCAAATGAGATGCGTGATAACGAGCGCGAGGTGGCAATCGTCGAGGTTTTTTACGAGTCGCATCAAACGCGATTCGAAACGAAACAGCGACTATCGGTCGTGGACAAACTCGCAATCGTCAGTTGTGAATCTTACTTTACGATATAGCGACTCGTGTCGTCAAAAACCATTGCATTTTCACTCGTTTTCATTTCGCATTTACCAAACGATCCACGTCAATAACGTCACACAAATGGCACGCCGTGATTTCCTTTTACCTTCGTCCTCGTTTTGCTTGCATTATTCCGTTTCGTGTTTGTTGTTTTTTTTTCATCCGTACGTGCCAGAGATCATCATCGAACGTAACTTTTTTATCAACCGACACCGCTTCAATGGATCTAGCATTTATTAAAAACACACCCCGAGTGCAATTGTTTTTTTTTTGAAATGCACTCTGCTTTTTTTCAATTTTTTTTTCGTTTGCATTTAATTTGCATACTTTTATTGATTCGTGTTTGAAAATTTTATTTGATCAACCGGACGTACGTGCTCAGCATTATTACTAAATATAACTTGTACGCCATTATTTGCTGCAGTTTGAAGCATAACAGGACAAATAATTTTTGCACTTCGTGTAAAAACGTGGAGGTTGAAAAAATTCGACGGATGAATTGTCTGTACTCTTTTAGATTGGCTTAGCGTTTTTCGTAATAGGTTTTGCCAATATTTTCCTATATCTTTTTTTATTTGAACAGGTTTGATTCGTTATTGAAAACTAATTCGTTGATTTTTCACATTTATTGTTTCACCAACAATCGCAGCAAAAACGAAAATTCAGAACACAGTTTTTCCTTGAACCATCGTGATTACACTTTATTGAGATTTCACGTTACATTCGCGTGATAAATGATGTCTAAGAGCGCGATGAAAATCGACTGATTATAACGAGATAGACTACTAATCAAGCGCTAATGGCCTTTATGTTGGGGAGTAATTGATGATGCTAGCTTAAAAAGAATCGAAAAGATGAGCGCGTTATACACGATGATAATATTAACGTGTCGATATAGCTTGGGATGATGTAATTTGAAAGCAATTTTTTTAACGCAAAACTTGAGCACACAGTGTATTGTTCAACTTTTTCCAATACAAATCTTCTTGTACCATTACATCGGAAATTTTTCACAAACAAAGACTTGCGTCATTTTATTTTCATAACCGTTGATTATACCTTGTTTTGAATTCTTTCCGTTCAGACAAATCAGAACCGACAGTTTTCTTTGAACAAGAAATTCAATCCTGTTATTAGAATAAAAGTCAAGAGTTTTGTTCATCAAATTGTAAATGCAAATAAATGTAAATATCGGATCCGTTAACTACACGAAACGGCATTTCGGTATTGAAAGTCCGTGTTTGCCTGGGAACAATACAGCCAAATGTAAGAAGTAATATCTCGAAGTTTTTGAAGCAGGCCAAAACGACTTTTTTGATCATTCAACTGAAAAGGGATCGATTTTTCGTTCGAATGTTATTTATGTCCATGACTTAGCACACCGATATATTGGATTATTTGTTTGATGCGAACACTTTCTGGGCCAATATCTGCCGGAAAGAAGCTGCGCAATAAAAGTTTACTTCACGATGGGTCTGCCACGTTTGTAACCGCTTTTTCATATTCGCTTGTTAATATCCGAGCGTCCAACCAAAATAACTACATCGCTTATCGTGAAAAATCTGCATTTTACAATTTTCGGCACTCGAGGATTTATTTTGAACGTTTTTCGACCGCTCTTTTCCGAGGCTTTTGTAATGAGAGATAAACATGATCGTTCAAAGTTGAACCGACTATTGTAACATGGGTTGAGAGAATAATATCGAATTGTTAGTTCACTCAACTTGATTCCTATTAGTTGCCACTAACTGCACAACCGCACGGAAACTGTTATGCTACGGAAACGCGTTAACTCATCTTGGTGGGTTTGTCTTCAGTTGACTGGAATATAAACCCTAGAAATTGGTCTGACTGAACCGTTTATGTCCTACATATTTCACAGTCATTTTCAGAGTCCAAGTTGTAGAAAATTCGTCCGCTGATTTAGTGCTAAATAAATCTACAACGTCCGTTAAAACTCATAACTACACTGCACAAAATTTTTATTCATAAAAAAGTTTAAATTATGATTTCGTGTAGAAACATTTGACTCTTGAAAAAAATAGGCACTTTAATGTTTAACCTTTCAAGACTATTTTCACTTTAGGTTGTGAACCAAAGTTAGATATTAATAATTTAATACATTCAAAGCTAATTAATATAATGTTCCATGAAACCTTTGAAGTGCGATCAATTAGCATCAAATATGTAATTATTATCCATTTCACAAAGAAGAAATCGATTGAATATTGAACATTACAGTGTCCTATTGTCCCCTTCCGTAATAAAACGTGAAAATAAAACATGTGTTTTTTCATTGTTTTTTCAAAAGAGCATATTTTCACCGGTTTTTTCGTCTTTTTATCTCGAACTTTTGATCAAACAATAATTGTTTTTTGTTTTCAATTGCAGTTGAAAGACATTTTTACGCTCTCACGTGCTATACCAAATTGAGAATAGTCTGTAAATATATTGTAGAGGCGGAACTGAATGTAATACACTGACGCAGGATCGCAGGAATATTTTTCAGGTTCTACGGTAATTGGAAAAAATGCGACTAAAACCAACGATATTACCCTTTCAGCATAGCAATTTCTTTTCCTTTTGTACGTCTGTATTCGGTTAATATTGCACGCCCGATGCGACAAAAAAAGCGCAACCCAAATAAATAAAATCGTTGATCTTGTTATGATAAACTTTTATTCTTCATGAGAAGCCATGAAGGATCAATACATTAAACTTTTATAAGGTACGTATAAAGATAGATACAGCACGCTTTCGATGTTATAACAATTTTGTTCGTACGGACGTTCGTCTAAGCAAAGTGTTCCATCCAAACAAAAAAAACTCGACTAAAAATTGTTTCCTTACTTTATCTAATTGAGAGTGTCAACTAAAGGGCACTAAACGTACCCTTTTAAACCGGTCACTTTGTGATTAGTTGCTCGAGTGACGAATGTGCAGTTAAATCATTCGACTAACTTAACTTGTTGGCATTATCAAACGAATCTTGCGATTTATAAAATATCACATTCATCACTTGTTCGCGCTGTTTGCATAATCAAAAGATATATCGCGTACAGTATGTCCTGTTTGATGTAGAGCTTACAGTGATAAATAAAATTATTTACATATATACATTACGTTTAGTGAAATACTGCGCGATTCAAATCAAACGCGATAAACAATTTGGCTGAAAGGTGTGTCGAAAAATAATCGCCCGAAATGATGACGGTTAATTGTGCGAACGCGAACAGAAAGATATAAAGGACGAGGACGCAGAGTATCGCACGCGCACACTGTGGTTTTTGGGCGACATGTCCGAGTGATAGATTAGCGTAAATCACATTTTGAATGCCGGCTGCATTAGTGAAGGCCTCACGGTCACCTCAGAACGAGAACCAGTATCAGTAGTACGATCAGTATAAAGTGCGCCCTAGAGCCCGAGCTACCTCCATGCTGCATCGCTGCGGGATTCTCCCCTGTAACAAAATCATCACCAAATATTAACCGCACGTTCATTATCTTTTTATTACAATTCTCAACGTTGTAATAATTAGTCTGATTTCAAATTTCTCATTAAATTCAAAACGTCCAAATTGATTTTAAATTTCTGAATGATTCGATGAAATATTTCTCATCGATATTTCTTTTAACACTAGAAGGACGGAAATTTTTGACACCCTAAAATTGACCTATTTTGAGCGGTTAAACTTGATTTTAATTATTTATAACTTCAAAAACAATATTGTAAAGTAATTAAAAGTTCTTAAATAATTATTTATATAAACAATATTACCCATGATGTAAAGAAAGTCCTGGATCGTAGATGCGAACCGTCTGGACGATTCTCAATGGAAAAATTTTTTAATAAACAAAATAATGTGTAACATTGACAATCAGGTTAATGTTGAAGTTATAAATGCTTCAAACATCATAAATGTAAAATTTTGAATTCAGTTTTCAAAAGTAAACAGATTTGACCACTTTCGTCTTTTTAGGAAGACAATAATATATCTTTGTTGAATAAAATAATTTTTGTATACACTTTCTACAATATTAAGAAAACTATAAAAAAATAATTATCTATAAATTTCACAACTATACCTTGAAAAACAAAAAAGTTACGACGAATTGAATTTGAAAAGTGGACACATTTGTCCACTCCGTCCTTCGAGTGTTAAATGAAATTGATCGCTAAATGTTGGATAACTTGTCAAAGTAAATATTCAGTCATTCAAAGTGGCATATCGCGAATGTATCATCGTTGAATTACGAGCGGACGAATTTGCATGCAATCAACATCTTAATTTTACGATCGAAACTCTACGAACTTCGTGTAGTTTTACACGTTTTCATCGACGCACCTAAGCATGATTCAGCGAGATCACGTCAACGCCATAATTTTGGCACGTTTCGTTCGGCGAAGCGCATTCTCATAACTATATCGATTTCGCCGTAACAACGTTAATAAGCGGCTTGTTCTAGGTCAGTTCGAGGCTTAACTTTGCGATAGTTACGCTTTCGCCCCTGTAGCAAATGGCTAAATGTCTCCGTCGGAAAGCGAGAATTAAGTTGCCGCGCAACGAGCGTCATAAATCTTGGACCCTTTTTAAGCGACACCTCGCGCCGTAAAGCCGAGAACGTCGCGTGAGTGATGACGCGCACGGAAAGATAAAAATTTTCGCAGTTTAATAACAACACTCGCTGACGAAAAATGCTTGATACGTTACATTTCTGCGTGCCCGCCGGCTACGTGACTGATGAAGATAATTTCAAAAAATGTTCCTCTGATTCCCGACAATTTACTTTCTCACGTGACACGAGTATCACTTTGCCAGTAAAACAGCGATTATCCGTTTCTCACAATTTTATATTGCGCCAACTTTTTCTCGTTTCATTGAAATTATAAGAAAAATAATACAGATTCAGCGGCGAATAACATTTTGCGAGATGGAATTTCGGTACTCGTGTTTTATTGGGGATAATAAAATCTGAAAGCCATAAAAAAATGGAGGTAAAATTGATTTCGATAGAAAAATAAAAAGTTTGGTGGAAAAAAAAAGAAATGATAATAAGTGGTCTGGATCATCGTTATAGGGAGTTGTTGCGGCGCTTACACGCGAAAAAAAACAAGAGCAAAAGAGAAAGTGAGCGATAACAGGAGCCAGAATTTCGCCATAACGGTCTGGAACAATATTTTCTTTATAACTTTTGTACCGTTTATGGCTCGTCGAGTGACCGTTATCGCGAGAAGAAGCTTGCTCCTTCTGGGTTGCACCAATTTTTCACTATTGTTACTTTCCGTGAACTTCGTATAAAGTAGAACGCGCGCGTACGCCAAACGATTCGCAGTGTCTGCCACCACAACAAATTATCAGCACTGAAGTAAGTCTGAACTTTCTTAATTGACGTTTCAGATACCTCTGAATAGTATCTCAATAAGGTACAGCGAGACGCCTTCGGAATGCAATTTGTACGAAACTATTTTCGGCTCAAGTTTTACGGCTCATTTGAATGTTATAATTCCGATTTAGCGATGCGTTGCTCAACAATTGACAACAACTTTGGTGTAGAATTCTCTCAATGGGCGTTACGCTAATTACCACAAACTTAAGTTCCATTTCAATGAACTAAACAAGTATAATTAAGCTTAAATGCTACATCTTGAGTAACTGCAGTGAGATTTTTTTAAAATAAATCTTGCTCTTTTTTCTCATCTTTTTCTTTTTAAATGGATAAATAAACATTAAAATGAATTTAATATTCAAGACAATTGGTATTCTGAAATTCTAAGTGGAAATTTCGCTGATTAGAGTATTAATCACGAAACAATGTAGACACTGTGCTATTATTGTTGAAATTTCGTCGGTAATACAGAGGTAGTTTAAAAGCAAAAAGCAATCAAGTCTTTCTGAGCGAGAAAAATTTATAATACTGTTTACGCGTCTGTAATTCGATCTTGTTCATTAGCTGTTAAACTAGATTGCAGACTGGCGTTGTCGCGGCCCTTTATTTGTCTGCAGCTTGAATGCACGTAAAATAGATGCTTCCTTTGCATAACAAGCCGTGAGATAGTTTCAGTTCAAATAAGTGAATGTACCGCAAATTAATTCATTTTCAGAGTGTCGACAGAGGCGGCTTCACTTTATTCCCATCTCAATATCCTGATCAAAATCGTCGTCCAATTTTGCGAGAATGTGTTCACATTTTTTTTACTCAAAAAAAAAAAACTATAGATCGAGGCATTTTTTTCCTTCTATTTGCTTCGGAATTCAATACTTAGATTGCAAATAACTTATAAGCTCGTTTTTTTTCGAATTTTGTGAATGAAATTTGTGTTAAGTGAACTGAAATTTAATAAATTGAGCCTCAGAGAACAACGTGGGAATAACATTTTATTTGAAAATTATTCGGATCTGTGTCTTCGATTGATGAATGATTTATGTCATTGACGGGGATCATTTTTTTCGTCCCATTCAACAGTTTCCCGACCTGGAATAACGTTCGAAGCCGAACTTTATGTTATTTTTCTAACGCGAAAATCGCATTGAAATTTCCATTCATTGAGATCCGATTCAGAGGGTCGTAAACCTTTAAGTCATAATATGATGTGAATGCAGATGGAACTATTTAGAAAATGGCCTGGGGTTTGAAGTGTACCTGAAAGGGCACTAATCGATGTCAACAAAATATGGTCGAGAGAAATTCAGGAAATTTCCGAGCGCACTCAAAATGAAAAGGCCGCTTTGTGTTATTGGATGAAAGTGATCGAAAATGATGATTCGTCGACGAGTCGCGTAATAGTCAAAATGAGGACGCTCCGAATCTGGCAGCAGGCCAGCAAACTCGCCGCGATTACAATTGTTTATTGCTCACGATACCGGTCAACTTCTAGCGAACAGCGCTAAATTATCAAGCTTTTCCCATCGCCGGGTCTCCACGACGATGAACATCTTTCCACGACATTGAACAACACCTCGATCTATAGCTCGAAACAAACCCCAGAAACAAACATAGATTAGATCCAAAGATCGGTATGGCCCTTCCTCAAACTTGTATTAACATTTACTAGTCAATTCCACGACTAAGTTAATTTACCAAAGTGCGACAAATGTTTGATTTTTTTTCTTTTTCTTTCATTTCTTAAGAAATATTCTAATAATAATTTCCAAATGAGTTGCAAAAAGTGAAAAAGTCTGTTTAACATGATGTCTCATGCCTTTTCTTTAGTGGAAGACGAATTCAGTTTCCCGATATTCTATCTATTAGATTTCAACCAGAAGTTACTATAGTACTCTTACAAAACGGTCAAGCTCTAATGATCGCTAATTACCAGCCGAAACTTTATTAGACATTCAATCTAGTGATTGAAATTATCTCAAAGTTTCATCGAGTTCATTGCCTACTGACTATTTTTATTCGTGAATAATTTTTTATAATTTTTTTTAAGTTTGTTCGGTTCAAGAGCATTAATGATAGAATTCAGTTCAAAAAAGTGGATGCAATTAAAAATTTGCAGGTTTTTAAAAATGCTATTTGAAATGTTTGAAAACATTTTCAAATCTAAGTAATAAATGACAATACATCCTTTTAAAAAGACCGAAGAATGCAACAAAAAATATTAATTAATTCTATTTCACTAAATAAAAATAATTTCAATTTGATAAAACAACAAACGTAGTTTCTCTGTTCGCAGATCGGGATAACAAACATTGACGCATATTATATTTCAGGTTCCCTTAAGGCTTTAATCAATTTGCATACAGAGTAAATACATTGAATTCATTACATTGAAACAAATGGAAATAAAAAGTTGTGTTGATTTAGTAGCTTGATAAAAGTCATTAATATAAATTTTCAATTAGCAGCCAAAACTCTGTCCGAGAGTTAACCACTTTAGGAACAAGAGAGTTTTTTTCTCAGTTAGTTTGAGCGTGAAAAAGCGCATACAAAACAAGCTGTCAAGCACTCTTGGGAGATTCTTTTTTGTATACATATACATGAATGTGGCGCCCCGGTATAACTAGAGCCTGCGCCAAGAGCTCAGTAAACTTCTCACGTTTGCAGGTGAGACTGCCGGGGTGGCCGGTGAAGTCGTTACGCGAAACGAGATCGAAATATAACGGTGCGAGAGAGGTGGCGTAACAAGCATGACGGTAATGTGGAAGATAACTGATACTGGCGCATAGATTACACTGTTGACCGAGATCCAACTGATTAATTGAAGCGAAAATTATGTTAGATGAAACGTATACTAGTTATTCCCTAATGTAGAGATTTACAACGATATTAAGAATGGAATATTACCGTCCGATTTATGACGTGCAAATTAGAAAATGTGATTATCAATTCCCGGAATCCGCTGAATTATTCGGTCGAAATTAATTTTTCATCTTGCGTTAAAAAAGTACTCGAAATAAAATTAACAAGGACGGGTCGAACAAAAAAAAACTTATAAAAAAGTTTGTAAAACCAGTTGCACTTTGAAATTCAATAGAACGGACTTGGTATGAATATATCAACGGCACACGTTCTTTATCTTCGTTGTGCTATAGATGTTACTTGCTAACTGGGCCGAGATGTGCTTGTCTTTTTTGATGAGTATCTCCACGAGGTTGTTCGGTCTTCTTTCGCAGCCAAAGTTCGAGCAGAATGTTCAACTTTTGTCTCGACGTAATGGCAACTTTTTCAAACGAAAAACTCTAATTCGGATGTTGACGCTCCTCCAAACCCAAAGCAGTCAAATTGTTTTGTGTTTACTTTCGCGTTACATCAAACAGCTCGCGAGCCGATTTATTTCGCGTCAGTGCGAACATCTTCGATTTTGAATTTCAAAGTTACCATTTCTTATCAGCCAGCCAGAAGTTGCCGGAACAATGTCGAGGAACTTCTCGAGTGACAGACGCCGGCTTTTCATCTGTCCTCCCTTTTCATTGACATCGTCAAAGAATTTTAATCACGCTCCCACTCATGTAAATGATCGTCTTTCATTTTCAGTCATGATTTCACTTTTTTTTCTTTTCTTTCGAATCAAACGATTGCTGAATGTGTGCCTCCTCGCGTTTATACATAATTACAAACAAGTTTTCAGTCGTATTTACCATAGTTATTTTCATGTTTGAAAAATTTATTCAATTTCCTTATCGTAACGATAAATTGAAAATGATGAAAAAATTTAATTAAAAACTTTGCTGGTTTGCAGTTATGATGAGTGTCAAAGAAAGTGAAGTGGTTCCGACGTTCGTAGACGAGTCATCATCATTAGCCAAATATTATCGTAAAAACGAATCTGAATTCAGTTCAACTAACACGTTACCCGTTTCTGTGAACTTGAGCTGAGGCGAAAATAATGTTTCGCGCCGAAGACAGTGAAATTATGCTAGAAGCAGTGACTCTTTAGGTATTCACAGAAAAAGGGACGGACTAACGAGCGTTTTTTACAAATGGCATGAAATCTATCACCTTGAGATTACTTGTCACAAAGTAATAGCAATTTAATGTGTAGAATGAAATAAGTTTGGAGCAGATGGACCGGACGTATCGCCATTAGAATCTGCGACTCGTTAAGAGCTCTGTGAGCTAGATAATTTTTTAAAAGTTCTATCGGAACCAGATACCTTACAGCTGATAAGAAAATGGACCAAGTTTCCTTTTTTCAATTTGTTTTAACTGCTCTTTAGTTTAAATTGAAAAATGAAAAACCTGCAAATCCATAATATTAGATAGGATTTTACGATAGCCTTTTTTTCAATAAGTAATATTTTTTTATGAACATTTTTTTTTCTATGTAAAAATCGGACAACGAATATTTTAGAATATTCTCTGTCCAGTTTGTCCCACTGAAACGAGACAATACTAGGTGTGAGACTTGAAAACATTTTCACAATTTTTAAAAAGCTCGATGAAAATGAGACGTTACTAAAAAAATCTGCATGAATCGTGTTCGCACGAGAGACCATTTTAATCCTTCAATATTTGCTACCGTTCAATTTGTTAGTTTGCATTGAATCGTATTTTTCCACACGTAACAGTTTTGATGTACCAATTTGAATTTGAACGATTGTATGTCGTTTCGCGAAAATTTAATGGAATTTTGAACATTTCTGCATTTAGTATCACCGGAGCTTTCAGTACCGCTGATGACGATTGTGTATGGCGTTTCACAATCAATGTGAGACGGTTAGGTGCTCTTGAAGAGGAACTTTAAGTGACTTCATTTATGCATATTACGAGCCATGTCCTGTATTATCTATGCATGTGTGCGCCACTGCACCTCTGCACCAAAACACACATTCACAGCTCTATATACACACACTTTCTCGCCATCTCATATTTAATTGTTAACTACAGTGTGCCCGACTGGTTAGCTGCATACATTTTAATACTAACTTAAATTATAAAAAATTTTCCGACGCCTTTGGATTAATTAAAAAACATAAAACATTCGAATTTAAGGCGAAAAAGGGAATTTCAGTTGCAAATTATAACTGCATGTTTAAAATATTTTAGTACAGTAAAAATTGAAAATGAAAAATTAAATTTATAAATTATTTCAATACGTTAATTTTATACACTAAATATTGTATTAAAAATTAGAAATCTTGAAATTGAAAATATATTCAAAACTAAAAAATTAGATTGGTAATATTATTATTTGTAATTGATCTTTTAGAGAGACACATTTATTAGTACGCTTAGTTTGACATCACAAACAGACTATTAAAATTTTTTGCTGTTACGTCGTGCGCGATAAATGGGGGCCGTGAATCATTTCTCGGCACCGACGAATCGCATTAGAATGCAAGTTGCAAACTTCGACGACTTGTCAAGCAATTTCGCTGCACCTTAAGAATGAAGGCGCTGGTATGTTCACAAGCTGTATATAAACACATTGTAACTAACTCTTGTATAGTCAAGTGACATGCACATTTAGTGCAAACAGGTTACACCTCTTCTGAATTTCGTTTCCTAAATGAGGTTTGCTAGACTCATATTTTCGTCGTGAAAATATCGACAACATTAGTTACGCTACGTACAATAAAAAAATTTTAACAAAAAATGTAAAAAATCAATATCATCCTTGTTGCAGTAAAATCGTAAATACAATCACTGAAGAAAAAGCTCGAAACTAAAAGCTTCTTTTAATATAATAGTTTTTTGTTACTCGAGAGCAGATGAATCGACTACATTTTGGAAAAATTTTTCGTAACATAATAAATGTTTTTGTAGGAAATATAATAGTATGCATAAAATAAAACTTGAAGTAAACAAAGTCAAAAAAGGTTTTGCATGTCGGCCTGTGTCATACAAAAACCAATCAATCACGTGTTGAAGTTTATACTGAAAACCGTAAAAGTCTTTTTCATTCTAAAATTTGTTTTCGATGTTATACAAAAAATAGCTTTCAAAAATTGAGTATTTGTTGATTAATCATTCATCCAACTACACCAATATGCATTGAATTATTTCTTCAACAATGGTACTTTCAATTGTAAATATTAAATCGAGTGAATTTGTCTGTGGTTTGTCAACCAAAACACATTTAGCAAAACGTAAATATTCATCTTTTCAATATTTATATTTATCAAGATAACAACGACTACTTTGATGTCACTTCTTTTGTTTGTTTTCAACTACAATTTTAACCAAGCGATCAAGTGTGTGATACAATTTCTTGTGTATTAACAATTGGAACGAAACACAATAAAAACCATAGAAAGACTATGATAAATAATGCTCAAACATAACGAGAAAATGAAATCTGCAATGTTGTCGATGTACTTTAATTTCGTGGTACTTTATGAGAAGCGTAAAGTAGCCTAAAACGATAGTTGGGAATTCCACTAAAAGTTAAAAGCTTCTTGTAAAACCCGCGTTTAGCTTCATGAGTATCGGTGTAGCGTCAAGACAAGTTCGGATCCTGTGTAGATATGAAAAGTTTTATGTATGCTGTTGGATAGGGAGGGGGAGGGGGCAGGAAAAGGGGTGTCAACAGAAGGAAGGTCGGGAGCACTGGCACACACAAAAATGGGTTGCTGAAATACTTTGGGAAACTTCAGAATGCGCCATGCGCGGCTGTGACACGCGCAATCGGTACACGAATAGGTTCGGATGCCAGGCAGAGTGTACGGGGCGAGAAAAAGCCGGAAAACAAAAAGCCCGAATACATTTCAAACTTGCGCTTCTGTGCCGACAAACTGCATAAGTTCTCTTAATGCGGATTTAGTTACGCTGATGTTGCGGGCGACGCATGTTCCGGAAGAGGATGCAATAACTCGCGATATTTGCGAAATCCGCCTGTTTACGATCTCGCGAAAAATTTTATGGAATTGCAAATTTTATCCTGCATCCGACACGTTAGGCTTTTGACGAACTTTCATGATGAATGTTATCCCGCAGCATTTTTCTTCAAAGTCGAAGTGATATTTTTTAATCTTCATCTAAACTTTTGGAAGTTGAAATAAGAATATTTGACTGCATCGGTGATTACGATTTTATTGGATTTTTATTAAAGACTTTTATTTTAAATTTTCGTAAACATTTTTCGTATCCCAAAGGGAAATATATTGCATCAAAGGGTACAATAAAAAAGTCATGAAATAAATGTGGCGTGTAATACGACTGCACAAATGTTGTCCTTGAATGCGAATCCGCCGGTTTATCTTTTTGCGAAACAATAAAAAACGTCCTGATGCGGTCGAGATACGCCGTTAATCTATCAACTCGGTTAGCGAACGATGAAAATTGAAAAAGAACGGTTGCTTTTAATTTTCTTTCAGCAATCAAACAGTTAACGTTGGCGCACGGTATTCAGAGCTTCTGTTAGAATTTTCCAAACAACAACTGATACGCATCAACGATGCTGCCAGAGCGTTCTATTGACTTCTGAACAGTTCAATACATTGAAATTAGTAAACTCCAAAGTCGGTGTTGCGTGTTACGCCATTTATGACTAAATTTTCAACAGAGTTGAACGATTTTGTGATAACCTCGGGCTGTTTGCCTACGCTTTTTTTTAATTGATGAAATGATTCCGTTATAAATCTTGTCTCGTTCTGTACAAATGACAAATGAAAAAAAACGAGAATTGAAACTATAGAGGTGATAAAACTTTTTCATGCGTTGGAATCAGTGAATTTTCGTATCCTCGGTTAGAATCGTGAAAAAAATATGGAAAATTGATTACTTTCATGTGAACATTTTGTTGAGAGTAACAGAGTTCTGTTTGATGATATAAATTGTTGAATACGTGGTCGACTAGAGAAACTGAGGGAAGTGAAGATGCGCGAGAAGGAGTGAGTCAGGAGAAATTCATGAATTGTGGGAACTGTCACTAACGGATGCAAATAATATTCTCAACTGGCCTACCGAGTTAAGTTTTGCTTAATTAAAGCAGTTTTAATTAGGCAGAATATGCGGAATGATGACAATGGTGTTTATTTTTGTATGGAAACAAGAGTTTCCAGGCTATATTGTCACGATGTAAATATTTTGTCTGCTCCTGCAACGAAATCTCAATTTTTTCAAGCTTGATTCTCGGTGTTTTCAACAGTTCTATTTTTCAGTTGATTTTTTTATTATTATTCGTACACTCTTGTGGCATTACATGTAAAAACCACACAATAAACTAACTTTGAATTGAGGTGAAATTATTTATGCTGTTGACAAAATGATAACATTGACAAATTTCACTTTTGACTTGCTGTGTATATAACAAAGATACACTTTTTCACGTTTTCCAGTTTGTTCAATTTCTTTTTCATTTCATTCCCGAGTGGTAAACAATTTAAATTTTTCGCCGTCGAATGACAACACCATTTTCTTGAGACGCCGCTCTCAGATAAGAATCGAGATGAAATGTCTTCAAGTGGCAATTGCACGAACCGTCGTCTACAGGACTTGGAGGAGTGGTAGTCGGCGATATTCAATCGATTATATATCTGAATTCGTTCGCTTACTATTCTTCCGCGCGTCTTGATTAGAAAAAGACGAGCGGGCGGATGCACACCGACATTTTTTATTGAAAGGAAACGAAAAAAAAAAAACAAAAAAAAACAAAAAGTCATACAAACACGGCGAACTTCGATGAATGGATTGCAAAGGAATCGATTACGCTGAAAGGGATGAACGAAAAGAGTGAAAAGTTCGATCGACATCGTGAGAAATGGAAGAAGGCTTTGCACACTTGAGACAACAATACGAAACCCTGCGTACATTGTTGCCCATTCAAGTGTCGGCTGTGCTCTTACCTCGAAACCTGCAGTCAGTTCAAGCCAGACTTTTTAGTGATTTTTTAATCATTCTGGTTTGATTTTTTTATCGCAAGGCGATAGAAATTGCATCAACTCGTTCGATTACATTTTGAAACGAAAACACGACGACCGTTAGCTGCACGAGAGTCGAGAGAAAAAAAAGGTAAAAATGTGTATCCATAATAAGTGCTTTTGTACAAAACTCTTGACGTTATAAACGAGAGGAAAAAATACAACTGATAGAGGCAAAACGTTTTCGCCTGATGGATCGTGCATTGTTTACGTTCAAATATGTATATATTTGTATGTGTATTTGATATTATATATAAGAAGCATCGTGCATACTGGATATGCGAATGCATGAAAAAGATTCTTGATTCTGCACCAAATATAACAATACAGACAGAAACAACCTGACTGCACTGGGCAGAATTCCATGGGTTTCAGTTTTTATTGTCATATCTCCGGCAGTACCGCGCATCTCATACAGCGAATGTCTCAAACTTTTGCGTCGCAAAAAGTCCCCTTGCATTCGATAATTGCAGTAAAATTTCCTTTCAGCTCACATTTCACAATGACGTTTTACGCGATTATTGTTAGCGTTGAAAAGTTCGACCTAGTTTGATTAACATGATTATAAAGCGACCAAAACTTCTTGAACAATTTTAGATCGTACGAAAAAAAAAATCCAACTGTTTGCAAGCAATTTCGTGGAATATACATTTTTTACTAGCTTTTGATATGATGAGTCAATAGATGATGAGTCAATTAGTTGAAGTGGAAGACGGATATTATGAGGTAACAAAATAATACGACCAGTCGGGTTTTATTTTAACAACTAATTCACTCTGTGGAATAATTTGAATATTCAACTTCAATAATTTGAAAGGTAGAAAGATTTTTCATATTTTCCATGAATTCAATTGTGTTCGCTTAAATCTGTCGTTTGAGGTTTCAATTTTAATTTAAGTCGTTGAATTTAGCAGCAGTGGAAATAAGTAAATAATACTATGAACAATTACGAAATCAAGCTGCGTGAAAATGTAAGATAATGTTTGAGCTAATATGGTTGTTGGTAATTGTTAATTAACTTACCATTAAGTACATGGACGGAGACTGTGGTGGCTGCAACGTCCACCAATGCACAGCTGTAGTTACCGCTGTCATGCTTATTGGCATTAGCGATATATAGCTTCGATGTTGCACCCGCGGAACCCATTTCCGTTTTCACGCTGCAACAAGAATTTACATCGAATGATTACAAACGATCAATGTTACATTTTCAAAATACATCAGGCATAAATTAAAGTTTATCGGACGAACCTATGAACGATCAGATTAACACTCGCTATTCACATATTCCTAATTTTCGTTTTCAGTTTCGTAGTACAAACATGGTACTCGTGAGCAACACAATTTTAATTACAATCAACATCGTTTGTATTAATGCTTGATCAAACTGGCGTTTAAATTAAAAAAAAATGACTTGTGAATTTCATCTAAAGGGACGAATAGCGTTTTGTGTTTTCGAACGAAATCGACTTTTTTCATGCTTCTTTATCCCTGTCGCATTACTCTGTGCTCGTTGTCTATACCCACTATTTTCTCGTTAATCTTGTCTCTGACTCTGCCTATTCCTATGTAACAATGCTTTTCGCTGTTTCCGCTTAGCCCGATTTTTCATCTCTCAGATACGATTATTTGATATTATCCATCAGACTGCCATTTGCGAAATGTTTTCATTAGTTGATACTCTTTCCCTATATTTTCACCTTTTTTAATACCAAGTTCTAGAATTGTGATTATTTTACAGAATCAGCCTTCAGATCGTTAAGTTTTTTTCCAAAAAAGTACTTCAGTATGCATTTTCAAGTAGTGCAGACATTCTTTCGTCAGACGTGGCGAGGATATTACATTAAAAATTCACGATCTTAATCTTCTGCAAATCTTGTACAATAGATTATTTTGGAAGGGAATTTAAGAAGAACTTTTGTACGTCGAAATTTGGCTTTTGAAAAGAAAAACAGACAATTAAACTGTCATACAGCTGTAATTCATATTCCTTCAATTTGATGATCAGACAACTTTTGGAATCGAGTGTATGTTGAGAAAAATGCCGAGATAGCAAATAAACCAAAACGCTAGTAATTTTTCTTGGCAAATCGACCTTTTGCAGTAACTTGAAAAGGATCTCGGAAACTGTAGAAAAGCAATGGTTATGGCAACAAGTGCTTTTAGTGTATTTTCACCGGTGACGGCATTTGCAGCAGTTATTTTCTAAGCGAGTACTTTGTTTCACGAAATTCCACTGATCCTAATGAATTTTTGAACTGACCGGCAGTCATGATAGTGCGCGCGTATACATATCCACTCTCGACGCTAACCGCTCCAAGTTGCCCGGAAAACCTAAACTGCAAACTCAAATCATAACCGAGACCGTTTTAACAATGGATAAGGTTTTTCCGCAATCGAGCTCAATTCCGAGCACTTGTCGGCGCTCTTAAAAACGGCGGTTGCGTATTTGAATAGTTTGTTTGCGTTGGGCGAATTAATTCTAGGCTCCTTAAAACAACTAGACTAATAAGGAACTTAATGTTTTCGGATAATAACCACTAGTTTTCGTCATCTTTCAATTGTTTAAGGTAGTTGTGCAAGTATAATTTCTTCCAAATATTTTATTCTAAAAAAATGCTTTTCTGTGAAGTTAGAAGACAAATAAATAAAGATGTAATCAAACTCGGATATTTCTGGCTCGAAAACTCGTTTTGAATACGAAAACAGTCGTTGAATATTTTAATAAGTGACACTACGGCATGGATTGACATTATTAGAATCAAAATCCAGTGGAATAACAAGTCATAGCCCGTTTGTTCTTATAACCCGGCAGGTACTCCGAAATTGGTGTCAAGCTGGTAGACTTCTCCGTGTCATATTCCATTGCCGGCAATATCACGCGGTTGATTATATTCTCTCCTGCTTATATACACTCTAATAATCCCATGGGATGGCCGGAACGACTGTTCGTGATTATCTGCAGACTTGTTTGTAACACAGAGCTGAATTTGCGCAAGAAAATTCCCGACGAACGACGGAAATCTGATACGGAAAATTCAGAGGGACCTTAACTTAGCTGCTAATATGCCGAACTCGGCTGGATTTAGTTCGCATTTGTCAATGCGCGTTATCTCATATTTTGCGTGAATTTACGATCGCTTTGGCGATAGAAAACGTCGATGCAGCTTTCCAAACGATTTGGATAATATTGATTTATGGATCTCGCGCTGTTATTTTAATTAATATTCATGTCAGTAGTAGAGCGTCGCTTTGGTCAGACATCTCGACCGGATAAAAAATGGGTCAACGTTGAATATGAAATTTACTTCCAAAACGTTTTATAACAATTTTGGTAGTTTGATCGTGACAAAATGATTCTTTTCTGCTGCGATTCAAGTTTTTGGCGAATGTTTTTTCAGTGCTCGGTTTTATTGAAAATGTTATTGCACGTGGTCGGTATCTTGATAAATAACAAATGTTTGTAGTGAGATCGATGACAGCTTCGAACATTCGTTTAGTCTTGGCCTGTATTTGAAGAAAATGATAATAATCTTAAACACATAACAACAGACTTGATGTGATCAGATAATGAAGTATGATGATTAAAGAAACATAAATCTGAAAACAAAGTAACGTTAGAGCTTTGACCGCGAACATGCAAGATTTCATTTCTTATAAGTTGGGTAAAGTGAAGATAAAAGGCAGAAAACATTAATGAACTTGTGTCAGTGTGATGGCTGCTTGAGCTCGTTGTCTTGTGTTAGAATGCGCTTTTTAGAAAAGCTTGTTATAATACGTCGTAGTGATAGTATTATGAAGAACGTAAAAAGACATTTCACAGATTATGGCTCGCAAGAATATTGCGGTTCAGTTAATAACAAGAAAGTGCTCGACTGATGCACAAAAACGGTTCTATTAAATGACACCATGTCATTCGGTCATGTTCAGGAATTCAGCTATTCGGATAGGTGTAAATTTTATTTTTTTACATAGCGTCATGAACAGCTAGGTTCATGTATAAAAATGAGTCGACCAGCGAAAAAAATAAGCGAAGCACTACTTTTATTCGAATCCGAACAAAAAGCTGTTTAGAATTCGTCACGCAGATGTTAAATAAAAATGACACTGTGTTGGAATGAATGAAAAAATTACGTTGAATTTCAAATACAATTTCGTATGAATTGTAAAAATTCTCGTAAATTTTCTTTTGGCAATTAATATTGTTTTTTGTATTAATCGTTTATAGTCGTCTAAAAAAAGTTTTTTTTTTGTATTTTTTGCAACATGATGAATCCTGCGCGAACAAGTCAACACATAAAGTTTCAAATTAAATAACACGTCCTAGAAAATCACAATTACAGCTATACGAAGCAGACCGTTATTTTCTGATGATTAACTTCTTCTAAGTTGATTAAATTTTTTGTCCAAGTTCTCTGTTTGCGTAAGACGCGGGCAAGTCAGGCTGTCAACTACTCGATCTTTGCTACTTTTCACCGGCATGCACAGGCACACGCTCGAGTGTTTTTTCGTACAAGTCTCGTTTCGCGGATAATAGAATTCCCGTGTCGGAGCGTATTGTTTTATTTATTTACGCTTTACAGAGCGCGCAACGCCGGAGAATTTAATTCCCACAATGGCGCAGCTATCATGTGATGCGCCCTGTCACTCGTTCGTCAGGCATTCCCGATTGCAAACCGTTGAGAGAATTTCAGCACTGTGCTACTGCCACCCCAAATATCACATTTTTTCGAGTTCTTCGTAAATCTCGGTAGGTTTGGCTTAGCATAGATCATCCCGATTCAATGCGTGTTTGCGCATTTCCCGTCGCACGAATTTCCCGATTTGACTGATTCTGCGTCATATATTTATTTATAAGAAAAATGTTCTGACAAATTTCTACCCTGCCTACTCGACAGCTGATCGTTTTGTTATAAATTAAACATATCATAATGTACAAATTTTTATTCGTCTGACTAAATTCGGACTTTTTCACTCACCTTTCACTTCATAAATCAAAACGATTTGACAGGGCTAAAATAATAACCGATTGCTTTTTTTATTTATAAAAACGAATTATACTCGTTAGTCATCAGCAATATGTTTCAACAAAATTTGTGTTAACGATTATTCAAACAAAAGTTTTTTGAATAACATAACGTATACTAAAAGAATGAAATTAGAGATGTTATGTAAAATAAAATGAAAGAAAAAGTATGCTGTTAACTTGTCGCTCTTCATGGAACATATAACGGAGGAATATAGTTTTATTTGTTTTTATAAGTTTTTTGTTTGTATTTTACGCCTCTTTCGTTGTGAATTTTCGTTAAAATATAGGCTACGTTCCAAAAACGTAAAGCATATGGAATAGCGAGATTTATCTTCACGAATAATGAATGTAAAAGCAGACGAACGGTTTTTCAACATTCACGTAGAATGTTGCTTGAATGTTTTTGAAATCACCGCAGCGTTTTTGTTTTGTGCGCCATACAGTTTGTTTGTTTTGTTATCATCATGTCAAAGATACTTTGTCACAATGTACGAATTTTTTTTTCAGTTCATTCAAAACTACAAGATCAAAAAGAAAATTAATCTTCGCGCAGCTTGAAAAAACATGCGCATACATAAAAATTGTATCAGGGATTTGTTTGCAGATCCGCGTAACGGGAATTTTTACATCTAATTATAATATTTGCATAATGGAAAAAGCGGAATCCCAGCTGCTCGTGTTATTCAAAGACAATGTTTGTTAATAGTTTTGTCTGGCAGAATGGTTCGATATTGCGGTATGGTGTCGAGATTGGATATTAGGATTTGGGGATGGCTATAAGTTGGGTCAATGCGCGACACATGGCGTAACACGCTTCAAGCCTGGCATAACAAACTTGAAGCTTGTTTCATGCTGATGAGAAAAGTTGGGAGCTGCATTTTCAAATATCTCTTTGTCGGTTACAACGCTTGTTCTTTCGTCCGATGGGCAGCATCCTCGACATTGTATGTCGTGCTTATAGCGCGTCTTGCAATACCCACGGACAAAATATCATGTACCAAAAACAAGCTCTCTAGCTTTTACGTGCGTATACGATTTTCATCGAAAAAGTCACGTACTACTTTCTCAGTAGAAAATGTTCGAAAGTCAGGCACAAAATGACGTTTTTTTTTGTTCTCAAAAATAGACAATGTCAACGATATCCTGTTTTTTGTGTTTATGAATGAAAGTCTAAAAATGTGAAACTTCATTTCTGGGAAGACAGTGCAATAGTTAGGTTTTAAGACCTTGTGAAAAACCGAAGACTTGGTTATTGGAACAATTTTTAATACTCGAAATAATTTTGCCTCGGCAAGACGGCAAGTCGGTGAGTTGTTATTTCATAGGTACGCTGAATATCTATAATCAACGTTGTTTAATTTCCAGCAGTCCGATGTTGTTGAGCTGCATTAATAACACTGTTTAAATACCAGAGTAAGAGACGAGAGCCTGTCTCGTGTCGAGAATATTTTTGCGTTATTAGAGGGAAAAATAGTTATTTTAACGAGATTGCCAATATCGATGAAAAAACTTCTGATGAGACGTTCTTGTGAAAGAAAACTGTAATGTACCAAAAATGAAAGCAGATAATTCTAGTTTCGACATCGATTCGTGGTAGTTTAAATACGGTTCGTGCAGATTTTCATCCTATTTGAAATTGTGTTTTACATTAATTCTAAGCAATAAATGGTTCATTTATATGTATGAGTACAATTTTTCAAGATTTTGAATCAAGCAAATATTTCCATATAGGAAATTTGGATAAAAATGCTAGAATTATTGAAGTTGATTGAAGTTTTTGTACACCTAAAGGGATCCATGACATAAAATAATTTATTATAGCGAGTTGTATGTATAAATATCAGTATTCAAAGATTTTAACGTATACATCATCGAATAAAAACTTCCAGCGTGTTAATTAAAACAGTAAACAATAGTTTCATAATAACAAAGGAAATCGAAGAAGCTGTTTTTTTCAATCACTTCTTGGAATTACGAAGCGCCTCGAACGAAACAAATTTTATCGAGCGAACTTTATTATTCTTATAGCGCTATCTTTTTCGCGCTTATTTCGAATAATTAATATTAAAAACAATCTGTTCAAAGTATCAGCAGAAATCAATGCTATCCGTTCTAGGTAAAATTTTGTCACAAAAACTACGCAGTAAAATGAAACTTTTATAACGCCGTCTTAATAAGCATTAAAAATTAGTAAAAGTTACTAGAAAAATAAGTTTTGTATCAAATTGAGTAGAAATAGTGATGAAATGAAATTCTGAAAGCAGTGATTTTGTATTTTTTGTCCTTTTAGTTTCAAGTTTATTAGTCTTTCTTTCATTATAAATATTTTTCATCCAGTATTTAATTCAACTTTAAGGATAAAATATGAATCTGATTGCTTCATTATTTTTAATCATGAGCTTTCTTTATAGATCAAGATTTTAATCTGAGACAGTGCAGACATGTATTTTCGCACTACTAAATTAAACGTTATGACTCAGGAAAAGATTTAAAAACTTACATAAAACTTTTAATATCACAACAGACGGTGTCTTCACTTTATGACGCCCTAAGTCATTTTTACGATTCGTTATGCCCTAGAATCATTACAATCCTTTTTTTTAATTATTTATTACCATAATTCAAGCCGGTACACCTTGTTGCTCGGGATAATACAACGCAATGATTTATCGCCGCTGATCCTCGAGCAATCAAGAAAAATGTTTTACACTCGAACCGTTCAGCACTCGCAAATTAGTCACGCAACCGTCAAGATGTATTTCAATCATTCTTTATTATTTGTTATCTTTTTAGTGACGTGCATTTTTCATTGTCTCCATAACAATGCCAAGTCTGCACACATTTATCATATCATGTTTTTCGTCTTTGGGAAAAAAATTGTCACATCATCTGCTTTCAAGCAAATTTGTTACAATCGAATAAGCTCGATAACTCTTTTATGATTTTTTATTGACTTGTTATTAGAAACGAATTTTCAAAGGAAACATACACGTCTGGGAAAACTTGATCAAAAGCTCATAGCAAACGAATAAGAAGAATTGAACGATAAACTAACCGGACGTTTATCATTAACGGTTATTACTTTACTGATGGGACTCTATTTGGTAGAACATCAATTATAAAATGTTTTTAGTTTTGAATAAGCCTTTCGTTGGAATGAATTATTTTGGCACTGTAAATTTTTTTTGAACGTTTTACCTATTTGATGATTTATTTTCGTGATGAAGTCAAGCGTAACTCATCTCATGGAGCTTAAATATGCAAAAACCCAAGCTCGTTTATCTTGAATGGAGATGAACAGTCACTTTTAAGACTTTGATCATGTTGATTGGCTATGAGTGTTCGAACTTTTAAACTGCTGCGAAATTTTCGTTTCACGCATTAATTTCACAAAGCTAACAGACCGGATACTAATGCAACTATAATGCCTGATCGATGATACTCAGCGGAAACGAATACCAATTATTGCTATAAATTCTCCTTTCAATCAATTTTTGGCACGTTTCTTTTATTTTCAATTTTCAAGTAAGGATGAAACGTTGTTTTCTCAATCGATCACGTTTGTTATACAAATTGAAAAAGTTTCTTTTCCATTTGAGCTTCATCAAACTCCTTAATTGGAAACGTGGAATAATTTGTATGATATTTCGTTCAACATAATTGATACTTTTCGATCACAACAATTTCAATTGTTCTAATTAAGGAGGTACAATCGAGGAGTGGGGGACTGAGAGAAGTGTCCCATACTGCAATGTTAAAATTTGCAGTGTTTCAACCTTGAAATGTCAAAACGTGAACTGGTTTATTTCGTGATTCACAAGCTATATGTCTGTTAATTTTCTATCATTTCTTAGTTGGTGAATTTTAGCTTCGTTTGAGCTCTCCCATAAGAGTCCACGTTAAATGCAATTTTCAATTCGTAATTATTCGTAAACTATTCGGTAAACAATTTTGAAAAAAATCATGCATTCTTTTTTATACGTAATTAACAAACTGTCAAAGTTTCATTGCAGTCTATCATTTCCAAAATTATCAAGTGTACCTCCTTAATTCTGAGAATTCTTGAATAAAAAATTCCTAAACAACTAAACCAATGTTTCGTACAATTGCAATTATTCTACTTTTTTGATTCCGACTTTGACCATGAGTTTGAAAAAACATTATGTTTAAAAGTGGTTTGAATTTTCATCATCTATTCTTTTCGCCGAGTAAATAATTTTTTGCCTCTGAAAATGTTCGGACGCAAGTGATTTGTACGGGCGTCGTTCTTCGCTGTGGCGGAAAATTCACTGACGCATTTTTCATCCGATCTATTTTTCACGGCTCCAGAGCGTTACGAAATTTCTCTTTCGGTTATAGCGTAAATTAAGTAACGCGCGACATTTGCATGACGACTGGCAGAAAAATGTCTGCCGCCAGCTTGACCGAACACACAGCATTTGAATTTACCACTGACCAAATCTTTGGACACGGAATATCAAATGACTCCGCTGGTTTGCGTAATTAGTATCTGAATGCTCGCCGCCAAAGGATTATCGTCCAGGACATGTTACCAATTAATTCTGTTTGAAGTATTGACATGGATCACGTTATAATCATTTGTCATTAGGGCATTTAAGCTTATATGTTCTTCATCCGGTGTAATCCGATGACCAAGTTGATAACATAAATGATGAACAAAGTTTACCCTGTTTTCTATCAGTCGTCGAATATGCGATTTCGATGAGCCAACATTTTTCAGTCGTATTTGTGTGAGCGCTCTTTTGATCACAGTGCAAAGATTTACAAAAAAAGGGCTCAGAGCGTTTTGATGAATAGGCAGAGGAAAAGCCATTTAGTCCAACAGCTGAAAGTTAAGTAGGCACAAAGCAAACCCACGCTCAAGTAACGTACTCGTTTCTCGCTCGTGCTAAGTTGGGCTTGTAATTTTACGATGCCAGGATGAATCAACTTCACGAGAGCGATGTCGACGAATTACAAAAAAAAGCGTTTTGTGAAATACAATTGCGCACGATAAACTGCTGCCAGATAGTGTCAAGTCATGTGTTTTTTCGCGTTCCTTTTCGCATTTAGCATGCAGCAACCGTGTGGGATTTAGTTGTGCGTGTTTTTCTGCGAAAAAGCCCGCAAAACGATCCATCATTTTGAAGGCTCGCGTCTTTGTGCGTCGGTATCGACGGCACCCTGAGACCGCCTGAATTCGAATTAATCTGGCTTTTCGAGTGATCGAGAAATTGTACATTTTCAACAAGCCATTTTCGTTCAATGAGAGAGTTTGATTCACCGACTTGCCCAGACATAATGCGAAAAGGAGATAGCACAAGTATCTTTAATGAATGGAATAAGCGTATCTATGTTTGGCATCAAATTTACGGAATTCAACGGAAGACTCCTATTATGAAGTTTACAGTGTTACCGAGGTGTTCGTGAATCTAAATTGGTAGTTAACGTTTGGAATATATTGGACACTTTGCAGCGACCTTTGTATAAAAACGTAATACATTATCAATATTGAGCACGAAAGTTTTTCATTTTATTAGGTAATTATTTATAAAACTTGGTTTCGTCGACTCCTGTAGAAATAATTAAACGAATCAGAAAATTGGTTGAAAGTGAATTGAATCATGAATTCATAATCGACTTTTACTGTTCTGGAAATTGATACATTTTTTTCAGCAGCGAATGATCTTGTTTATTACGTTTGTGAAAGCACTCACTAATATTTTACATTTTAATGGATATCACATCTACGGCATACAAACGCGAAAACGTTGTAACTTTGAGTGTAACGGGCAAATTTAAAATGCATTAATTCAAATTTATTCTAATTAAAAGCACCTGAAAATATTATTCAACATTTAATAAAATGTATGGTGATGACCATCCTCTTTTCTTTTATATCGTTACTTTGAATTTTTCTCATAATTAAGAATCATCTGAAAAATTAATTACGAAAAAACGTTTCAATTAATTTGGACCTGGACTTCATTCACAATATTGTATGATGCACATAAACGCGAGTTTATCTGTATATCAAATAAAAACAGAACCGATCTTGATGCGGTTGTATAAATTAATATCGGCATAATGGCACATGCATATGTATGGCTCGCGCTTTTATATGTATGCTAATTTTTCGATTTTTTTAACTTCTCATACGCGGATGGATTCGCGTAAACATTCTCTCCATTGTCGAGAGGATTATGAATTTAACAAGTCAGCTATATATCGGGTCTACTCAGTCTGATAAGCTGGCGTACACATTTTTTCGAAAAAAGAAACCAGAGTTTTTGTGATTGAATATTTTGCTGTTGACATTATCATGATAAAAATCGTGGACAAGTTGTGAATCACAAATTATAAATCTTGAAAATTTCCACGAACAATTATAATGAAATTAAAGTGAACGATTTTGGCACAATATAAAGAATGGAAAGGAAATGATCCTCTAGATAAAGTATGGTCGAATTGAATTCAACACAAATACAGACTGCGTTTTCTTGAAAAATGTAATATAAGTAGTTCATTGAGACATTTTCAGGGATGAAAAAGCTCAAGTACAATAAAAATGACACAGGTTGCCACAGGGAGAACGTTGCGCTATCATTTGAGAAATACCTTCCGAAAAGTTTGAATTATGGGTCGTAAAAAGTTTTCAAGCCAGTACAATTAAGTGCTCGGTAATAGAACATTATCTTAGTCATTCTCTATTTGCTTTTCGCTCGGTTTGCCAAGTTATGGCGACGCTTGTGTAAAATTGTTTCGATAATAAGAATACCGACAAGCAAATTTGTCCTACCAAGGTGATAAATTTTTTTCCTCCAAACGTTTACTAGTTTGTGTTCTAATATTACGTACACGCGCCTAAAATTAAGATTGCACATTCGTTCTCGTAACGGTCGCGCACATTTGCAGTTTGTCCGCTGAAATTTCACTTAGGTTTAAAAACCGCGGAGGTACTGCACGCCGACACTCGCCGAACAAAAATCATATTTCAGTGCGACTTAAACTGTCCCACTTTGGGCGACAATTAAGACAGGCTAGCGAGCTCTTAAAATATCCCGCTGCAGCTCGTGCCACAAAAACCACCCAAGTAAGATTTCAAGTGGCCTTAATGTGGCCATCCAAATGCCAACACGTCGACCATAAATTTGATTTCATTTTGTCATGCAGAGCGTTACAATTGTTCTGAAATCAAATTTTCAGTCGGACATATTTCGGCATGGAAAGGTTCAAAGTTAATTGTAAACTGTAATTTAAAAAAATTGCATTTGGAAGAAGTAAAAATTAATATAACAAAGTCATACTGGGAAAACTCATCATTTCAAGTACAACATGTCGTATTTCGTATATTTGACTAGGTATGATTATATAGTGTTTCAATTACTCAGTCGTGAATTCGTAAATGTTGACACACAGCTTTGTACTGAACACATGGTTTATTATCATTGTGCGTGCCACGGTACAAATTAATAAGCTAGTGGTCGCATCAAAAAAGGTCGCCATTGAAAAATAAATTCCTAAAAATTTGTTTCAAAAACGTTTCTTTTTTGGATAATCATCGAAGTCAAGTTCTGACTAACGATTTTTGCCACTCAACTGATAATTGACAGTGAAATTGTGACGAAATTCAGTAAGTGACAGTGCTCTAATCAGAATAAAGGTTTCCACGAGATGAGTACTTTTAATTTGCCGGCAAATGCAACGTATGGCTTATAATTGAACTCGTGTTCCGTCGAGTTAATAGGTCCTTTCAAAATCACTTCTGCACAACTTTTTGCCTTTTCATTGTTATGTATTTAACTGTCGCAATTACGCCACTCTTCCACACTGACACTTTCGAAATAAAATACCGTCTAAGCGATCGCATCTTTTAAAACGTTTCACGAAAAATCCCTGTCTAAGAAAAAATATTTGCACGCAAACGTGGGCCGTTGAATTTGAATTTGAATCTTTATTGATTCATCCGATTTACACTTGAAATAAAAATCAAATTATCCCTCGGAAAAATTTGAAACTCCGCGCTGTAACTTCAGCTCGACAAAAATATTTTTTCACTGTTATTTGACTTGGTTTCATGTTAATTTCGTTTAATCATTTTAAAAAATGCAGCCGCAGTTACGAATTCCACGTAGCAGCGTTTTTACGTACTTTCGCACATTCTGACCCAGAAACTGGCTAAGTTATACAAGTGCTTTTTTTTCTCTCCCTCTCTTTGCTGCGGTACCATTCTCCATCGAGGGCACCTCATGAATATCCTGTACATAAATTTACTCTCGGAGCCATCGAAATATTACTGGACCTGGCAACGTGCTCTACGAAAGAGAGGGAACAATTGTGAACAAAGGCTGGCCCGAAATGTCAGGCAACAGGAGAGAGAGGTGGATATTCTTAGAGGTCTTGCGGAAGCCGAGCGATCTTTTTCGTTTTTGTAGACAAAGATTTTTGAAAAGCATGAAAAATATATTCAAGAGAGATCGCGTTAGTGATAATGTTGCGTTTTTCATAAAGCATCGGTTTTTCCGGTAGTGGCTTTGCTTTCACATATTCATGCATGAGTAGTTAAAGAGTCGCAAGATACGAGTACGAGTTTGATCAAAGAACAAATGGAACATAACAGATCAACGACTATAAGAACTACTTGATTATTTTTTTGAAGAAACATGATCAAAGCAAAAAAATAATCATAATCTTCATTGCAAAAAACCAAAATAACAGAAACAGATTTTTATTGAAATTAATAATCGCCTTGAGCATATGCGGTTTCGTTAGTTGCAACGAAAATGCATTCTGAAAAAGTGTATTTGAAATTTGTACAGTGCTATCTAAACGGTTGCACGTTGACTTTTGTTCTAATTAAATGTGCCGTTATTAACGAGGGTGGAATTATTACGTTTACACAATGCCAGGAAATGTTAGTTGAATTTTATTTTGTCCCGGGTGTACCAAAGAAACGAAAATCGGATGGTTAATTTCAAGACGATGCATTTGTTAACAAACAACATTAATGTCAGGAGCAGACATTATGCTCTAAAAGCAATTAAGATACAAGGGCTGCGTCTTCCTTTGGCTGACTCATTCCCACTTAGCGCATACAACTGAAAGGACATCATAGAGCGAGCCAAGATTTTCATTTAAATATCATTGCATATGGCAGGTTCATATCAGAGCTGCTGCCAATTATGAAATAATCACCTCGTTGAAAATCGAAATCGAAGCTACTTAATAGGGTACCTATCTGCGATTGTTCGAGACATTATTCTCCAGACCAATTCTCAGCGATAATTTATGAACGATCCAATTTCGTATCTTTGGTTTTCGTCGAGGTAATCGTAATTGGAATTCGTTAAAAATAATTCTTAAACATGATTTGTAATGTTTTACTTAAACTGTCAAAAGCGCTGAGAAATTATTGGTCTTGGCGTTTTATTGTACAAAAAAGTAATTCAATGATCAATATCGTTATTACGTCAAGACATAAAACGAAAAAGTGGTATAATTGAAAACGGTTCATTGAAAATTTCGTCGATCGATGGCGTAATGGTTTAATTCATGCTGATAACAGCAAATTAAAATCGAAAAAATTTAAATTGCAATCGACGTCAGCTAAGAATGCAATTAAAACTCGGAATGAATATTTATTCATTTCTTCATCGACCTGATCCGGAAAATTGTTGTGATATGAAACTTTCTTCCCTTACAACTCGCAAATGGTATAATTTTGTGATTATTAATTATCGAGCAGTTTCCAAGTCGGCTGTTTCAACTTCATAATCAAGAATGGCGGAATAAATATTTTGCTTATAATTTCCATTATAACAATACATTAAACCAGGGTGCATCAAACTCAATGGACGCATGTTCTTAGAAAATGAAATTTCCCACTTAAACGAAACTTGGCAGTTTGCGAAATGAAAGCTTGTCGAATTTTGTGACTTACGAGTTTCATAATTCACGACTTACATATTCGTAACGCAGTTAGCATGATGCTCATCACTTAAGTGCACCAAACATTCTTAGTTTACTCGCAACTTTTCGCGTAATTAATGACTCGTCCCCGACAAGTCGTTCTGTTGGCGCGATACCCGTGACGTCAACATGAATCAATTTCTTGTCATCTCGCATAATCCATGCGACTCTGTGTGCAACTCCGAACTAGTTTACAATTAACTATATAGAAACGTGAGGCTGTAAAAAATGGCTGTTTTCAACAGTTTTTGTTTTGCTGCAAATGTGACGTAGCGTGTGACAAAAGTACTGCTTTTAGTTACGCGCATTAATCTTATTTACGTGAACGTGTGTTGCATTTTACTGTATGATAGTTCGCAGTCATCTCGTTGCAACCAAAAACAAGTACAAAATGAAATGAAATATTTCATTTGTAATTATTGCTCGGAACATTTTCTGCAGAATTTTCAGTAGAAAAAGACTTTTAAAATAAAACCAATACGTTGGACGTCAAAAGTTTCAACAAGGAAACAACGTAAAAAAAATTAAAAAATTGTTTAACTAATTCATCAGAATTAAATTAAATCGAATTTACAAATATGTAATAAAAGCATAGCCTAACATCCAATCGATTCCTTTCGATCGAAATTGGCTTGGCTTTAGGTTGGATTTGAGAAGCAGAGATTCTTCAAAAGAAAAACAATTAGGTTAGAGTCTAATATGAATATTCAGCAGCATATTCGGAAACTTGGTGAAAAAATGCCAAAGGAATGCATAAGTAAGGTCCGCCTTGACGGTATGTTTTAAATTAAAACAAAACATTAAAATTGAATTAAATTGACCCAAGTGCAAGAACACAACTCAGAAGTTGAATCTTCGACAAATCAAAACTTTCGCTCGACATTCTTATAAGTTCAAACTTTTTTTAAGCGTACTATACATTCGTCACTGCAGAAAACGCTGGCGCATCCCCTGTTTGCTAATACACAAAACTTCATTCCGAAACAATATTTCCAAAAAAATATTTTCAGTAAGAAAATAACTATAGTCTCTGCGAATATTTACCGATAAATTGAATAAAAGGGAATGTTTGATGTGCCGGGTTTATCGATTGTCAAAGAAAAATTTCTGGTTGCAAAAGATAAGTGGTTAAAAAAAAGAAGAATCGATTGAGAGGGCCATCTCGCCAAGGACCCGGTAGTTTTAAGAGCTTTTAAGCCGGGCGTTAATCCGGGATTTATTCGTGACTGGTACACATTTGGAAAACAATTGACCCTGTGTCTTTGTCGGTACATTGTCTGTGTTACAAGATTTCAACTTATCTGCTAATAATAAAACTGCACATGAACCGTTGCAATAAAGCAAACGAGGGAGAAAGACATTTTTCTCAAGCCGCAAAGCTAGATTATACGTTTATACGAACAGTGTTTTTTGCCACGGTTCTTTTACCCGAATATAACCGTCTTTGGTACTGATACCGTTAGATAAAAAACGGGTCCGCCGCGGTAATTTAGTCGGTAGGTTGATAAATGTGAAAATATGCGAGATTTATTTGGCCGAGCCGGGTTATCGCACGGTTTTCGTTCGCATATTTTCAATTTCGCAGTTTGTAACGTAACATTTGAAGTGTGAATTTTAAGTGGATTAGCTTGTATTGAACATGTGAAAAGAGACAAAGATGACTATTTCCATACAAGTTTCGAAACCTCTCGCGGACGGGAGAAAAGCTTAGTTGACGAGGGTTTGAGAGAACTTTGATATCTCAAAGTCGTAGTACTGTCGCCTAACCACTCGTTTTTCCATAGCTTTTTGAGATGTCTCGAGCTCGCTTGACAATTTGACGAGTGCGATGAAGGCCAAACGGCAGCAGCTCGACTAGAAAGATTCGTGACGAAAAAGACGGAGCAGATTCGTCTCGGAAAGAGGTCTGGTAAATTGAAAATGGAATTAAATTTCGGTACAGTTCGCGCGTTGACATGAGTGCAAAGTTTTGTCAATTTTATCGCACCACATCAAAGCCGTCTCTTATAATCAAAACAAATTGAACCGAGAGAAACCCGAGCTCCTCGTTAATCAACGATTTGCCTCGAACTTTTCAATTGGATATTTGCATCCAGTGATTTGTTTTACACTAATCTTTCCAAAAGCGTGATTAATTTTATTTCACGAATTGATTCGAAAGTGTAATTCGAATACGTTTTCCCACAATGTTTCCACGTGTTTGTTATTTACTTTGAACTTTTATTTTATTGTTTTTAAATTTTTCAGTTTTGAAATCTTTCGTTTATACTAATAGTCGAAACATAATCATACCCCATTATGTATATTTGTTACAATTTGTCGATTGTGCCCATGAGGATTAATCTCGATAATCTAGACGCTATTAAATAGATAATTGTCCGCTATAATTTCGAGCTTGCGTTCCAAGTCAGTGTTTTTAGATGCGTCGTATTGTGCAAAAGTTGATGCAACGTATGGGTCACGTTATTGTTGGTTACAGTCTACGTCAAATTCTCCTGACAACGTAGACAATGCATCAACAAATTCAATACTCCGTTTATTCAAAGCTGCCCCTGTTGATTAAAGATCCTCGAGAATTCAGCGACAATTACAAAAAAACGGTACTGTGTTTATTTTCATCAATCAAATTTTTCTCCAAATCGAGAACATCTCGCATTTCTCTGTACTGTTAACAAACCGGATTTGAAAAAGTGTACGTTACCTAACGACTAACGATGTAAGGGAATTAAATTTGAAAAAAAAAACTTGCAGAAAAAGTTTCAAAATTGTGTTATATTTGGTTGTACAATTTTTTACAATTTTGATTCAACGAGGGAGATTTTGTTACAAGGGTTGTGCGCAAAATATATACATATGCGAGAATATCAATTCGAAGCTGAAAACTGAGTGTAATTTGCGAACGGTCGAGCGTTGAATGTACTTTGGAAATAAGTTTGGTAATAAACAAGACAAACATGGCGTAATATAATTTATCGCAGGTCAATGCGATTCGATCTATTTCTTATTCAAAACGTGCAATTTGGCGTACGGATTAACGGGGACAGAGGACGTAACGAGATAGAAGTTTCAGCAATTGGAGCGCCCATACGGCATCTCGCGCAGATATGTCAAAGCTGTATTTGATGCAACAGAAACTTTTAATAGGTTACTTCCAGCTCGCAAAACTACTTGCTAGGAAAATTTACTTAGTCGAACGCTGCGGTCACCGTATTACTGATTTCACTGTGTGTTTAAGTTTTTGGGGATTTATTATAAACAATATCATCCATCCGACAGAACTTTCGCAAACTTGATATCCAACGTTAATTAATTCATTAATAGAGTTAATGTTTGCTGCAGTATAGCATACAATTTGGTATCGCAATTTTGATTTCATACTGCGTTACGAGATTGACAATATCCTTGTAATAGATTTAACTATTTCACGGCAATGAAACTAAGATACTAGCGAAACCGATGTGTTCACTCAGGATCAATAAAACTAAGCCCAAACTCAACAAGGCAAACTTGTTGGAAAACTCTGACGTGAGCAGCGCCGTTGTGTGTCTACCACAAAAATGATTACCGTATAGTGTAATTAGGAAAATGTGTAAACTAATATCGTTCAAGTGAATGCAACTAACTCGATTAACCTGGCCTGGATTATTTTGTAAGTTTTCGAAGATTGGATGTCAGGATCAAAATGTCCAAAGTTTGCGAGCAATTTTGAAACTTTTTTGTCGTTACGGATTATGCATTTTAATTCTCATTGATTAATTAACCAAATTTCAATCCGTTGCTTCAAGGACGAAAGTAGAAACCTCATGTAAAATTATTTGTATATAATGTATTTTATGTATCATATCTATATTTTTGCCTATGTTTTAGTTACATAGTTAGGGTTTATTAAATGATAGTTAGAAGCGTATGATCAATTGAAATTATTCTGAACTGTTGTGTATTAAGCTAGAATAATAACTCACTTTCGTCAGAGTGATTGATGGTGATTCATGTTGGTGTACTAATTTGGCAATGGGATTATATACAAATCGTACTTAAACTGTAATAAATCCGGGTGCTCGAGCAGCAAAGGATAGATCGGACTTGGTTTCAGAAATTAATACCTCAGTGAAATCACCTAACAACTTCAAGCTTGATATCAAGAACCGATGCTCCTGAATGATTCAACTCCATGGACCGGAAATCCGAATTATGAGAATTCAAATATGAGCTAGATCTAATTATATTCTTTTTTATTCCACAAATCATATTTTTCAAGTTCAGAATTGAGAACAACGATAAATCAACAAATACGAAAAACACTGTAATGAAATTGTTTGTTTAACGAAATTGAATTTGTTTGTCAGATGACACGACGACACCGAATGACTTTGTCGATCGAGAGGAATAACATCCGTGTGCCAAAATGTTTTGTAAACCGCATTATCCGAGATCGCAAATGTCAAAATGAAGATTAATAGAAGTGGGTACATGTAGGTTTGCAAAAACTCGAGGCGTCACAGTTAATGGCACTTTAATTATGAATGTTCACGAAAGATTCTGCGATAGGAAAACTCTGAGGAGTGAAAATAAAGTTATTCTCGTATCAAAACGTCGGAAACGTGTTTTTTGGTTGACACATTTTAATAAATCACACTCTGGACCCGGAATTTATACTGGTTAGATCAGTTTTTTTTAAATAATATTCTCGATGTGTGCATGAGTATACAATTTCGTCATAAATATTTGATACAATTGAGGATCTTGTCTCTGTAACGAATTCTAATTCGATACCAAAATATAATTTCTTTCACTACGATGACAACGTACTGTAGGAAAACAGATAATTAAGTTGATTGGACTTTAATGAGGGTAGTTCTAGCTATGTCTAAGTCAAAATAAAGATAAGGTGACAATGATCGGTTTTTTATGAATTGCTGAAAAATGAAATTAAACTCAATTTTCTGAATGAAAAAGTAAACAATAAAAAGTGATTTGGACAAAACAAATCGTCAAGGTCACTCGAAGACTCTTTTTTAATTGGTACAAAATCAGTTAACAAGACATTGTGATGGATTGATGAAAGTTATAAATATGAAGTTTTCGAGATTTGATGGAATGAGTCGTAATTAATGATTAATTATGAAATAATATTAGCCATGTTATTCTGAGAGATGACAAAATTCTCCATCAAAATTTTGGGTTAGTCGCCTGCAGCTAAACTTAGCTGATAATGTAAGATGCTGACAGTGATCCCTTGATTAGACTAACTCTTGCATTAATAATAAAATGAATAAGTGTTTCTGCAAATTTCAAAAAAACTAATTTCCAATTGGAGATTGCCTATTAATAGGTAGCGAATGGAACAGTTTATAAATATCAGAAAAAAAGAACGAGAATTCAATAAAAGTATAAAAATACGAGGTCAAAAATAAAAAAAATCGCATCAGCCAGCGAACAAGCTTCGATTGAAAAAATTTGAGATGTATATTTGTATGTTTCTAATGGCGTGTCTTCCAGGTATTTTTTTCAATTTTTGCAGTTAATACCTATTTGCGATATTTCGCGCGAAAATTTTTTAACTCAACAGTATTTCTACCTTGTAAAAACGTCGCATTAAAAAAATGATTTGAGTAAACATTGATATTCAGGTAATGAAGATGTTTGGTTATTTTCAAAAGACTATTTCTAGGATTGAAATATACACTTTATACTCTGTTGGTAAGGCAACAAAAAAAATTAAATCGAGTTGGAGATTGAAAAAATGTACAGTACTCTGGTACAGAAAACAAGGTAAAACAAATAAAAGCTTTCTGAAAGAAAAACTTAAGGCGGAGCTGAAATGATAGAGAGGGATCAATAAAAAAAGGCTGCACACTAAAAACAGGCTGGAAAAAATGAAAGATGCAACTACCATCGAAACGGACGTAAAAAGTGTATCGATTAAAAAAGAGCCTAACACGTTGCGTATTTCACGCGGCTTTTACATTGAATTGTATATTTCATGTTTGAATACATCGCCATGCGAATAAAAGATGGGAAAGTCGTCAGCCGGGCTGGTCTTTTCGTTGGAAACGTGAAATATGACGAAAACGTTATTTCTAGATTGATGTTACGGAAACAATTGTCTTATCGCGCGTAATTGTTCGGATACCATTAAATCAGTCGAGCAAAAGTCATCAGTTTTTCTTGTTCATAATAACTTTCAAAGCTCTCAACTCGCGATCGAAGATTAATGTCAACCAATTAATCTCGTTATTCAAATGCACACCTATTGTGCTTTCAAGTCATTCGCGGAGAGTTAATAACTGAAGCACTATTTCATCGCGAGGAATTGATTGAAAAAAAAAGGAATCGCAAAGGTATAAATTAAAGATCAGCACTTTTTTTGCATTCATAGTTTCGATTTTATGGGTTGTTACACAGCCGTGCTTCCGCGTCGTAAAAATAAAAGTTTGGCTACAAATAAAAAATCGAGCCTCAAATTTATATTCCACAGACGTAATTCAGGTACAGTCCACGTCTTTCATTGAATTTCTTTTTTTTTCATTTTGACAGCACGAATATCATTTTTGCGCACACAAATTCCACGAGAATTCTGAAACTAAACGGCTCGAATGAACGTCCAATTTGAACATAACACATTTTGCCAGGAACGAGATGTTACAGACGCGACGAAAGTGCAGTTCAACAGAGTTGGACATGTGTAATACAGAAATTAACGGCCGAAACTCTTGATCAAGTTTTGGACAGGTACGTTCAAGGCACCTGACAATGTTTCCTCTGATCGACTGGCGTCCATTTTTATTTTCATTTTTAGTTCACAGAGCTGATGCGAAACTCGAATTTGAATTTGTGAAATTTGATGAGTTCAGAACTGAACAAACTGACCTCTGCAATTTTATTGCAAATCCCTTTTAATTTTCCTTTTTAGTACAGCACATTTTGAATTCAAATAAACGTTCATTAGCCGAGTGAAAAAAGCACGCAAATTGCGTCGTACAAAGTTTCATTAATATCTCATACGTTGTTATGTTACACGTGACACATTGGATGACCGCTGCATTCAATTAAATCATCGGACAAAATGAGCGCGGCTTTTTTAAGTCAAGCGAACATAATTAAATATTAACGATTAATTATTTATCTTTGTTTCAATTTCCACGTACATGAAACATGAGCAATCAATCGCGAACATTTGTGTCGTAATTTCATTCACAACCTATAACTATTAACGAATGGATTATCAACAAAAACATTATTTCGATTGAAAGTTATATTCAGTCGCAATTTTAGTCCGACTTTGTTATTTTGACAGTGTCGCTATAACTAAAATTGGAATTCGAAACAGTTGATAATTGGTTGATATTTGTAACTTTATTGGATTTCATTTAGGTATGTTGAAACTTATTCAATGATGTCAATCGCGAAGCGAAAGGTGTTATTAAATGATAAAACTAATTCGGAAACTATGAAGGACAGTTTATAAATAAGCTAGAGACGTTCACAAGTTAGAGGAAGTTTGATAATCTTGTGATTCATATAAGCAGCTGGATGACGATGCGGTTCAATTGAGCATATCAGTCCGCTTACCGAGCTGATGTTTAGTACTTGGAGCGTAGTCTAACCGACTTGACCAACTTGGCCAAAGACAGGAGACAATGTACGTTGAAAGAGGCAAGGTACCAGAAATGTAATTCTGTATAACCTTAACTATACTAATAGAGTTACGCAGACCACTAATTCCAGCGTCACTATGTTCAACGACATCCTGAGAATCTTACTTTAAGTTTGCAAAATGTACCTAAGTTGTATTATCATTATAAAAACTATAACCGAAAAAAATGAAATTCGTAAAAGGATTTAATAATTGATCGTACAATTGATTTTTCTTTGTACATATAAAACAGGACAATGAAATGACACAATCAATAAACTATTCACAAACTGACACAATTTTTTTTGTCAGCGCGCAATAAAATTCTGAATCATAAAGTTTTAGAGTCAACGAGTTATATCAAACTTCAACATCAAAAAAAAATACTTTAAATCAACTATTTATTTCTTTTCGAATGCATCCGACAATATTTTCTACCCAATAAAATTCCATTATAAATTTCCAATCCTTGAAAAATCTTTTTGAGTTAAATTTTTAAGTAGGTGGATATTGTTTTTTTATAAATTTTTGTTTTGTTTGAAATCAACTGCAAAAAAGATGATTTTCAAGAATACGTAATTGTGTACCAGTTCGAAGTTGAAAAAGCAGTTAAAAGAGTAGAGATTAAATTAGAGTGTACGAAATTTAATCGTATGCTTATTCTAATGTTCAGCTATAATGGAGACAAGTAGGCACAATGGAGCACACGATCGGTAAGTAGAAGAGTGCTGTTCCAGGCGGAAATAATTAAAAACTCATTAAAGCAACTTTTCCTTTGTGGCATCCAGTTCTAGCACTTCTTACTAACAAG
This sequence comes from Telenomus remus, assembly GCA_020615435.1. Lineage (NCBI taxonomy): Eukaryota > Metazoa > Arthropoda > Insecta > Hymenoptera > Scelionidae > Telenomus > Telenomus remus. Next base: position 3,505,319 of record CM036336.1, read on the forward strand.
CTGCTACATTAATTTTATCTATGATTTCTGTTGAAGTTTCATAACTACCCAAGTTTGTTTTAGAATTTTTTCTTGTCGAGTATTTTGACAGTGCATTTAAATATTCAGGACATAAGGGGTGTCGTGTCACACACCTTTTTAATTTAGTTATCATTTTCTCCTGATAACATTAGGTTTGACAGGCTGGATATTTGATATTCAAAAGAATGTCATTTGCACGCAGCGCTGGGCGTGGAGCTTAATAAAATACATCATACGAATTTTGTTGTTGAAATGACGTTTCGAATTTCAGTTACTGTTTGGATATACTTTTCACGTTTATTATTGATGTAGAAAATGTCATCAACATTTTGCAGTCTCTGATGCAACGTTTCAATTCCCGCATTACTTTTTTACATCTCGATTAAGAGCGTATGATTACATTTTCAAATCGTTTATAAAGTATTCAGCGGTTGATGATGCAATCATTTCGCAGAAGTGAATAAAAGACAAGCAGCATAGGTTTAGTTGACGTTGCGTGTACGAAAAGTGATAATCAAACATCGTGCATGGTTATACAAGCTTTACCTGATTCCGCCACGGGTGGTGTCATAATTTAACATGCGCGACCCATGCTTCCACACTACGTAGCCTGTAGGTTGAGGTACTTGGCTGACCACGCACTTCAGCTCTATCGTGCTGCCGGCTTTATAAAATTTATCTCCAGCAGTTGCCCCGTGCTCGTCCACTATTTCTACCTTCGGCACTGTAATCACAATAAAAGAAACCATTTTTACTTCACGATACGATACAATTTCAAAGACGAATCAATCGAACTAAGTGACCGACATACAATTTTTTTTCAACAATTAATCAAGCTTAAATTCAATCTTCATACTGTGATTAATTAAGTTGACGTCATAAAAGGTCTTTTAGCACAAATTGAAGTTCAAAAAAGTGTAGTTAAAAAATAGCTCTCGCGAGAGAAAAATGATTAATGATTGCTTTAGACCCACATTTTAGGTGGATTTTTTTTCGAGGTGTAATAGATTGATGCCTGAGATTGATCAGAGTATAAACAGCAGATTGAACATAAACAATTATCAAAAGTGCGAACCCATTCAATCTGAAGGGTTTTGATTCGATTGCCATGTTGACATCTTAATCAATAAGACATTATTTGGTGAATCCTACTGTAGGACGTTGAATAATGCAACTAAATATAGCAAACAAGCTTTGGTGTACATAAACGTACATGTTTGGAAACCCAAATTGCATGTTTGTAGTAATGAACAAGACAAATTTTAGTGCTATTGATAAAATAAACACCGCCGAAGCAAGTATCGCTTTAATCACGGTTACCTTCAAACATTCGAACATTCGAAACATAACTTCTTTTTGACTGTCACATTTTTTGTGTTTTTAATGAAGAGAAAACATGAGAAAAAAAGTTGTTCAGTCATCAGAAATGCTTCGTTACAATTGCAAACAAAACTAATATAATAAAAACCAGTGGCAGCCTCTGTAAATCGTGAGTTCTCTTTTTTTTGAACAATTTGTTATTTTCAAAGAGCCTTTTTTTTCGTAGTGTGTAACTCGCAATTTGCATTGCCTCGTAATGAACCTCGTTCAACTTTGCTCTTCTTTTTCAAAGGCCGTGTTAAAGGTCGCTGAAGCGTCGTGACATGTACGACACAAAGTATCACAATGGACGACAGCTCATACGTGGACAGAGGCGTCGCGTACAACTACAAGTTTACTCGCGCACCGCGTTAGACTTCATTTAGATTCAAATGGGCTTTTTCCGAACTATAGCGTTCAATCTTCGTCATTAGTATTGTTTGCGTGTAGGTTAGAGGTTTTTGTTAAAAAACACTGTTTCATTAATCACCATCGACAGACAAAGTGACAATTTCCACAGACAAATCCACTTTGACATACAAATTTACAGGAAATAACTAGCTGTAAATGGAAACCAACCAAGTTGTACCCACCCGCAGATTTAATTGCAAAAGTACCGTGGAAAAAGTTTTTATTGAATGTAATTTTATATTCTACATTTTACAAATGCTGCGAATTGTTGACAAAATGTTGGAAAGCAATACAGCTGCTAACTTTGTAGGTTAGAATTATTGCATTCCAACATTTTGACAACAATTTGCAATGAAGTTGGGTACAGTCAAACGAAAAGTTAAACCCACTTTTTAAATGTTAAATTATTATATTAATTTTAACACTGCACTGCTGATTTTGCAACAAGTTATCAATAATGGTGTTATCAATCACCCGATACTGATTTCACAATTGTTTTTGATTTTGTATGCAAGTTTGAAGGTTAGAAATATTTTTTTTTCAGAAAAGTCAGAATAAGTTTATAATTTGATCATGTATTCTTCTTGTTGTTATAAATAATCTGGCCGAATTTGAAAAAGTTTCACTCAACCTCACAGTCAAACAGTCGAAAATGTAACCATAAATACTTTTGCACTACTAGATTCTAAATTCAAAATTTATAAAAAACTGGCTATTTAGCCGATACCTATGTCCCACCTTAATTTGTAATTATTAGGAATAAATAAAATTGCCTAAAGTGAATTTCTATAATTGAGGAATACCGTAACAGGTCCTGATAACTTTACAGTTGACTAAGCGTAACATATTCTCTGGTAAGACGTAACACAAATCGAACTTCGAATCGGAACTCCTTGTCCGATTTCGTAGCAGTTCGTCAAAACTTATTCAAATTCACCAACCGCTTGTTTTCAGTATAATTTGATTCATGTTGAGGGTTAGTTTTGACACAAGTTTCAAGATAGATTGGACTTAACTTCGAACTCATGTTTTTTGAGTCGATTTTCCCAGACTGCTACAAACAATTTCAGTCAATTTACACAACATTTATATTTCCTACAGAAAAACCGATTGACTCTGAACACAAATTTGTTTCGCTAAAAAATTGTTGCTCGTGTTGATTCGATTTTATTTGAACAGCGACGAAGTCATATATTATAAAGCGTTTATTCAAGGCTGATCGAACTCGATTACTGGTCAGCTTAGATATCGTGCGGTTACTGTAGGTCATTGCTGGTATTTCCAGAGGTGTCACGCTGATATAAGCTCACCGTTGGGAAATTAGTTTCACCTTGTCGTGCAAGAGACGCTTCTGTCGTTCAAGCGTGTCTCAAAAGTTTTGTGGTTTGAAAAAAACTGTTTCTGCGGAAAGTCCTTACAACTTTCTGAAATATATGAAAAAAGACACCATGAAAAATGTCATTTAAAGTTAAGTTTGATATAGAATAATTGACGAAAAATAGCAGCGTTGCTGTAACATTTCAGCTTCCCTACACCGATATAGTTATAAACAATTTTTACGATCGACTAGTTTTCAAATTTCCGGTGTCGCAGGATTGGGAATTTGTATTAAACTCCTAGATTCTAATTGGCGAGAGTATACATCAAACAAAATGTGTTCAAAACAGAGCAAGCTCTTGATTTTCCATGACGCCCCGGAGGTTAAACAAATAAAAGCTTCATTTGCTGTAACTTACAAAATTAGTTTGAACTTTCGTTGTCTGAGAGACACGACTTTCGAACCAAATTCACTCGGAGCAAAAGCTTCCTAAACGAGTAACAGCTTGAATTTCGATTTCACTCTTTCGTTTATTTTTATACACAGAGTAAAAGGTACCATAAATTCAGTCGAAAATATTATGACACGTTTCTTATTAATTATTACAGCTTCTACAATTTAAATAGTATTCAATGAATTCTATCTTTAACTTTTTTGACAACGTCACGGCAATTCGGCAAATTTGTAAAAATCGAATTAAGTACTGAATTTTCTTAACATTAAAATATAGATTATTTTATCATTCTGATAATGTAGTTATCGATTCAAGTTAGTGAGTTATTAATGTTTACCTAATCATGTGTCATTGAACACTCTCCTAAGATTTTCGAACTTCTGGGTGGGAGGTCCTATTCCGTCTTACTTTGTCTTATTCTGTTGATCAAGAAACACGCACAGATGAATCGCGACTTTGTATACAAGGGAAAAAGTGTAAAAATTGTGCCCACAAGAAATTAAATATTTTTACTTGTGTAAAGTCACTTTCTCAAGTCATTTAACCCTTACTTGACACACTATCAAAAAGTTACACAATTGTCACACGGGGTACAAACGACCCCAGCGCAAAAAATGTTAATAACTTTTGTATTTGTTTATATATCGGTCTGAAAAAAAATTACACATATATTTTGAAGCTTTGTCAAGATTGTTGTATGATTATCGAAGTTGTTTTTCATTGTTTAATTAACAAAAAAAAATATCGAAAAAAAAACCAGAAAAATGCTTTTTTTTTAAAAAAATTCATAACTTTTTTAATTTTTAATATTTTTTCGTGAAAATTTGTGAGTGTACGTAGGAATAGGTACTCTTTAAAGTAAAAATGAATGCAAAGGCGGTTCTTCCAAAAAAGGTATTTATTTTGCAAAATGAATGGGGAAAAATGAAGGTACAAAAAAGACATAGTTTTTACTTAATTTCTGCCGTTTAATTATGTCTAAAGTCTTGGTTTTATTACAAAATAGTATTCTAACTTAAAATTAACAAACTAAAATAACATTCTGATGGGAATGATACAATTTTACTGTTCTCCCGCGCATTCGACACACAAATACATTCGGTGGTCGTCGCACATTGGTCGGAGGCACGAAGGGCACTGCATTTTCGTTTTTTTGTCTTTATTTCGACGACAAACAGTGCACCTCACCCTCGTAGGGAGTTCTGGTCGATCAGCTGTGATGACAGAGGGTTCATCCAACCCCAAAATATTTTTTATGGACACTTTGATTCCAATTCGGACAAGGGGATTCTGAAGCCTCGTCATCATGAATGGTCTTGCAAGATGCAAAGCCAACCGATTCAAGCAGTCGAGCGCTTTCAGTTTTTCGGTTTTTTGGGCTTTCACGTAAGCACAATTCAGTAAAATTCTGGCGTTTACGGCCGCCTGGTCCAAAATACCGAAAAAGAAACGCAATGGCCAGCGATTCGTTTTTCTTGTGACAGTGTACGCATGGCACAGCTGATCGAACCTGTCGGTACCACCTTTGGTTTCGTTATAATGCAACACAAGGTTTGGTTTACCATCCGTTATCGCCGTACATTTTGAATAGGTGGATACCAAAAGAACTGTTTTATTTTTTTTCGGCGTGTATGATACCATCATGATATCAGAATCAGGGACGGTTTGTGAAGGCGTTTTCATTTGCGCTGGTATTTCGCGCTTATTTTTTCTAAGAGTACCAGTAATCGTCAAGTTGTATGGTTCTTTTAGAAACCTTTCACACAACGGAATGCTGGTAAACCAATTGTCACACGTTACAGTAAGTTTTGAGTTGTGAATGGGGGCTGTCGCTGCTCGGAAAAAGTATTCCGATGAACTTTCCCCAGGTAACAATTGAATACGCGCATTTTTACCCAAGTACGGTTCTCCGTGGTACAGGTAGCCGGTTTCAGCATCGTTGAGAGTGACGATTTTCAAACCATACTTGTCCGGCTTTGATTTTATGTACATTCGAAAACTGCACCGACCTCGGAAACCGAGCAACTGCTCATCGACAGTTGTTTTATTCGATAGACTATAAGCATTTTGACAGTTAGTTATAAACTTAGACCATACCTCCCTGATTGGCGCGAGTTTATCAGTTCGATCTCGGCTGGCTTTATCATCAAATCGGATGCATCGGTGAATGAATACAAAACGCGCTTTTGGCATTACAGAGTGAAACATTGTGAAACCATTAGCATTACTCCAAAGTTCATGAACATTAACGTTGTTAAATTTCCAAGCACCGGAATAATATAGAATACCGATAAAAGCTTTCATTTCTTCGAGGTCTGTGAGGTGATGGTATGACTGCATTTGGATGTCTTGTGCCGTCTGATTAGCACACACATTTTCTATTTCGGTATTCGTATGCCTAACTATGATTTCTAAAATTTCATCTGTTACTAAAACTGACCATAATTCTTCAATTGTCATCAGTCCAACAGCATGGCCCTTCGGTCCAGGAATTCGCTCCTCTTCATGCGCACCGAGCCGATCTGAAAAACAATAGAATAGTTTGTAAGCATCTCTGTGTGCGTGAGAACGCTATGCGTAGAGAGGGGATCTGCCGCTAAACGTATACCTGCCGCGTCACTGCACGCAGAGCAGGTGCGTTTGTAAGAGCGAGCGTCGAGAGCACGTCTTGGCTTTAGGTAGCGCACGCACACTACGTGGCCCGTTTACAATACCTAGGGTGGCTCTCAAATTTATAACGGTATTTACCTGATGAGCGTCTTTCTGATGTTAGAATTTTCCATTTGTAGCCATTTTTGCCGCGTAGAATGCTACTTGGTCGCCCTCGAGGTCTGGCATTCCTTTGTGCTAGGGGGAGGTCCTCCAGGTCGTCCTCGTTGTCCACCTCCATACCGTTGTTACTTTGAATCCTCAGCAGCCGTTGCTGCAACGGCATGTTTTCCTCGTCGCTGTCCTCGTCGTCCTCGGAAGGTTGATACTCGTCGGTATCAACTTCCTCATCTTCTTCGGACAGCCTGTCTTCCTCCCCAGAGGAGGCTTCGTCCAGGTAGTCGACTTCCTCGTCGTCCGTCTTCAATAAATCACGCATAAGGCGATCACGCAAGTTATCCCGCGCCATGTGCGATACTAACAAAAAAACAGTGAGTTATAACTTATGTTTTTTATTTACAAAAAAATTTTTTTTAACTTTTCACGTATACTTACTTTGAAAATTGTCCGAAAATCACAAAAACACCAAAAAGAAAGTTGCTCCAAAACGCACTTGAGATTACGGCTTTGTCACTCCCGGGCTAAAACGACCCCAGCCCAACTTTGACGCGCTCCTTTCGACAGCCGAATTTGAACTGACTAACTTTTACCGAAGGGAACGTTAGTTTGGACACTCCCCTAAATACCTCCGGAGCCACGTGCCCGAATTCTAACGGTTTGTTCGAGAAAAATCGGTTCGAACAAACCGTGGGGTCGTTTCGACCCCAAGTGTCAAGTAAAGGTTAAGTTAGAAGCGGTAATAAGTGTTCTGTTTCAATAATGCACCTTCAAGACGACCCTGGAAAAAAGGTAAACAAATCATGATACAGTTTTAATTCGTTTTTGTACGAATTTCTTGATCAAATGTGTGATGTTTCTTGTCGAATCTGTGATCTGAGACTTCAGATCACAGTTTTAGTTTCAGACTGAGTTTCAAAAAAAATCGTTACTAACTTCACTTAGTTTTTTTGTTTGTTTTTTGCATTCCTATTTTTACATTCATACTTGAAAATTCAGTGATACAATGTCATTCAACGTTTATAATAAGAATCAGTTTAAATTTTACATTTTAGATTTCACATTTACTTTATACAAAATGTGTGTGAATTATGATGTGTTACATCTATCGAATCCAACGATTAAGAGTGAAGTGATTTTATGTCACTCAACATTATTTTGATTTTGATTTTACTATTCTTCTTTTCAATTTACACTAGATTTTGTCAAATCTACCAAGAAATGCACAGAAAACTTTTCTTTTTGGTTCATTGGCTTTGTTAATTTTTTTGTATATTTTAAAAAATAAACTGTCTTTTTGCACTAGCTCCGGAACAAGGCCGAGAAAACAAGCTCAACGCGATCGACTGCGGAGCGAGCTAACCTGGAAACAACACCATCCAAACAAGCAGAGGATCTACTTTCGTCCGAAGCTGGGCCCGCAAACTTCCCAACGAGAGAAGTTAAAGAAACGGACAATGACCCATTGAAACCAGTACAAGACCAGCTACTCGACGGGAATCTCCAAAATTCAGCTTCAAGTCCACAACTATCCTCATCCGAAAAGAAACACGATGAGGACACTAAGAAACCTGAGACCTCAAATTGGTTTGACTGTTTTTTACGTTGTTTATTGGAAATTACTTGCAATTGTTGTTGTGTTGTATTGCAAAATTGTTGAATGATTTCATCCTTTTTGATATTTTCAACGTAAAGCTTAATACTCGAATTTTATTGATCCTCCTCATTAGCCTATGTGTATTTATTTTTTTACTCTCAAAGTTCGATATTTTAGTTCGCAAAAACTGTTATTCATACCTGAGTATTATAATTGACAATTTGTTCTCGTAGTCTAAACAAACGTTACGGGAATGAAGCATGTTTTCTCACCGTCAAAAGAAGTGGCAAAGAAAGCGCATTCTCTAATATAGAATGTGAATCCACGAATTGAGATCATCTGATTTTACCTTACCGCTTGTTTGAAGACCTTTTCAAATAGCACCCAAATTAATTCGCGTGAAGGGTCAAGCGATCGACATGCCTAGATGTTGTATTTACTAAATTTACATAGCCAGCATGAATTTGCTCTCGTTTTCATGTTCTGCCTTACTAATTTCTAGATTATCTTCATCATTTTAGTTTATCAATTATACAATATCTTTTGATAAAAGCGTAAAAATAAAGTATAGTTGGCAAAAAAAATAAAAAAATATTTATGCTAAAATTCAATATCTCATGTTTTAAGTCTACTTATTATTTACGCATCTGTTTTCTGAAAATTGTATATTATCATACAAATTTACATCATCGCGCAATCGAGTTGTTCCATTTTCCCATGCCTATCATGTTCGTGTACGAGAAATTTCGTCTACGTCACGTTGTAAATATATCTCGAAAAATTCACAATCAATATCGAATTAAAATGTGCTTTTTACACGCAATGATGTTTCATTTAAAACACCTTGTCTTAGATATTGGAGAACATCAAAGAGTGAAAGTCTCAAGAAACGATTTACGTAGATTCAAAGCAAATTAGAAGCAACAGGCATTGAATTAAAACTTAAACACAAAAGTTAATTTAGTTTTCAGTCCAACTTTTGATACTTTCGAATAGGACGTACTATGGTTTGACTTTTTAAACTACATATTAGTTTAGAACATATTAGTTTCAGAGCAACTAAATTTCGAACCTTAAAATTCTAATCAAGTCTAAATTTCATCAATATTTAGTGAATAAGGTATTTCGGGTAACCACATATTGAACTATTTGTTCTAATCATACTGCGCAGTAAAATACACAGTTTCATGTTGATACGAAGACATACCTGTCTCTTATTTCACAAATAGACAGTCTTGCTAGCTTGCACGTAAATATTACATGAGCCAATTTACATTCAGATTCTGCAAGTTGCAGTCAATGAAGATGATCGCAGCGAAAAAAGCGTGTACGAAATTTTTAGTACGGCTGAGTCGAGGATTCACAAGTTTACATAAAAGACATCGCAGCATCTCACGTCGTGACTTAAATAACAGATGAGTTGACTACAGTTACATATTTAGACATTTTTTTGCATCTTCATTATGAAAGTAACTATTCAAAATGCACGATGCTTCTAAAGTTAACTAAATTTTTCTAAGAACACTGCTCAAGTAGCAAGAAATTTGTCTGCCCTTTTCTAAACATTTTTCACTCAATCTTCTTAGCTTGTTCTCGCAGGATATTATGTTTTCTCTTGCGATTTATCTACCGTCGTATTATTGTGTTTGAAGAAAAATTGTCATGTCGTTGACAAATGATCAAAACGCTGGGAAATCCAGTTGACGTAGAAGCTGCGCTCTAATTTCGATCGGAACATTTGACTAGCTGGCGCGTTGTCTTGGCAGTTTTTCGTTGTAAACGCCGATAGGACGTGCAGCACACATCGGGTGCACACGTGCCCCGGCATACATACATGAACGGCAGTATGCATGAGAATCACGTTGTTGATGTACGAGAAGTGCGGCGTCGTATACAGCATATGTCGTCAAACACACGGCTCTCTGCTCCACGACGCAACACTTCCAAATCCTTTTTGCCTCTGGTGTTTCCGATTTCGAGCTTTCACAAGGTAAATGTTCAGTACTGCGTGACTTTTCACCGCATTTGGCGAGACTTTTGGAAAACAAAAATGCATCCCAGAAAGTAGGCTAACTTTTTGATCTTATAACCTTGCAAACTTGTCACAAAATTCACGCTGAATTACTTTGTGCACCTTCTTGTTATTTTTATCAAGAGTAAGAACAACATTTCCTTTTTCAACCGATGAAAAGAGTTTTCAGATGAAAACAAAGTTTTTTGATCGCAAGAAGAGAATGTTATGTAGAATCAAGATATTTGAAATCGGATTAGCGTTCAGGATAATGACATTTTCTGTTTGAATCCATTCTAATCAAGGTTCCTTCAACTCGATTGGCTTTGCCATCAACCTTATTAGGCTGCGAGAAAAATTGTGAAATCATTCATGTAGAGTCCCTTTTACAAAATGCATATCTTTGAATTCGAACTCGTTAACTGTACCGGCAAACCCTGGATGTGATTTAATATTCTTTATGCCATTTTTTACGATACCAATTTTTCAGCTGGAAGTTTCACAAGTTCAGCATTTACTGGGAACCTAAAACACTCGATTTCATGGAGATGCTCGATTTATGGCTGCGGTTTCTTGGTCAACATTGTGCAATTGATATTTTCAATTTACAAAAATTGATTTTTAAGATAACGTCTATTAAGTAGTAAATCTGATTTCAATTCACAAGCCACAAGTAATAACGTGTTACATAAAACAGAATTGTTATTTGTACACCGTCTGTGTAACAACTTTTTGCTCCTGGAAGAAATAAATCGTAGGTCAATATTAAAAAAGTTTGTTTTCTTTTATAGTCGTCAGGAGGCTGCTTTGTGTATCGGATGATTCGAATTTATGAAATAAGTTAAGTAGGTTAAGACGAAGTGAACGATCTAAGATATTAATTACGTTCGTGTGTCACAAATAAAGTGTAATTATGGCTGCGTTAATACAGTGGATCGACTTTGGCGCTTTGCGTGCGCAGGCCGTTTCAAGTGCTTTTAATTAAAATGAGAAGATCAGCTAGCGAAGCCAGGTATTGTGACTGCTCGAGTCGAGTTGCAATAATAACAGATAATATATCGCCGTGGCAAAGCTTTCCTCACTGGCTCTTTGAAACAATGAATTCAAATCCACCACTCGTTATTGTCGACCAAACAATGACATTTGCGACATCCACACGCAACCGACCATATCATAACGTAATCAAATGATTCAGCGCTGCAGCTTTGAACGTTTTGATGGAGTTGGCGAATCAACCTCCACAAAAACCGATGACGCCGATTGCTCGTTAAAAAGCTCTGTTGTCTTTGCTTCACCGACTTCTGCAAATGTTATATGTCTTTCGAATGAAAACAGCGCTGTTCCAAATAACATCGTTAGTTTTCAACTTCGTTTTCGCTAATGAAATCTTAAATTCACTTTCATCCTGTTAAAAAATTAAGTTCCACATGTTGTTTGGTTCTCGGTGGTTTTTTCAACATTTTCCCTGGACTTGAAAAGAGAACAAAAAAAAGTGTACAATGTTTTTAACAAAAAATGGACTATTCCGTGGGATATTTGAATTACATGCTCGGTATGCAGTGAAACATTCGACACGGTCCAGCAATCTAAACACATCGACACAGGTCTGCAGTTGGCACTTGTTTAACCGAAGGCATAGGCGGTTCATTTGAAATTGTTTATTTTTTGCTTCCTTCGATACTTTTATTTTGCTGAGCACATTCGACCACATGTACCATGGGATACATCCTCATTAGTCTGTTCTGACTCGGTCTGGTTAGTTGATTGGTTCGGTAGTCATTATCTCCATTTCACGCTTCACAAAACTCGGTTGCTATTGTCTCCTGCGTTGAGCACAACAGGGATAACGATCGATGTGTTTCCGTACTCATGGTGTACGATATGCACAAAATTATAGCAATAGATGGATAGATATTTCCGTAGCGCTTGCATCTCCGTTATAAACTAATGCGCGCCATTTAACGTTTCCTCCTGAACTTTCCTTGAAAGGGTCTGCCTCGAAAATGGCCGATTTATTTCAAATTCATTATTGAATCTGTTCATCAAAATTGTAACGGCAAATTACGAAATCATTCCACGGAAAAGTATCTATTTTGCTTTCAAATAGTGTGGAAACATGGAAATCGCAAACAGATGGCAAAGGAGATTTAAGTAAGACGCAAACAATGAAAATATTTCGAGAAAAGCTAAGTCAGGTCGGCTTTTTCGATTTAATTCGTAATCTCGCCCGACGTCGTATTTTATTTACAACGTCGAGCGAGACTATTTAAGCTGAGTTCCGTTATCTGATCGCGGCACTCCGAATCGTTTAAACTTGGCCGAGCTTTTTCACGCTCAAAACATCAACGGCATCTTGATATAGAGACGCCTAAGAAATGAATCTACGCTTTTGTGAGGATTCACTTCTATACGTTGTGTGTATTTTTCAGCACCGCGCTCTCGCCTCATCGTTAAAATGAAAAACGCATACCGGCTCTTTTTTTTTCGATCGAACATTCACAACGTCAAAAATCAATTTTAATTATCGCGCGTTATTATTTCCTCCACCTTTTTTTTCGTTTTCGCTCTTTTTCTCGCCGTTTCTTTTATTTTTACGTTCAGTCTGTCCCGCACAGAACTCTAAATAAAAAGTTTACTCAAACATTTTTTGGTAACTTAAAAATACGGTTATGTAAACGAAACGGAAAGTGAGATAGTTGTTCTCCCAAAAATCAATATCTTAACCTTGGTTAAGACGTTGTTTTGTATCAAATAATAAGAGTTCAGTTTGTCTGAAACAAAATTCTTATCAAATCTGTGTATTCTTTTATAATTTGTTCGCAAGACAAATACGTTTGTTCTGGCAATGGCGTGACTACTGAAAATGCAGTATCATCGTATGCAGATTAAAAAGGTGTATTATGCATGCGTCTTTTAACACCGCGCACTGTCGCGAGAGTCGAAAGCTCGTGCTGCGGCGGGTTAAAATTGATCCATTAATTATGCGGAGTGTGCCGTCATAAACATAAATTATTCGCCGCCCCATCGACCTAATGAAGCGCATTCAATTAAATCCGTCAAGTGGCATAACAAAGTACGTTCGAAATCTTCACACACTCAAGAAAATTTGAGACCCGTTCATTACTCGCCATTAAATCTCAGACAAATTTAAATGCAAACAGTTACTCATGAATTTGGCGTTGCAAAAGAATCACATATAGGAGATATCATTTTGTGCGCAAAGATGTGCAACGCTTGGAGGAATGCCGAGTTGTGTTATCGCGCGAACCAGTCAGCCCATGCACCGAGCAATTTTATTGCCAGAACGGAAGTAATGTGATCGCCTTCTAACGACTCCTCCGGGCACAGTGTCGCCAGGTGCGCGATTTCTATGCGTTTTACGTACAAGCCCGGACTCACTCAAAACTTGCCATTCTCATCTATCTGCAATTACATGTTTTACTTCACGTGTACAAAGCGCTCCATCTAAACCATTACCATTGTTTGCGCAAGATTTTTATTTCGCTAAGTGCTCCTCTGCTAATACACTTTTCATTCAACTGAGTAAAGTGCAGCAAAACACGTAACTGCCTGACAATATCATAAGTAGGACATAATTAAAAAATTATAATACTCTACTCGGCAGGCTTTACGAGAAATTACACATCTTTGTTTTTAAAATTATCATCAAAACGTTGTTTTCGAGCGACGCAGTTTGCGTTCAACAATTTTCAAAATGTTGTGAATATTCAATTTTACGTGCTTTTCGAAAATTGATTTTTCGTCCTGATCCACGTAATACACCAATGGTTTCAATTTCGCTTCTTGTCGACAGTATTATGCGTCATTATTAACTTTTTGTGTTCGTTAATAGCTTTTATACTTGATTTTCAACAACATTTCAAATGAATGGGCAATATTGCCCCTGTAGACTTTCATTCGAGAAAGTAACGAACTGGAAAATAATTTGAAATTGAGTTACAGAATAAGTAAAAATGTGTGACATACATAGTCGGTATCCGTTCATGCACGATAGTTTCTGCGAGCTTCTCGGTAAACTCTCGTACGATGAGTCACTAAAACATTAATAACCTCAACACGAAAAATGTCTTTTTGCTTCAGTGCTTAAAAAGCTGACGACAGAATACCTTATAAACATGTTTTATATATTATTGCAGGTTGAAGAAAAAAAGTATGAATTATGAATATCGTAGAATGTGTGAAAAGGGTCTTTTCGGTTGTTTGTAAGTTCACATAATGCTCGGGAGTTTTAAGAACTAAAAAAAGGTCCAATATTTTTGAATTCAATACCGACTAAAATAACTTAAGATTTTCCTACGTTTGTTATTTACCATTTTTGCAGACACCCCCTAAATTAGTTTGGTTTTCAAGATAACCATCTTTCAATCAATAACTTTCTCTGAAATAGTGCGAAATTTTCTTAAAGTTGCGAAGACCACTTAGTCACGTGTGATATCAGAAGTATCAGTTTAAAGTGATCTCACATGCTCTGTGGAACCTTGTGTATATATGGACAAAATTATTTGCATTTAATATGGTTACCAGCTGTTTTAATGAAAACAGCAACTCAGTCAGGTTTAGAGGGATTAGTGCATTGAACTGATTTTCATGTGAGTACAAACCGTTATATAATCACATGATTTGAAACAGTTTGAAACAGTTTTTTGTTTTCTTTACATTTACACTTTTAACTAACCTACGAAAAGATGTAGTTTTGTTATTTATCTGAACAGGAAGTAAAACTTCTAATCGTACTGAATGTTATCGTTTATCAAAGTGACGAGAGTTTCGATAATTTAATTTGCTTGTACTGTTCAAAGTGTTCAATGTTGGAGCCCTGATGTAACCACCGAAAGCACAAAATCCTTCTGTACAACGAACATTAGTGTTAAGAATTGTGGGAAATTGTCACCTCACAATTCACCTGATCTTAACAAGAATCTAAGAGCACTTTCGATTGAATTTCTTGCTAGTGAGATGTTTAGTACAATTTCTATCTGCAAATAAAATGCTTACGAAAACTTTATATTCAAGAAATATTTAAGTAAATTTTGAAGATTAAAGAACTGACAACAAAACAAATAAGAACGATATTGTATGCTTCTCTAATTATCACCTAGATTCATATTTTAAATCTGCATTAATTTAGGAAAACATTCAAGATGGAGTGCAAGTTGTTACCTCCACCGTTCACCGTGAGTTATATCTCAAAATTACTTGTTGGTGACAGCCCAAGCGCATTCTTCATGCCACGTCCAGTGCACCATCTTGGTTAACGCTTTTGTATAGTCTTCTTTCGGCGGGTGGAAGTGTAAACTTATTCACCCAGTTAATTATAGACAGATTTCAAGAACAAAATCTAGAATGCTCATTAGTAAAATGAAACAGTTCAAAATAAACTCATAAGAATTAGAAACCAAGACTACAAGTTGAGGAACTTTTGAAATTTGATTTCCAGAGGTTGAATGATTTTTGATCGAATCAAGTTAAAATGTCGTTCCATGTTGACCATAATTAGTTTACTACACGTTACCTGTTACCACAGATAGAATTACCAAAGGTACTCCTTTTGAGATTGTTAGTGTCTTTGAGGTACCAAAGCAGTCGTTTGGCTGTCATCTGATATTTCAGCTAAGCTAAATCCACTATGCATATACAGTATGAGTAGTGTCTGAGCGAGTTTACAACCCTGCATACATACATGGATGCCATCAGTGGCTGTCCAACACGAAACATTTTTTGTCTCGCTTTTGTAATTGCCCGAGAGTTTATGCAGCTTTGTTCACAGCATCAATATTGATACTTCGCTCACCTGCAACGGAAATAAAACAACCTAATTGACTTGAACGCTGCAAGTGCCATTTTCTACCAGCAACTCATTTTCATGTTATTCTTTGAACGTGAAATTATGAACTGCCTCAACAACGACTTTTTTTGATAATAACAGTTGGCTAATCAGTTTTGTTGGAGGAGCTGTCCCATTGGACACATTTTCCTACTAATTCCTACTAATATTGGTCTTAAAATGACGCGATCGGAAGACAAAAAAGGTTCTAATGAATTGTCAATGACGATAAAACTTGCGTAGCACATAAAAGTTGAATTACATCGAATAATGGCATTTTCAGCGTCTAGTCTCGTTAGCAGCATTAAATTGGTCTTTTGGGTCAATCGTTTGTTCGGATGGGATTCGACTGGCCTACTGACGCGTCTGCAGGCAGCAAGATGCAATTACACTGGCAGCATACAGAGTTAACTAAGCGCCGCGAGAGCTCTCTAGATTTCATCGGGGAGCGTACTAACAGAATACGACGTTGATATTGCCACGCCACGAAAGTGCATTCAATTTGACCAAAATGGTTTCTCGATGTGGTGCTGATTTCACAAAACGCGTTAAGCAAACGCACTGCAATCCCCGACATATTAACTTCATTGGCAAACCTTACGATTCCCGCCGTCAAGTTCTCTTCAATCAACGAACGTAAATTTGCTTATTGACAAACCACTAAATTACAATTTGAAAAAAATAATACAATCTTGGGGATATTTTTTCGTTCATTCCAAGTGCTTTTCATTTAATTATTCACATAATCGGCCACATTTACGATCGGAAGTTTTTGAAATGAAAAAAATAGATCCGTTGAATGGCTTTTGTTTGAGAAAGAAATTTTCATAAGACGCTAAGAATGTCTAATGACAGAGAAATGTCACATTCATTTCAATACTTTTGTAATAATCCTTCACACAATTTTCTGAATTATACCAAGCGGTGAAAGTCACGAGTCCCGAAGAAAGACAAGGAGGTATTTCATTGTCCTTTACAAATCGTCGATTCGCGATTGTTATCGTGCGATTCACGACTTTTATGCGAAATATTTATTCTGCTTTTGTTTTGAATTTAAGACTTGGCGAAATTTATACACATACCATAGAACAAAATGGATAGCAATTATTTTGAAATCATTTTCGCGAAATTGCAAGATTCGTAACTCGCAATATTGTTCAAAGTATTGCATAATACATGGATTATCATCCTATGAATACATCAAGAAGTGATTACCTATTAACATAGATTTACAAAGTACGCTCTTGTCTACTCATAACACGCAGCATTATTCTAACGCGTTACATATACGTCAAATGAGAATGTAATTGAATTTTCATCAGATCATCTGCCCTGATATTAAATACATTTTCGGCTTTCCTTGTCATGATTTCGTAACAAGAATAAGCGTATTTTTGTTTTATAATAATATTTGTGGTTTCCAATTTTGAAGTTTGTTTCAGTTTTGAAATAACAACTTTCAACTGAATTCAGACTACAGAATTTCAGTTAACTTTGCTCAATAGATGAAATGTAATATTCAACGAGTTAAAATAAATCGGATATTTAATTTTGCCGCATGTAATTTACTTTTCAGCTTTACAAGATTGAAGCTTACTATGTTCAAATTAATGTCCAGCGTCACGATATTTCAGGCATTCCATCACACACTGCCATAGCGTGGAAAAATTAATAAAAGAAATTCGTTCAGCTATAAATTATCTAGCTGAATGAATTATGTGCTAAAAAATATTTGCATGCCTTAGATTTGAATCAATGATCAATGAAAACAAAATCACCTAGTTACACAAATAGTTTTATCAATGCAACGATAAAAAACCTCCAACCAGTATTTTTTTAATTCAAAATAATGACTATGATTAAAGGGAAAGAATTTCTCTACAGCAGTTTATTTCGACATTGTTCAACGATTGCTTTTCTTTGGTAATGAAAACTTTTTTTTGTATGCAATGAGTTTTGTGTGAAAAAACGTCTACTTCCTTACGCACCAAATGTTCCAATATTCCGTAATCAAGCGTTCGACTAAAGTTCTGTACAAAGAAATTAATTTTTTTTTGACTGTCTGAATTGGATTCCTATAGAGTCGATCTAAAAATTTAACAATTTTGATGTTCGGCAAACGTTCTTCTAGCAATTGACCTACAAATATTATTTCAAAGAAGGCAATCGATAATGACCACACTCGGCTTCATCCGCAGGATCTGACGATCGCGAGAGTTTTGCGAGGTGTTAAAGTGTGTTCGCCTTTTTTCTATCCACTTTTATTTTCTCTCAAGACATTTCATTGTTTTCATCAAGAACCTCTGAGTCATTGCAAAGAATCTTCACCGAGGAAACTTAGAAATTAAATCTCGGGATCTTAAAAATGAGACGTTAAAAAAAGTTTGGATTTTCCCAAGACCCATCAACATTTATCGGCCATCAATTTAACAGTCTTTTTTTTCTAAAAAAAAGTGTTATCAAAAGAAATTTTTTCGTTCATCAAAAATTCCACACGTTTTTTTTACGATGATAATAAATTTCGTGCGTTTGTTCTCCGAGCTGAAATTCAAATTTCGAAAAAAGCTTGGCGAAACAAAAGTCGTAAATTTTGGATTCAATCTCGAGAGATCTTGACAAGCGTTTGTATAAATTTGTCGAGTGCTCGTCGGTAAAAAAAAAGCTTGCAGTCCTTGAGAGACGTTTTTCATTTACAAAAAGTCTGCCACCGCAAGACAAAGACATTTTGTGAACGAGATAGGCGTGTTTCGGATGGTAATGGAGCATCGCAAGCGAGGCATTATGTCGATGAATGTATTCAAAGAGAGTACAGCTGCGAAAGTACATCCGAGTGAACTTTACGTATGTCTGTATCTTGTCTTGTTAATTCCAACTTTGCCGTTGACCAAATAATCGTAATAAAATTGATCTGGCAAAGCTTGCCATTAGACTTAAGTGCAAAAGACAGGGTTGAAATTGTGTTGGTCGACTTCGAAGATCAAAAGTGCTTTCAACTGAACAAAACTTGGTTGTTTTAAAGAAATATGTTGGATTGAAAAATTAACTGTATTGGAACGCGATTGCGTAATCAATGAATGAAACTTTGAATTATAAAGTTGGGTATCAGAGAAGAAACAAGTTTGCAGTCAGACGAGAGAGCTTTTGACATTAAAGTTCCGATGGTTTTGCGAGTTGTTGTCAAATTGACGAATTATTTTAAGTCTCGATGTTCGATGCAAATTGGTTCGATAAGTTTTTTACTTCCTTTTTGAATTATTTGTACGCAAAAATATGCTGCAAAAATGTTGCATCGAAGAATAAATTGACAAAAAAGTTTACTTTCTTATTTTGATGAGATGTTGATTGGAATTTAATCTCAGTGTTAGAAATTGCGATAACGAACTTTTGTTTAATAATGAAATAAAGATATTCCTCATGCATTAACATGTACTATTCACAAGAAATTTGTGGACGTAAGCTGTAAATACGAATATTCATCACAAACACAAACTTGTTCTGAATTTAGCATCGACTAAAATATGTTTGTGCGGCTTATAAATATAGAGCTGTCCGGAAAGGCTGGCCGTTGACAAACATTTGCATGTGGCCATGTGAATAAACTATTGTTCTCGCACTCAATTAAACGCAAGCTAACGTTGTTTTTGTCCGTTCGACTTCTTTATTTTGCTCGTCAAGTTGCAACGCAAACTTGGACTCAAATAAACAGTTCAACGAAACGCAACATTCATTCAGACGCCCAAATTCATTACCGCTAATAAAGCGCTCAATTTTATTTCTATGACAACGGTCGATTATTTAAACTCAATTACCATCGACGAAATGCAAACGGAAATTGTTATGATGGTGCTATTTTTATTTTTTTTTGTCATCGCTAAGCAAAAAAAATGCACAAATTTATCGAGACCTTTACACACAGATGAAATTTACGAGACCCAGCTAACGTACTCTAAAAACTCTTCATAAAATAAACGTAGCCAAAAATTGTTCCGCAGAACACTTTACCTTATATATTGTTTTATAATGCAATGCATTACTCGACGGAATGCCGTAAATGTTGAAAAAAAAGTAGGAAAAAAGTTCCCATAGCGGTCACGTTGCAGACAGAAAAAAATGTTTTCGAGAGCAGGTAGTGGTTTCAGAAATAAACAAGTATAAAATGAATCATATTTCTTCATCGATCGGACTTACGAAAAGCATTTAAACAACAATGCAAAACCCATGCAAAACAAAGTTCGCGAAGAAATTATAGTTGAATGATCGGGATTTATTTGCTTGTATTGCATAAATTCAGTTTGCGCACCCATTGTGCAATTTACGTAATGTAAGACGTGAGCTATTTTTGCGTCTGAATTATGGAGAGCGGCTCGTTGTTGTACAGGACAATGTTGCATTACGCACGTATATATTTTATAAAGTGCCATAAAAGTACACAAACGCGTGCAAACTTTAGCAAAATGAACACCGTGCGCCGAAACTATTTATAATATTTATCTAGGCGTCGAAAATGCTAGGATTATTCAAGTGCAGTGGAACTATAAAACACGTTCTATTGTCACGGAGGGTGTTTTCACTCGCCAATTTATTTTTACGACAAAAGAAGTCATTACCAAAAGTGTAATTCACGTTAACACGAATCGATAAAATTTACCTTAAATTTCAATTAGCCGTATCGTAAAAACTAGTTATTCTACCTTCGAATAGCTCTAATGCAGTTTGAGGTTGCCGAACAACTAATTGCAACCAGACAGAATTCTGAATTACGTGAATCATCTGCTGGCCTGAGCACGTTGTTATTCTGTTAAAAAGTCGCGGAGCTTACGCAAGTTGGAACGAGAGGAAAAAGTTTGTCGGCGGTGCTTTTTTGTGAAGACAAATCTCTTGTCTATAGAGGGATAAAATTCATCAAACTATTCACTATAATTTATCATGTCGAAAGTGGTAATTCAATAACGCGGACCGACCACTTAGCAAAAACTCGGCGCTTCGAGAACGCGCATTGTCATCAGAATTGCATTGCCAAAACAAAGTATTTTGTAAAGGGCTGACTGTCGGTTTTCAAGTGATAAAAGCCATTGTCAATTCTTGCGGGCGTTTTCTTTAAAAAAGTTTCGGTCTGAAAAGGTTCATTAAGCGCTGCGTTTTTTCGCCGAGTTTATGGCGCGCAAATCTTGTAACGTCCATAATTGTGACAAAAGTTTCGGCACGCGCGCTGTTGTGTCGCGTAAAGCATAAAGGCCAATTGACTGCAACTTTTCACAATGCTGCTCGCGCTTAACTATCCCCGTCCTGCTTTGAGGGTGTAAATTTCAAATTACGCGGATGATTCAGGGACCCTGTTGTCTTTCTACTAAGTACCCAAGAAAAACAGCCGAACGACAATGAGAAAAGGTGCAACTTTTCATAATAAACTGACACCGCGCAAACGCCTTGTGGTAAAAAATAATACGCAAAAACGCTACTTAAATCATCAGAGACAAAATTATTTGACCGTAAAAAAATTAAGACTTTTTGCATTCAGGTAGTACAATTACTTTGCCCTCAAAGTTTTTCATCTCCTTTTAGATTAAAATGTCAAAAACGCATTTAAGTATGAAAACATTTTCTGAAAAAAATACAAAGGCAGTAAAAAACTCAGCAATTAATTTAGTAATTTAGTAATCGTATATTTTCATAGCACACTTTCTAAAGAAATAAAAATATTGGTCCTTATCTTGAGAAATTTGTTACGTTTGTGCAGAGAAAAGTTTGAAGGTAAATAATTAGGAGGGATTCAGTGCAAGTCTTTAATCTTGCGTTGATGAAAAAAAGGAGGAAGTAAAGATGTGAGGGGAGAGCAAGTGCTTGAGACAGGCTTGGCGTGTGCGCGGGTTCTGGCACGCGAGCCCCGGAAACGAGACAGGATATCCTTGTTGAAACGAGCTTAATAAAACCGCCAATTTGCCACGAGTCCGACAGGCAAATTCCTCAAACCATGATTTCTATACAGATCGAAGGATCAGACGATACGATGTCCATGAGGAAAAAGAACCTTTTTTACCCCCGAGATAACTTACTTTCCGACGCAAACGATCTAAATCGCAAATTAGGAGGAACTTTTTTCACATTCCGCGCTCGATAACAGATGTTACAATTTATTCTACATAAATAGAAAGATTTATAGAACAGTTTGCTCAAGAGTTACAAGTTGTCGAATGAAATTGCTTTAGCGTACTATTTGAGGTATATTTAAAGTTGGGAAAACAAAATTTCGTTGCGGTTTTATGTGCTGAATGGAATGCGTCAATCTGAAATATTTCATTATTTACCACTCAGAGCAGATGCATTGAACCTTTTTTTCTCCAATCTTCATTCCATTACGACATGACTTATATATTTCCATTGGAATTATTATACGCAGCGTTATTATTACAGATCAATATCTGGTTTTGTATAATCAATTGAAATGTTGAGTGAATACCGAATTGAAGTAAATATTACGTTTTTTCATCGTGGCTGCAATCGCTTTCCATTGGAAATAATAGAATGCATAAATTAAGATCGAATCCTTAATTAACATTGTGAAATAAATGAAGAAATCTTACTTTACGTTTCATTTACAACTCGGCGTTGAATATGAGAAACAGAGAATTCTCGGGAGTTTCTGCTGCACATAAATAATAAGTGGAAGATAATAAAAAAAAATCAAAGAATTGCACTGACCGCATTATAAAACCATAAATGTCGGAAATTATTCAAGTCAATCCATACTCCCGGGAGAGCTGTTCCAGCCTGTTACATAAAAGATAAACGCTTTAGGGATTTTGTTAACAGACGCTCCATCCTAGGTCATTGTATCACGAAAGATCTCCGGCACGTCTCATATAAGCCTACATCACGGTCATTTCCCTCTCTAAGGACCTCCCATTATTCTCATCTCACATACCACATTTTCTCGGACTCTTATTTCACTCGTTCCTCCGGACGGTTATAGCAATCGCTCGAGCGTCGCAAACATCGAAACTGGTGCAGCAATATCAAAGTGTCGTGGCCCTATTTTCTGCATTACTGAACGAAGAATGCCGTCAAGGGACAACATCACCGATTACTTTCGATATCTATTTGATATGCCGCTTAAATATTGCGCTCTTTGTGCGACCCACCATAATGGCGAATACCACGAAATTCAGAAATTCGTCAGCTCGATTATTATTGCGATGACTCTTCCTAAATAACGACCGGGGAATTCGTTTTCTGTCTTATAAGAATTTTTTCCCGTCAAACTTTATAACTCATAAAAAAAAGTTGAACCTTGTAACCAAGTTTTTTATCTGTCTGACTAAATTTATTTTCTACTACTTAAAATTTGTTAGCCAGATTAAATGACAAGCTGGGTCTGACTAAATCGCCATCTTTATCACTCATTTGTTTAATACTGACATCCTTCAACGTGTCGTACACTGTTGCATTTTTGCCTTAGCATAATTTAATGTGCAACAGCAAGCACTCAGAACTCAAGTTTATGCTTCTAAAACAATATCAACGTCCTCATTATTTCGTGACGGTAACACTCGGTTGTCTTCACTTTGGCGTCGTCTTTCACGGGTAATAGATTTCGGGATAGATCTTTCACTCGTTTATTCTGTGTCGACGATGCCGAAATCGACGCCAATGTGTTTGCAACGTATCCAAGCTATTTACGGTTATTTATCTCGTGTAAGAAGAAAAAGAGACTCGCGCGATCGACAAACTGTCGTTGACAGGTGCCGACACTTTATGACTCCTTTTTCTCCTGATGATACAAATTCAGACGCCGCTGTGTGCATTTCAGTTAACGACTGTTTCACGATCGCACCTCCCTCACGTGAACTTCCGGTATCATTTTCAACTCAACGTTCTTTGATTGACGTCTTTATCGCACTTGGAACATCAAAACGTCGTTTTCGCAGCTGTTTTACGCCCGGCAAAAAGTGTTTTATTATAAAAGACTGCCGCTACTTATCAGAAGAAATTTGTCTTGAAATCGTTGTTTGAAATCTGACATCGAATTTGTCTCTATTAACAAATCACGAGGAACCGTTTTTTTTTGTACTAGCAATCGACTGGAAGGACGTTGGTGATTTTCGAGACGGATGTTTTCTTTTCAACACTCTTTGTGTTGAGATCAATAGGAAACAAGCGAAAGGACACGTCAAACAGTCGCGAAGTCACAAGTCGACACACAAGAAACTAAACGCAATTAACGTTAACTTGTTACTCACAAAGTTCGAATCTAATGTAAACGTAAAGACGGATCTGGTATCAAAGGAAAGTGCTGTCTGATGCATCTTAACGGATTATCAAACATTCCGACTGTATTGCGAGTGTCTCTTTTCTCAAAAGCAATTCGTTTGGATGCGTGAGTTGCAACAAAAACGTCAAGCTATAGTGTCATGTAAAATTTTGCTGAAAGCTTCTGTACAAACATAATATCTCCATCGCGAATCAGATATTAAGAACTTACATTCTTAGTTTTTTTTATTTTTGGAAAAAATATGTTTCTGATCCTTAGCATATCGAGTGGCAAGTTATATTTTCCCTGCTGTCAAAATGTAGGTAACGCTATCAGACTTTTATCAGCTAGAGAGGTAATTTAGAATTTTTGGACCACGAGCACGTAGTCGGTGCCCATTATCCGTGCCTTTAAATTCTAACTGTGTCCTATACAACGGATGTCGTATTTGCATCGCTAAGACCTGCTTTGCACAGAACACTCATTCAAAGAACACCGCGCTTAAAAAAAAGGGCAAAAAATTTTTTATATAAATCTCTCGTGAATTTCGCAGTTGTCATTGTGGTGCGGAAAATGGGAACGTGCGAAAATTCTTATGGCTCGCACTCAATACAAAAATGTAACCAGAAAATACTGCATTGAATCACCCTTTGATCCATTACAGTTTATGCAAGAAGTTTGTTGGGTATATCTTTTGAGATGATGTGTTTCAAGTGTCAACGCCAGTATTAGGCTCTGACGAATGAAACTGTTGAAAAGTGCATCAAAACTGGGATACAAAGTGACAAAGCATGCATTTATCAGTATCTTAACTTGTTTCCTCAAAGTTATAAATGATGCTGAAATTTTGCAAGCTCTTTCTCGAATGCTTCCTGTAATATACTGTCTTGCCGATTGATACAAATTGGTGAGATACTGAGATTTAATAAATTATTAGAAGAAATTGAAAAACGGTACGGTAAATGATTGATGTGACGAGCGCTTCTCGAAATTCTTCTATTCTTATATAAAATTTAGATTCAATCGCTGATTTGAAAGTGAATTGATTTATTTCGAAAATTACATTTGTGAAATTGGAAAGACTATTTAAGTTAGGATAACTAATAGACTCAGAAAAATACAATCAGTAAAAATAAGCATTCGACAACATGGGTTTATCGTTTATCAAAAAAAAAAAAACTTATGTTCTGACTTTACTCGCTTCAACTGCTGAAAAATAAATGTGCAATCAAGTGCAAAAGAATTTTACGCTTTTTACTGAAGAAAGCGTAATAATTAAGCCCCGCAGAGTCGTAATTTTTCGACCTGTTTTTTACGAAAGAGAACGCGAGTAAAAGTTACGAGGAACATCCTCGTCGCGACGTGTTGCCGAAGTTCACGCGTGGCTCGGAGAAATTATTAACTCTCTAAAGACTCATAACTCCCATCTGGACAATGACACACTTGCGATCCAAGGACTCTTTCAGGACAAAGAGCTCGTGCTCTCCAAGCGTTTCATAGTCTGTTACTTCACTACCAATTTAGCAAATTAAAATACGCCAATCCGATTCCTAAGCTTCAAACGAAACAATTTTATTATCCCACGATTACTTTTTCCGAAACATAACTCTTTTATAAATGAATGAATTTGACAAAATATTATTGTTTTTTACAAATGCAAGGTGCAAAGTGTCGCGGCACACCATCGAGTACGCGTGCGCAATAGATCCCGCGCCTCAATCGAGTACGGGTGCGCAACAGGTCTCGGGACACCATCGAGTACGCATGCGTGATATCGCCATCAAGTATGCAGCCTCGGTAGATCAAGTGACATCATTGGACTCGCAGCCGCAGTAGATCCAGTAATGTAAGTGAGTAACTTTTGAGTAATATTATCGTTGATTATGTTAACTTAATAATTTTCTACCGGATTATTATTTTTTATTCATGTTTAAATTTGAGTGATTCTAAAATTTTTCATTTATTTCGAACGTACTCAATACTTATAATGAATTAAAAATATTATAAGAATAATTAATGATGATATAATTAATAATTCCAGAATACTCAAAATACTAAATTTATCATTTTAAAAGATTTCTTTCGAGTTTTCATTCGCTGTAGTGTTTTTTAGTGAATCATTCAATTGTAACACATTTTGAACTGTTTGGTTGATTTTCCGAATTAATTTGACTGGTGCACATGGTTTTAATTTGTTTTATTTCTGTATATAACTTTTAATTTTTAATAATAATAACGATACAATGTTTAGTCGTTTGATATATAATATAAAGTAGTTTGATCGCGATAAATGTGCATCTTTTTTTATGCGAAATAAAGCACTTTTCTGGGCTTCGTGACCATTTCGCTACAGATCGCAGTCAGTTGACTATCAACTGTCTGTCAGACGCTCCAAGGGTGTTTTGAGGAAGTCTAGACAATTGTAGTCGCGATTAGTTTTGTTTTAGATATTAATTTCAACATGTTAAAAAATCGTTTATAAGTTTATTCATTTTACATTATGATTTTCGTGATTTTATACTTCATCTTAACTTATCAAAAAAAATAATTTCTATTGCTTTTACATTAGATGAAAAACAGCGAATGAAAAACGATAGTTTTCTTAAAAACATATCGTTAGCGTAAGCTTGAAATTTAAATTATACTCAGTTTTTCAAGAGGTTTCTAAAAAACATGAATGTACAAAATACGATAGCTATATTGTAAAGTTTTTTCTATTAAGGGTAATGTTTAATTAATTGACTTCAAAAAATTGTCAATCACACGTGAATTGAAAGTGATTTACATCAAACACGACTGACGACGCGGCAACAGCAAAATTTGTTTTTATAGAGGGGGGTAAACAGAAATTCCTCTGAATAAATTGTAAACAAAAATGGTAAGTAACATTTAACTAAATTTTTCATATTATTATTAATAAAACATTAAGAAGAAATTGTTAATAGAAAGCATGCAAATGAATTTCGTTACAGCTGGAATCACACGTATAAATAAGACAAGCGCAGCATAAAATTAGGATTCAACACCGCGTAGACTGCTTATTATAATTTGCCGGATCTCTGGCAGCGAAAATGTTTAAATTTCGTTGGTAACGTAGTTATTTTTAAAAACGTGTAATCGTACGCCAAACACAGCTCATATTTAAACAGTCGAAAAAGTGAAACGTCTGCTGAAATCGTGTGTATAACTTATCCATATTGATATCACGTACCACATTTGTCGGATTTCACGTAGGGAAGATAAATCCAAAAAGCTTGAAGCGAGACGATAGTCGAAGTATGAGAACAATTTTAATTTGTTTATATCAAAGTGAACTTTTGTTTCGGTTTTCCAGCTCAGTGGACGGATATGCTATCGAAGTCGAATTATGAGAAATATTCGAGGCAAATTGTTATCCGAAATTGCGGTACGTAATTTTGGATATTTTATTCAAACGAAATAAATGTTGACAGATTTGTATCGGAGGAAAAATATAATCGACTGTTGCTGGCGGAACGTGTGCAGTCGATTTAATCTCGCCTAGTCAAAGTGCAAAATCGAT
Organism: Telenomus remus; assembly: GCA_020615435.1. Taxonomy (NCBI): domain Eukaryota; kingdom Metazoa; phylum Arthropoda; class Insecta; order Hymenoptera; family Scelionidae; genus Telenomus; species Telenomus remus. Next base: position 3,532,890 of record CM036336.1, read on the forward strand.
GATACGCCGGATAAATTGTTATAATACGAAGTGTACGTTATCCGTGACGGTCGACGTATAAAGCGAAGCCAGTTTCTCGCGTCGTTTCATGCCCTTCTGTTGAAAAGGATGAGGAGTCTGCAAAGATTCTAAAACAAGTCTGAATGACGCGCTCGTTGTAAAAGGATCGAAGTAAATCAGACGAAATCTAGGTTGCCTTATTCAATCCAACGAACTGCGCCATTTGCGCGATTCTCTTTTATTCCGTCGGATAAACATGTACGTCGACTCAAAAGAGCTATGCAAAATTTTGCTATTCGCCACTCTAATAGAGATGAACAAATTTGTATTTAGATTCCAAGAAAAACGTAACACAGTAAACCAGTCGATTTTGCTCGTGGAATACGTTTCCACTGGATCTCAATATTTTTGTCTACCTCCATCCACAAACAATTTTGCTCTCAAATCTTTACAAGACCTGATCCACGAATTTATCAGCATTTTTCTTCGAATACCGATCCTAATTTTTTTATTCTGTTCAAACTTTGATTCAGAAAAAAAATGTAAAGAAAAAGTTCAACTACTTGCTTTCATGTTTCCCGGACAACTTCAGATGCACAATATTTTGGCTCCATACAAACTTCTGTCTGAAAACGAGCACTTCCTACGAATCTCTCGCATTTGAACAAATATGTCTCTGTGTATACGAACGAAATGGAAAAAACGTTTTTTATCCAATAGTCGGTAAATCTTAATAAAATAAGCTCCTAGAACCATTTAACCTGATCTCATGTTCGTGCCAAAATCTTGCGGCTGCACTCGTAATCGCATTCTTTCATTATGTTTTTTCGCTGGTACGTCTTTGACGGCAGCACAAGACACGATATGCGCGAAAAGATATAAAAAGTTGGGAGGCGCGGGCTGGCGCCCAAAGCCATAAGTCACTGCCAGTTTACGGCAACGCCTCCATACGCCCTTGTTTGGTCGCTCCTCTCTCATGAATTCATCAGTCGCGTTAAACCAAGTAGTGCTTTGACAAAATCCATTTCACTTGCCGGAATAAGGTCAAGTAAGGAAAGGGTGACGAAACAAGTAAATGGAGGAGCTCGACAAACAGACTCATAAGAAACGGCGACGCGGACAAAAATGTACGTCGCGTCATCTTGAATGAATTCGATAAAAAATTCGCTCGATTGATGCCATCGACCGAATTTTGTTCACAACGTGCAAAACATAACCGTTATGGCATAACGCAATCAGTGTCACTGCTACTAAATTATTGCGAACCTCATCGTGCGCGAATTTGCTCCGTCGATGGTCACTCGTTTAGCTGCATGAAAAATCTGACGTACAAATAGATTGATTCGTCGGTTTATTCATCAATTATTACTCCTTATGGCGTCAACTTATATACTTCAAGATAATTCCAATTTTCTTCTTGAACGAGCGCCATGTCGAATTTCGGAGATAAAAAAAAGAACGAGAGGAATCGGAAGTAGGACGAGAAGCTAGTCGAGTCAGACTGTAATTTGGCTCAGCCGAAACGACAAACGAGCTTTTATCCAGTTTGCTTTTGAATAGAGTAGAAGATATTAGAAGATATTAAGATGCATCACTTGAAAACATGAAATCCAAATTTTTCGATCAATAGATCGAGCGCCAAGCACTCTCCAGATGTAGAACAGTATTTAGAAGAAAGCCGGACTTGAACGAAAGCTCTACTCAGCCAACGTCATGGTACGATTAGAATTTAAAAGAAATGCTCCATTCTATTTGCAAATAACTAAATCCGTTATGTTTTTGTTATTTCGTACTTTTTTGAATTTGACTTTTCGGTCTAAATATCCGTTCGATCAAAATCTCAAAGTGTCACGCAATAAATAACTTTTGATATTTTCGTTGGAATAAAATAAAACAATTTAGTTGACTGTTGCAGCTATTTTCAATCAATAAAAATGTAAAATAGAGAAGGCCAGTGCAACGAAATATTGAACTTCAAATCGCTATTATCGCCTTGAATTTGTTACAATAAAAGCGTTCTAAAAAGTACACAATGAAAGTATACGAAACAAAAGTTGGAAGTGAAAAATATGCCAACGCTGCGAAACAATACCGACCTGCACAGCTATCGCCACATTGTCTAAACACACCGCTTTCACTGCTGAACATAGAAGTATTTATTATCTCCATCTTCGCAAGCTTGTGATAGCTTTTTCCCGTTATCAAGCTTTACAATGATAAATATTTGACACTGAGAAAATATACTTGATACTTTTATCAGTTCATTTTGTATAGTGGCGGGTCTACAACAACTGTGTTTCATAGTGTAATGACGATGTGTTCATATAAAAATATTTTGGTCTGACTACACGTACTCTGTACTACTTGGAAAGCAAGCACAGAGGAATTTGCTTCATCAAAAGATAACCTTTCGCAAATGCAGCCGAGTACATTCTAAAAATTATGTGTACTCATCAAATTATAGAACGGAATTTAATATTCCGCGGAATACTCGCGACGAAAAACTTGTTCGTACCATTTTTCGTCAGCAAAACCTCACATTTTTACATTTTGCAATAGACAATCCCATTATAATGTAAAATTAATCTCCAGACGGAAGTCCCTAAATTACAATGGCTTTTATTCTTATAAGAGCCATAAAAAATGATGATGATCTACGGCCTAGCGAAATAAAGACGGTTCGATCTCCTCGGAGCTCTGGAGGCACTGCATAAATCTAGATATAGCCGCGCCGCGAGAATGTCCATAATCCATGCTCATGTTCATATATATTTTAGACATACTTTACACACGCTAAATTATCGTCCCTGTCGATTTCTAGACCATTTTATGTCTGCATTAAACGTAGAGGAGTACTATTTGCTCTCAGACGAAGCAGAAACTAGACGAAGTCAGACTAACGCATTGAAAAAAAAAAATTAAAATTGACTTTGATCAAACAGTGATCATGTATAGCTGATAAACTCCCCGTTATAAAAATTATCATAATTTCATAATTGCACGAATAAACGAGTTTTCATTTTTTGCACCCAGGTAAATTATGCTGTATTAATGAGTTGGACAAAGAAAATGTTTAGGTATTCGCTGGAAAAAAATTGTCAACAAATGCCTTGTATGTTATTAATCAAAAATTTTTAATTGCATCACGGTTTCGACTCATTACAAAAAGTCAGTAGTATAGGGTGTGTCTACCCGTTATTATCGATTACTAATCAGAGTGTTTTTTTGTTCTTAGAATTTAGTACGTGTTTTAGATAGCTCTTTTGATACAACGCAAATTTTTTTAGTAAAAATTTTGTTTGCCCAAAATGTATTTACTTCTAAAATTCGCAGCAGGCCTTAACCACGATTCTTTTGAACGGATCATTTGGCGAGTCTCAAAAAACTAAGCATATTTACATAACTAAAATTGATAGTCAAGAACGAAGGACGGCATAACGGCAGTTGGTCGCGGACTTTGTTCAATTATCAAGTGCTTTGCTATAGGGAGTCTTGTTTGCGTTGCTAATTTTTCGCAATAGATCACGGTTAACGGCGTCATAATTAAGCCGAGTGAGATAATCGGTGGCTTACAGATGCAACGGAAAGTAATCATACGTGCGGCCAATTCGACAGCGACCTCCTTCCGTAGATCGGTTTTCGAACCTTCGAGTATGAACACGCGCGTGTAATCTAGGTGATAACACAGATTAAGTCAGTCATTGAAATGGTGAGAATTAATCTCATCTTGCAGCAAGTTACATCGCTTTAAGGGCATGATTAATATGCAACTCGGTGCATCTTAAGGCTGCGTTGTTCATATGAGCAGAGAACGTACCCTCATATTTCTATGCAAATCTCTTTATACATTAAATCCGCCCAGGTTTTATTGCGTGATACCTGTACTCTAAATTAATCTTCGCGGACTCGTTTTAATGTAAATTGGATAAGCCAGCTTTCAATGTTGCTAAGTGCTCGACTCGAAATATTTTAAACTTGGCGCGAATTAAAGTAAAGTGAGTTGAATACAAAAATGGAAATTTTCAGATTCCTAAATCGTTCCAGAGCTGTGTTCTTTTTTTATTACGTCCGCGAATAAGTGACCGACACTTGAAAAACTTTAATATGAGACAAATAAAGTGAAATTGCATTCCTGCGAAAACTACTTCATACAATTAACAACGTTCGTTTTGCGAGAGATTCGAGGTACCTTCTAAAAGATCGTATTGAAAAATGCATATCTACTCAAATTTCAACTTCAAAACCATGAGAGTATTTTATAATGATGATGTAGCAAGTTAGTAATACAATTTTTGATCCAATTTTTCCAGCAATTTTTCCTCTTTGCTAAAATTCAATCATGTCATATCTTCAATTTTGGAGTTTTACCATTAAAGAGGACATTTGTCGATTTTAGCGGATCGTATTTTCTCTGAAAGCATTATCGCTATTGTGTTGATTATGAATGGTGATGTGTTAACAATGTACAAAGTGAAGATAGCGAGCTTTTATTTACTCTAAAACGTACATAGCTCGTTACACATTTGACGCACAAATGCTAAAATACTTTAAATATGAATAACAGAACAATCGAAACAGAGAATCATAATGCAGGATTCCTAATAACATAATTTCAAGTCTTTCATCAGTTCTGAAACTTCATCAACAAACGTATAATAATCTTCGTGAAACGTACGTTAAAATAATTGTCATTGCTATTAAATTTTGCAATTAAATTATATATAATGCAATTTATAATGCCAATATTTTTTTCAAATTCGATAATTTTTCACAGTCAGTTTTTATTCTTCTTGTCATAGTAAACTTTTCTTTTATGATCCAGAAATTATTATCACCGCGTTAGTATTAATCGCAGATTATCAGCAGGAATATCAATGAAACATTAGCGTACATCAATGATTCAGTGTAGGCTTCGCGTGTATCAATAGTTGGCGGTTTGTATAGTCGGAATATTTGTATAGCTGATACAGAAGCGAGCCGCATCTTTGCAAACAAGCGTGACGGAAAACAAGAAGCTGCATCCGATTGAGTAATAAAAGCTCGTAACGTTGGATATTGACAAGATCCTGATTTATGCTAGCCAACTACATTCGAGTCTCATACGACAAGCTCGCATACTTCATTCGTACTTCACGGGACCAAAACTCCCTCCTTTATTCCACATCTTTCTCGTTCCACCAGATTCTTATCAATGTCCGGGGATTTATAACCCGAACCGGGAGATCTCGCACTTACACACACACACACACGACACTTGATTTTTCCCTGCTGCAATCAAACATAAACTTTGAATTATTCCCGTTGCTGTGAACACATAAAGTTCGCTATGATGTTGTTTTTATTTACTTTCAGTTATTTTCCATCGCATTGAATTTCACTTTTCCTCATTTGAATTTGTAATTGTTTCGAATTTTCTGTTGCGAGAAATTTGGTAAGATGTAATTGACTGGTTTTTAAAGAGTTGAACTTTTTTTATTTGTTTATAGGGAAGTGAGGCTGAAAATTATAACGCAGTGAATCTGTTACGCATTACGGAGATTAAAAATGGGTTTACCTCATGCGGTTGAAATTCATAGCAAATCGATTACTGTTCGGCCTGATAGAACAGTTATTTGTAATCAGCTTATCAATGCTCATGACAACGAAACAACAGCGAAGTATATATTTTCTGTCACCGACAACAATTTCGTTTATCACGTTCACTGAAATATCGCGATAAGGATCTATTTTTTCGGCGAGTGATTGATTATTTCACACAAGTTTGATCAGACATATTACTTTGGTTCGCAAAAAATATTCCAAAAATCTCGCTTTTTGAGAGTTAAATAGAATTTTGTTCATTTAACTTCACAGTCAATGATTGACTATCTCGTATTATCAAATTTCACGAATTCGATACGAGAAAAATCAATTATCTTACTGAATGGTTCATTCGATATTTGTCCCACACATTCGCGAAACTCATTTGCATGAACATTTTAATTAACCATACTCGGTCGAAATATTTAAGCTGGAGAATTTATTTATTAGTTCATTACAATCACAAGTCCAATAAATCGAGCTTCTATTGATGAGCACATTGTTTGATAGTGAAAAACATTGAATCGAAAATTACTTTTGAATAAACATTAAATATTCAAAAATAATTACAAACGATGATCGTAAAATTTGTCATTTAGATGTCAGTAGGAAATTGAAATCAGAGGCACGAAGAGACGTCTGAATAAACTACGATCGAAAATCGCACAAATCATGTCTAATCCAAAAGGCATGAAAAATAAGCGAGACCGTAAAAATGAGTGAAAAGGCGCCTTGCGGACATCGCTTGTCAAATATATCGCGCTCATATTTAATACGGCGGTTGGTAGTTTCATGGTGGTATCGGAATTCATGCCAGTCATGTGCCTGGTATTCCGGTCAAATATTTCATAACCAATGATATAAGTCTATCTCGGTTCGTGACTGAAAGATATCCCCATTTGCGAGGACTTATTGGTTCGATTCTGGCTTTCTGATCTTCTTCGGATGCGCGCTTTACTTGCGCCTCTGCCTTATTTCACGAACACACGTATTACAAAGCTGACGTGTACCTGAGCACGCATCAATATTCTGTCGTACACTGCAGCACAATACGAATGCAGCATCGTGTGCATGGCACGGCCTCCACCAAGTACTAGTTTCTCGTTTAAATAAGCACCATGTATGAACTCAAATTGATGTTTGCCGGCAGAATTTATTAAACGCTTAATCGCAAGCGCAAAGATAGCACGCTGGATGCAAATTTCAATATTGTTATGTTTGGAGCCAACTATTTTGCTTCACATGCAAATCAAACGTGCGAATTGTACTCTCTCGAGCGCCTCCAAATTGTTCGCCTGCTTTTAATTTTGAGTTTTTCGTTCTATCGAACGAGTACAAATTTGGTGGCTTTTTTTTTGAAATAATAAAGTAGGAAATTTGAAATGAAAGTACTCACCAGAAACGGATACGTAAACTGTACGAATTAACGGGGGATGGACGCTAATTTGACACTCATATAGACCAGCATCTCGTTCGCTAATCGAACGAACACGCAACTGCCAATCATTTGGCGGTTGATACTCTAACGAGAAACGAGCATCGTTCGAATATGTGTTAACATCAACGGTGAGCAAATGGAGTTCCTCGCCTCTTCGACGAAACCATGATACCTGAAACCAAAAATCAATCGCAATTTCACGGTTAATTTTCACACTCCAAATTATCGGAAATGATTAGAAACGTCCATTGAGCTTGAAACCCAATGAAAACTATTGATTCAATTAAACTTCATGTTTGTTTTCAATTTTGTTATTTCGTTTTGTTTTTTTTTCCGAACCAGCGTCTGGTGCTATAAAAGGTAGACGATAAATAATGAGAATCACGAAATAAGTTAAATATAATTCGTTGTTTTAGTTTGGATCACAATCAAAAAATTGTAACTGCGAAGCAATGATCATAAATTAACGCGAGAACCGACGGCAAGTCGGATTTATGGCCGGAATTCTAGCTTCAGCGGAGGCCGCGAAAATCTCTTCGTCGTTTTCGTAAAATTTTCAAGTACTGACGGGAACAAATGGTTCATAAATTAATTCGCCTGACCAATTGATCAATTCTCAGTCACCTTCTTAACTCTGTCCCCCATGTCTGGGGGCCGTCGTACTTCTTTCGAGTGAAAAATGCTCCCCAAAACCGAGCAACGTAAAATCTTTACAAGAACCGCACGGCGCGACTGGACAAAAACAATAACTCATTTTGCGCTATTTTGGGTCTCCAACTGAACGTTAAACTAATACTATGTGAAACAAATCCTTTAAATTTAACATCAAAGTATCATTAGTAATCAATTATTATTCGGTGATTGACAAGTAATTAATTTCACGTCATCACACAAAATTACTGTCATGATTGAAAATTCGCTTTTACATATATTAAAAAATACGAACAAAAACAAAATCTCGTTAAAAATGGATTTTACATGTTTTAATTAAAAATATTTGTGTGTTATAACATTATTTTGTTTGTTAAAACATTTACTTTTTTTATGAAACAAAAATTTATTGAGAATCGTCCAGACGGTTCGCATCCATGATCCAGGACTTTCTCTCCTTCATGGGTTTTATTGTTTATATAAATAACGATTGAAAAACTTTTAATTACTTTACACTATTGCTTTTGGGTTATTTAAAATAAATTTTCGAGATAATTAAAATAAAGTTTGACTGATCAAAAAAGGTCATTGAAAACCAGGGGTGGACAAAATTGTCCATTCCGTCCTACTGTTAATTTTTATTATTCTATTGTTAATAGTCATATTTTAATTACACATTGTAAAATATTGTAAATTATTTATTCTTTGAAGCAGGTTTACGAAGTAATCGTAGAGTCGAGTTATAAAAATGAAGAATGTTACGGGCATATTTGATTACTAGTCCACAGTATATTGATTTCGTTTGAAACAAATTGACTTTGAACTATGGAGCTCTTTTAAAGCAAAATTTTTGTTGGGAAACGTCCAAATAACATTATACATGCAAATTGGTTATTCATTATGATCTTATCTCTCACATTCAACTTTTTTGGAATAATAAAACTGTTGTGCATTTTTGTATAAAAATACACTCGACCGTACGACTAAAATTGTACAATAAACATTTGAAAGTTGATCACAAACGCATTTTTAATTACTATTTGATTTCCAAGAACCGTCGTGGAATTAATAAGGTACTAAAACATCGCTGGATTTCAAACTGATCAATTTAGAGAGAGCTAACTTGGGTTAATGTGAATTTATGTAAAATAATTTAGCCTAATTCCACCGTTATTCGGAATATCTAAATTTCAAATCCGATTACATGTCGGCTTTGCAAGTATTAGAATTGTATCAATTCTGCTAGTTAAGAACTTCATCTTGTAAGGACAGGGAGACGAAGAAAGTGTTAGGCTGTAGAACTAGGGTAAAGTCGGAAAAAGAAAAGTTTCCGTCAACTTTGAGTTTGACCACTCATAATTGCTATCACGTTAAGAAACTTTGTTTTCTTCGAAATTAAAAATAATAAAACACCAAAACATTTGCAAAATGACACAATAATGTTTTTCTTCTATAGAACATCGTTACATAAATATCTAATAACTAATGTGAGAATGATGAAGTTAGAATCGGTAAATGTGACTGTTTTTGATCATAATGTAATTTAAATCAATTGTACGTACAATAAATAGATCATAATCGAGAATAACCGTTGTCTGTGATTGACTTGAAAAGTGAAATGAAGTTTCTGAAATCATATTCTACTGGCATGTATAATTTACGAATATCGCGCAAACGTTAGGTGTTGCTAGTTAGCAGCACTCTATATGCGTGAAACGTATTGTTACGTGGAATTCTCGGATCACTGATGATCGATGATCAGCATGAAAATTTCGCTTAATTTCATCATTGTCATTCAACCAGCAAACATTAATTTGTGGCGTGTACAAGCCAACGACACTGCCTGGTTCCAACAATCGCTTCAAACTTATTTATTTTAACGCCGATGTTGTTATGCTATTGAAACATCCCGAAAATTGCATCCATACATCTTTCACTATTTTAGTGTTGAAGTCGACTGTAAATGTTAGCTGACAAACTATACTGAATTGACGGAAATTTAAATTAATCATCTTGACAAACAAACTTCCTAATAAAAAAACTAAAAAATACAATTAAAAATGTTCTTATTAATAAATAAATAAAATGAATTCGTTATCAGGTCGTTACTTCACGTTCAAGCAATTAGATATTAATCATGATTGTCTGTGCTTCTGTGCGCTCGTTTGCGCTTTTTCATGAAAAGATAAATGACCTGTCGATCGCAGATTGATTTCATAAAAATCCCATTCTTACAGAGGTTGAATAAAAAAAGTCATTGCACGTCTGTTCGTTGATGTCAAAAATAAGAGCAAAACTGAAAAAAACGATTTACCCAGAAATGATAAATGAAAAAAGGTAAACTGCCGTAGATGCGGCAAACCTGATTTCTAAATTTGAGGTATTGATGTTATCTTTGCTAATTGGATAATTCTTAAAACCTTCTAGACACAATCGTGATATGAACTAAAATCTAAATCAAACGGTACATTTAATATCACGTCTTTTGAAATGTGGTTTAAATCACAAAACGCCTGCAGGCATTAGTGCGCTTAACCATTTTACAAAGTTCAATTAAAGATAAATGTCTGTAAAACTTAGTCGTGGCTAAAGTTATACATATCGCGAATGATATGAGAGCATTCTCCAAAACTGATTTTTAATTATCTAAATGAACAAAATTCATACAATTTACAATCTTTTTTAAAAAAATAACAGATTTCGTTTGTACCACAGGAGAAATGTTATTAAATTGGAGATGGATTACAAAGCAATCTTTCGAAGAAAAGTACTTGGAGTGTTAAAGTGGAACCGATTCATTTATCCCTTATACAATACGATTTTAATGAAGAAACAAATCCCGGTGTTAATGGAAAGGTAGAAAGACAATCAGTTTGAGCTCCAATATTGTAAGTCGGATTTACAAGAGACTGAGTAAATCCACACAACGATTTCAGTTGTACAGTCTGCTTCTGAATCGAAGTGGTACTCTAAGGGCTCGAAGGAAGCACCGTGAAACGCCAAACCAAAATCTCAATGCGAACTGTATCAACTGCTCGCTGGATACTCGAGTTCATCGGTCTCCTTTGCATATAAATTTCCTGTCTCAACTTCTGATTTATGACTTTGCATTATCTATAGGTATAATTGTTTGTCTTTATCAAGTCTGAATCAAAGTAATCACATTATGATCGAACTAATTCTATCCAAAAATGCTGTTTCTCATCCTACAACTGAGCTCCAAAAGAAGCAATCGAATTAATTTCGTTGCTATGTTCGCATTTACAATTCTTCACACACGTTCTTAAAAATTGGCTTGTTCGTTCTAGACAACTAACGTTGCTTATGAGGTCGCACAATCAGAATCCGAGTCACGGTACTCTCCCTTAACTCAACTAAATAAAAGTACAATCAAGAAACCTAATTGGCAGAGTCGATAAAACAATCAACATTGATATAAGTGAAAGAAAGTAATGAAAATACTCATTATAAAATGTTGAAAAATTTTATAACATTCCTAATCATATTTTTGTTTCACTTGCATTTTCTTGATAGCATACGTAACTCCGAAAATAAGCAGGAGCGGGTAAGCGAGCGCATATTTATTTTGTATAAATACACGACGTTATTGAAAAGTGAATTAATATGTTTCAAGTTGTGAACAAAATTTGAAAAAAAACATCCGGCAGAATGCCAGAGAAAGCCAACATATCTCGCAAAAGGTTGCTTTTAATTAGACTGTGTAGATTGTTTATCTTAGTTCCATATACAGTTGTGTGTAATGCCGCTGCAGAAAACTATAAGCATTACTGAAGTGCAGAAATTTCTTCCTGTCAAAGTGATGTGCATACGATGGAATGAAACTCAAATACAGTTGTGTACTTCAGGTCTTTTAGTAAAACGTAAGCTCATGAATCCTACAAGATGAGACTGTTAAGTTGACGAAAATTTCCCATTTGTCTGCAAAAAGTTAAGTTTCTTTTCAATTCAAATAAATATAATTAATCATCGTTATGTATGACGTGAAATATAGGGAAACGTTGTGTGCATGGTTTTAGTTTACGCCCCTCGATTATTTTATATACCTCCTACGCGGTAATATCAAGTCGCTCGAGAGTACAGTAATTTTCAATTTTAACGAAAGAACTAGAGTTTGTGAATTCAACTTTTTATGTCTACGAGAGGGGTTCAAGCTTAAATTGGTTGTTTGGTAAATTTTGTGTTATTTTGAATTATGTTAAAAATTGAAATTAAATTGAAAATTAAATTACTTCAAACATAACAATTTAAACTTAAAAAAACTGTTTCTATCCATTAGATTTACAATGCGTTTAAATACTTCTCAGAAGTTTACATCTAGAAATGATCGATTCGATTATATTTTTAAATTTGTTTTTCGACTGATGTAGACAGATGCGCGCATTTGAATCGGGTAGTGAATGCCAGGTTGGTATACCTGGTGAGCAATATCAGATTTAAGACGAGAATACAAAACGAAATGTACAATCGGTAACTGGTGAACTTTTCTACGCAAGTTCCTTATTGATATGCAGCTCTTATCACTCCGCCACACCTGCTCCGCCCCTGCTATTTCTATGCACTTTTCTCGCGACGCTTGCGAGAACACGTTACGCTTTAAATCCGCAGTTTGCCAGTTTCAGCAAGCACTGCTAACGTTTCGAGTTTACTTCACAAAAAGACTAATGCTTGCTTTTTTTTTCTTGGATACAATATGAGATCCACGTGTCGTAGTTCTATGGTGTAACGTTTTCCTACCCTCCAGGGGGGAGGTATTCTCTATTTAATAGACTTCTAAATTTAAAAAATAATTTAAATATAGAAAATAGATACAATTTGAATTTTTATTGATACGATGAAATTGAAAATTATAATAATAAAAATTGTTGTTGTTATTAGTATTATCATAAATTAGACTTAAAATCCATCAAAAAATTAGACACGAGAACAGCGTTGTATTGTAACTGCAAAATTAATAAAATAGTATCAACAGTATCCGGATTATTAGGTTCAATTACATGTCTGAACTTTAGTCAAAGTTATTTGAATGACGCTAATAATACATGTGACAAAGTTTGACGAGAAATCGAACTTCAAACTTTACTACTATAAATTACATTTTATAACTAAATTTATATCAACAAAGTCAAATTTAAGCAAGTAATGAAGGTCTAAGAACAGTGAATTTTTTGTATTTATTGAAATTCAATTTGAAACTCCTTAAAAATAAGAATTTAAAAATTGTTTGCGACATGTCATTTTTTGTACAGGTTAAGATGAAAACTTCGTTTACATGCCTTCGATTCAAAGTTACACGGTATAAAATTGGCTTCGTTATCCGTGCAATTCGTTTTATTGAAACAAATACATCGGAAGGAACTACGATAAGGAATCGAACTTCAAATGGTTATGTCCTTTAAATCCGATCGCCTTATCACTAAACATATAAAGTTGTCTATTTTTATGACTTTGCTTTTGTTTTATTATATAGCTTGTGAAAATAGTGCACACTTGGGATATCGTATTTGAAAGTTCCTTGCTCTTATGACATCTTGTAGCATTTTACCAAAGAAAATTTGATACATAAAAATTAACTATAAACCAAATAACAACTTATTTTTTTTAATTTTTAATCAAAGAAAATTGAACTGAAGTTCCAAAAAGACATTTTTCATTTTAGTTTCCTATTTTTCATTTTATAATCCGTTCTAAATTTGCATTCGTTAGTTAGTATTTGTCTTTATTTGTTATAGTATTGTTTTATTTAGTTTTTTCTCTTTTTTTATTGCAAGAAAGCGTCTTGTTTTAAGAAGTGAAGCGATTTCAGACAGATTCGTCTTGACAAACTAGTTTTCACTTTAAAAAGCTGATTGAAATCGAAGAGTGGAGCAAAAAGGTTCTACGACGCGTTTCACAACGACGTCAATAGAAGGTATTAACGTCTATGAAACAGTTGTTTCGGAAATCATGTAAAGGGCTTTGTTTGAAGCCGTACCTTAACTGCCTGCTATCGAATAATATATATCAGGTGATTTCAGGTAATACGACTTTTCTAAGTCATTTTAGTTATCCCGGATAACTTATCCTTGCTGTTATCCGAAAACGTCGTGGAACCGAATAGCGCATTGTGACAACAAACTCGAACAAGTTCTCTGTAGAGGTGACTCAAGGGTAAAATTACTTTCACATAATTGAAATTTCAGATGAAAGATAAAAATTATGAGAAACATCGGATTCAAATGAAATTGCAGGCAAAGTCTCGGAAATTCTGAAACTCTCTATCAGAAAATATATTTTTTCATTGAGTAATCACTTTTGTCCAACGATCATACTACTTTTTCTGGTTGCAGGGAATGTGATAAACAAAGAAGAGTGCAAATTTGGTACGCAGTCATTGAATCTGTCTCTTTTCAACAAGGATAAAGAAAATCAGCGCTGCATCCCTTGGCACTTTTCGCGCGAATACGAACACTCGATAATCCCCGATTTCCGCTAGTCGCAGTATTCCTGCTTCTATGGAAAGACAGAGTTGGAGAAAGCGATTTTCTCGAATGCAATGCGAGAGCTGCAGTCGAATCATTGCATTTAGCCGTCTCAAGAGAGAAAACAGTTTGTGAAGATGCTGATTGAATAAATGAATTTTGGAAAAATCAACAAGTCTATTTAGCTGTTAGAAACTGTAAGAAATCGACAGCATTACTTCTTCTAAACAACAGTTTGATCTTCGCTTGTTGCACAACCCTAACTTTGGTTGAGACCATCAGTCTACACTTTTTTGTACTAGTTTCTGAACTGACGTTTGTAAATGATCACTCTCGCGAATACATACAAAGATATTTATGACGTTGTTATTTTTTTGTAAAAAGTATAAAATTTTTATCTGTTATGCTTCAATAGCTCAACAGAGCCATCAAGTTTTGCATTAACAGGCAGTGTAATTGCATTATACAACTTCATCCATTTGTTCGAAATACCAGCAGAAATGTTGCGTAAGATCGTTACAGAAGATCGAGTGAATTTAAATGAAACGCTCGTGGAGTTTTTTTTCTCGCCTAGTATTTGCAGTAATTTCGACTGTATTTCATTTCCCGATCGATATTTCGTTTTCCTCTGTACACTCTGTAAGCAATTATAACCGCTCCAAATACCGGTCATCGGTCAAAATAACATTTAATTAAACAACCCATTACTTTAAGCCAAAAATAATTTTTCAGACTTGTCATTATCCATACCAACGAGGCTTCGTTGTGAAATCTGATGGTTTGACCATTTTGTTTTAGGGAAGAGGTAAAATATTGCGGGGAAAAGTAAAAAAATTTTCGTTATCTTTGTAATTTTTATTGTCTGAGTTTTCGGTCAGAGAACATAGACAAATACGACGAAATCGGTATGAAGCAAAGTAGGACGATTGGAATTCGGATCGAGTGCAGGGATGGGTAAAACTGCTACCTCTGAAAAAGGGGATTTCGTTGAAGCAAAGGCTTTTAAAACATAGGCTAAAAAAGACGGTAGACGATGAGACGGGAAAAGTGCATTCGAGGCAGCCGGAACGAACCCGAGCGTCCGTTCTAACGTGTGGATTAACTTTTCTTGTGGTTCTCCATCTTGAAAAGTTGCACTTTTTAATCTTTGGAGTGTAGCATTTTCAAACCCATGACTTACGCTACATATGAATAATTGCACGTATGAAAAGATAATCACGTTGACGCTCATTAAAACGACGCTGATTATTAATAACGACAAAAAAATTAGCTCTTTCTTTGATGTCTTTCTATCTTGACTTGCTAATTATCAAACTGGTTTTTGCTCACAAAAACATTTTAATCTTACTGATTTTATTAGATGATGTTTTTGTATAACAAAGCCAGAAGATGATGGATGCTTAAAATAGTTTAATAACTTTGAATCTCAAAAATGTTAACAAATGTAAATGCAATATTGTTCGTTGACTTTTGCACAAATTTTACGAGAAGTCGTCTTTTGAAAATTCTTTGAAGGAATTGTTTAAACTTATTCGTTCATTGTGATCACAAGTTCGGTTCTGCAAAGTGAACGTAATCGTTTTTTGTAAACTTACCTTTGCTTCTTTGAGCAGGTCTTTTACTCGACAATGCATGTATACATCGGATCCTAGCTGGGATGTTATATTGTTGTCGGGATCCTCGAAAAAAGGTCGCGGTTCAGGCGTGGATCCCGTATCCGTTGCAAAAATTTCGTCTTCGTAAATCTGCGGGCAAAGCTCAAGTTGAAAACAGACAAACAAATTACAAACATCACGTAAACAGGAACTAGTTAAACAGACGTTAGTTTTGACAAATTTATGCACGGGTTGAATGTATTCAGCGAGACGTCGAACGCCATCGCATCGCATTGTTCCTCAACTTTTGAATTATGAAAATTTTTGCGCGGCATTATACTTTTTCAGTCAGCCGTATATTTCACAATCTCAAAACTTTGCGTATCATTTATTCATTCGCGCGCGATAGCATGTGTCTTGGGCAAAACAATGTTTATCATATCGAAATTACAGCTAACTTTAACGACAGCAGTCTACATAATGCGCTGCACTACCGATTACATTAAGTGCCTGAGAACAGTATTTCGTATGTGTTTATAAATTATAACTAGACTAAACCCATTGCACAACTTTACTCCAACACTCATCAAGACGACACTCAGATTTCACCTCAGACTTTTCCGCGATTAAATTAGACTTACCAAAGTGGTTTAAGATTTATACAAACAATCACTATTCATAATTAATATAATCCAACGAAATCATTGGCGACCAAAGTGATAAAAAGATGATCTATGCTGAAGTCGATTTAAGGTGGGACGTCGGGTACAGTCAAAACAAAAGTTAAACCCACTTTTTTAATTATAAATTATTATATTAATCAATCGATTGTGTTATCAATCACCTGATACTGATTTTGAAATTGTTTTTGACTTTGTATGCAAGTTTGAAGGGTAAAAATAATTTTTTTTAGAAAAGTCAGAATAAGTTTATAATTTGATCGTGTATTCTTCTTGTTGTTATAAATAACCTGGCCAAATTTGAAAAAGTTCCACTGAAACTCGAGATATCCAATTCCCAACTCTTAAAAAAACTCATACCTTCTATAGCTATACATATCATTTTGCCGAGTTCCTTCATTAAATATCTCAGCTCAAAGTCAGTGGATCACTTTGAAAATTTAACGATAAATACTTTTGCACTACTAGATTCTAAATTCAAAATTTATAAACAATCTGACTATTTAGCCGATATGTCCCACCTTAAGAATGAAAATACAAAAAGAAGTAAACAAAAATACAAAGTTTGTGAGTACCTCCGTGAATGGCGAACTCAATTCATGCCACAAAGATCGTGGTAGGTTCTCGAGTCCTGCAGGATATGGTTTGCCTCCTGAAACAAGAATGAGAAATATTCGATAACTCGAAATAATAGAATTCGGAATCATGTTTTCACACGTGCAAAACTTAAAATTGCGGGCAACATAAATCCGTACATTGTGTTTGCAATTTAACGAACAAATGATAATTAAAATATGCAGCCCATAACAAAGCATGAGTATCAATTGTGCGAAAAGTTTGGACGGTCCAATTAGTTGAAATAGTTTTAAACTCAGAAGTAAGACCCGAAAAGTCCTCGTTAACATAACCAATGTTCCAGAATAAGCTACTTTAAGCGCCGGCAATACTGAGCTCCTGCTTATTACCCAGAAAAGTAAACTTTCCGAACCATCCGTCGACACGTTAACTCTTATCAGCCTCAGATGCACAGGTTAAGCACGGATCGAAATACACAACTCGCCGATTCCCGCATTCAGACACTCTGCTCTTCCATCTGACTTTCTCCCTTTGCTACGAACCATATGCATTTTTGTTTCCCCAAACTAGATCCGACGAATTTTCAACGCTCGAATCGTTTATAGCATGAAAAATGTTTGTTTTACGTTTGAGTTTACAACGTGGTACAATTTATCGGAGGGGATAAAATGGCCCCTGTAAGGGGAACATCTGCACAATAAAGCCGAGGTCGGACGCTTTTATTTATACGAGAATAAATTGTCAAAATCGTGGCATTTGTCATGGCATTGTGTCTTTAATCACCGAATTGCTATTTCAAATTCAATCACGAAACTATAATCGTAAGAGTGAGTGCGCAATTTATCAGCCAAGGGCGTCGATTTTATCAATCTCGTCGATTGAGTACCGTGATTTATGAGAATCCGATAGTTTAATTGGAAAGTCATAGAACAATAACGCGATTGCAAATCAAAGTCCGAAAGAAATGCCCCGGTCTCAGATACGACGGAACGAGGGAAAAATTGCGCAGCGCAATTTGTCTCCAGTTGTTTAATAAACTTGACAGCGATGGCAAAATGAAAGCTGCAGAGCGACAATTTGATGAGATAAGAATTGTTGAGAAACAGAAAAAAATGGAGCCAGCAAAGTATCCATGCTATCCAATCATGAGAGCAAAGACAGAGTGGTGGACGATGTTCTTCTCGTTCTATAACTTACCTGATCCAATCACGGCCTGTGAAGGTCTTATTAGATAGATTAAGGTTGCGGCCACGACGGCCAGCAAAGTGTGTAACTTCATAGCCGGCTTCAACTAATTGCCATTGTCAAAGATGCTCGTCAGCTCTGGAACAGGCAGGAATAAAGGAGTTCATTTAGGATGTTAAACGCTCGGACTCTTAAAAGATAAAAGTGCATTATTAAATTCAGCTGAAACTCGCCGCGGCCTAAAATTAACCTATTTAAATTAAACATTTTCAATTAGTCATTCCCGCTAATGAGTCGCTTCGCTTTCGGGGCATTAACGACGTATAATCGTACATTGTCATTAAGAAATTAAAACAGTCACGGCACTGTAATACATGTTTCAAATTTCACTCATAATAACTAATGAGAAAATTGCACGTTTCAACGTCGGATGATAAATTTATCGGCGTTGATACTGCTAATTTTTCACCGTCTCGTCATTTATTAAAGCGAGATTTATTTACCGATATTGCAAAATGTTTAATTGAAACAAACAAAAGCAATATCTGAAGCAAGGATTCGTTGCTTCGTGCTATTTATACTTTTTTTTGAGCCAAGTCCTCTCTACTGAAGAGCATGTTCGGTAAGTCGATATTAACTTTGTAATGTGATTTTCAAGGGTAGTGGTCGGTCTTCCGGGATCGTCGGAAATGGGTTTGAAAATTGTATGACTTCCTCGACGATACTTCTGAAATACAAAATTAACAGAAAACGACGTCAAAAAAGAGGCGCTGGTAATGAGAGAAAAGAAATTGAAAAGTCGAGTTTAAAACGGAACCGTGATTTCGATTGTATATTGTCGCTAAACAAATTCGTCCTAGTTGCAAATTCCGCACGCCAGTCTTTTCAGTTTGTACTCGCAAAAAGTTTGTGGTTGAATTGTCATCGTGCTGAATAGTCTGTTTCGTTTGAATGTAAACAGCAGGTGATTTTCTGGTGATTCGATTTTCCGGCGCGTCTAAGCGCAGACAGCGCCTCGTCGAATGAAAGCGTTAACGAATTTATCTATTTAGCATCTGTCATGAGCTTCTGCATTCTTACACGTGTGCGCCGAAGAAGACGAACGGGGGCCAATGAAGGCCCGTCTGTAAAAGCGACTCGCCCAGGCAGTGTTCCATTAACTCGATGCCTCTCGTTTGTTACGCCAGTTTCATATTATTTCACGCGTCTATTGCACCTGTCACGTGTGACTAATCATTTCTGATTCTTAGAATTGCCCGCGGCTTTGATTAATAGACAACTGTCAAATAAAAATGTTTTTAATAAACGTCGTCAAGAGAAAAGATTGCACTCGTCAGCGGGCTTGCCAAATATTTCTTACACTGTATTTGAGCAACAATTAATTCGACGTCTGATTAATGGTTTCCAAGCACTCGCTTGTTTTAGCTTAAGTTAATTGGTGCGTGAATTACGAGAAATTTTCCAACTACGGCAGAAAAACACAGGTAGGAAAACGATCGTTGGCAGGCTTGAGATAAACATTGAAGACTTTGTTACAACGGGATAAAAGAAAAGAGTTGAGTGTGCGTCTCTGGCGTTCCATTCAATCTGTCTTTTTGCGTAAAGAATTGCTTGGACTCGTGTACATTATCCTCGGCTATCAATCGCGAGTCACGACATTAGTTAACGGTAACACGATTGGCGCAGAACAAGTTTGACACGACCTAGCCAAAACATGTTCGATTGAACCATAAACTACGCGTCACAACTTGTGAACTGTTGTTTTGGTCTTCTGACTATCTGCCTCCAACTAGTTCTGCTTTCTATTATCTTGATCGTATTTTTTTTTACATTTTTGATCTGCGATTTAATCATTTATCCGAGCTTTATTCGTTGTGAGAAATTTCAAAGTAGTATAAAGCTTTACAAACTAGCAGAGGTAAAAATTTTTTTCTGGTCTTATAAGGAACTGCAAAATAGATTCCAGAACTGGAGAGTCAACACTAGTTATAATATTATTTTGATTGTAAAAATTATAGAGTTCAAGTGTTCGGTGTTCGAAAAAGAATAAGATTGATCGAAGATGCATCCCATTGGGACTAGACGAAAGTCTCCTAACCATGTTTTAATGCCAATTGAATGGTTAATTGCGGGACACGGATATGTACAACATTGCGACTGACCGTCGCCAATGCGTTAACGTCCGCAATAACAATTACTGTGCAGTAACGTCGCTCCATATTGACCGTCCCAATCTCGCCCCTGGCGATTATTCATCGCCTTTTTCGTGACGCTGGCAATACCCAGTCTCGCATCAGGCTTTGATTACAGCGAACTGATTTGATTGGCCTTTTTCTGCCGACAACACGTTTGTCGATTTAGAAAAAAAACAAAGAGTGATAAAAAAGATGCACACCGTCGGTGTATTGACACGTGGATTATTTTCTAAAAAGAAAAAGACGTCACGGCGGAGAAAATAGAAATGCATTTTGAGATATGGAGTTTCGTTTGCCCGTAGATAAATTTACTTTTCGAATGTAGATTGAATGGTTCTGAACTGAAATCGATAGGGAAACCAAAATATTTGTCAGGTGAGCTATTTTCATGAGGATTCTTGCCAGAGAAATCATTTGCTGAAAACAAATTGTTCTAATGTCCTTCAAACTCGTCTGAAAATATCCAGCATTCTCAAATGTCAACAAATTTATTTTACTGGTTTCCAATCAATTTTTAGATTGAAGTTCAACACGACGTGCTTTAATGAATACATTTTGTTACTTCTTCCGGAGGAATAATTGGTTTGTGTCTTTCAACATTTGCCTCAGCGAAAGATTCAAGAAAATAAACTTCTATTTAGTAAAATCAAACGAACTTTTTCAATACAACCCGTAAAGTCCAGCAAAAACTTTCACTCACCTAGAGACTTAACTTTGTATAGAATGAAAAAACTTTTAACAAGATATAGTTCTGTAACAAAATCTTTACATCATTAAAAATTGCTTTTGACAGATTCTTTATTTGTTGACTAAGCAATCCGACATTGGCATTTGCAACATCATAAAGTCATTGAAATTCAATAAGCGAAAGTTTTTCAACGAAACAATCTTTTAAGACAATACAGGTTAAAAAAAAATTTTAAATGTCGAATAAAAATCATCGACTCTAAAGTAGTCCGCTCTTAACGTATAAAAGATCGTGAAAGGTTTGTCTCAAGGGTCAGAACCTTATTTGCACTCAGTGGTGTGTTTTTCGAGCGGCTATCAGAGTCATCGAGATTTGTATGTGTTGCAGCGGAAAAAAGTCAGTTGTGGCGGCTCTCATATGTTGTTGTATCACTGATATAAATCTCTTTCAGTCGCGCTGGCTTTTTGTCGCGTCGAGTACACAAACGTACTTACAACCGAAAAGATACTAAATAATCTTTCGGTGTACCGTGTGAACCTCTCAGATGTTGATTCAAAATGTTATAGTTATACGAAATTTGCTTTGTTACAAAGAACGTTTATAAAGAAAGCTGAATCAGATGCAAAATTTGAATAAGAATTTTGTGTCTATTGAGAAAAGCGTAATCTGTGAAATTTTGAGTTCTTTCTAAAATAACAATTATCTCTACTTACATGTCACTGAACTAAATTAATCCGATATGAACAAAGTGATCTTTTGTGAATTACCTTGCCATCATCAGCGTATATAGACTGCACGTGAATGCGCTCACAGATACCATAGTAATATGACATGAAAATGTGGCAAATGTAATTTAGGTCGAAAGGCTAAAGTAAAATCAAATCGGAGTTCGTAAATGGTCGGCAATTTCAATATGCGAACTTGGACGTCGTTATGGTTAATTAAGGAGATTTCACGTCGAATTTAAGTTCCGTAATTAGACGATAATAGTGTGCGCCTTATCGCATCAAGACCTCTTCAGTTTGCCGAATAAGTTCTAGCTTGATGCGGTCACGATGAAACCCGAAACCTTACATCAAATGCCTTCATGAGCCGGTCGGACATTGTCAGAGATTGAATCCCACATAATAATATCATTGACTTGTCTGAATCCTCACGAATCAGTTTTTTCAAACTGAAAATCCGGCTCAAAACTTGATCGTGCAACTTCACCCATTTCGATGTTGGTAAAACATTTTATCGTGGATTTTTGTTCGCCATTTTGATAAAATTAACAATCATCAATTAACTCCTAATACACACTGGTCTATAAATAATACAAAAATAAGAAAAAAAAGTCACAGGAAAAGTCACAACAAAGCTTCTAGTATGAGAAGTGAATTGCATCTGCAGCACTCTTTCATTTCATTTACCATTCAAAGGCACTTTGAATTAATATTGCATTACGTGGCGCGAAACGGTAATACCGTGTTCACTATGAATGTTTGTGTGTAAGTGACGTCATCAGCGTATAACGTTATATACCATAGTTGTGATCGTTTTGACTTCAAACTTCCAGTTTGGACCTTCAAGTTTTTCATTAAAAATGTATACCGGAAAGCAAAAAAATTTATAATAAAATATAATTTACCATTGTTACTAGACTAAACTACAATTATCAAGCAACATTTAGTTTTTGGGCAATTAATAATGAAATGAGTTATTTAGGTTTTGTATTTGGCCGCCATAAAACTGCAAGATTGATCAACAGGGCAATATCCGTGACTTTTCGAATTAACCAGCGGATAAAATACCCTCGGAGGTAACATTGAGCATAAAATATATTTCGAAATGAATTGACCAAATGTTGCTGCACTATAAAATGCGTGAGAAAAATACCAACAAGGTATTAACCACTCATTTGTTTTACTTAACCCAACACGTTTGAATCTCTTTATGTGTGAACGAGCAACAAATCCTGGATAAGCAATTGGAATTACCAGTAAAACCCGTTAAGTGGTTTACAGAAGCAGATACGTTTAGATACTAATGATCGACTGGAATAGTTGGGTGTTTTATGTTATTCTACAGCCAAGCATTTTTGGTGAGCATAAAAATAACATTAGGTTTCAGGTAAACTACGTCTGACGAAACTCAACATGCACTACTGAAACATTTAAATGCATTTTTTTTAGTAATGACCATCTATTGAAGAGGTTGAGATTCATTTTACCAGAACCATTAAAGGGAAAAGGAAAATATCAAGAAAGTGAAATGAAAAAGAAAATGACTAATAATATGTATCTTACAAAGCGAAACTTGGAAAATGTCGCGGTGAGAATTATAAGCAGGAAAACTTCATAAGTACTCGGTGAAATAGTGACTTCCTTGCACGCAGAATTTTAAATTCAACACACTCGTTTACGACGTCCAAAGTAACAAGCTTTCGTTCTTCGAATTTAAACTTTTATATGCTTTTTCTTTCGCAATGTTTCAGCGTCATTCCATTTAGCTACCCTTGAAGCCAGTGCACGAGGAATGAAACAGAGCAAAATATTATGAATTAACACATTTTTTCATTAAGCGAAATTTGCATTTTACCAGACTTTACATACCATTTGCGTATGTTTCTTAATACCTCCCTTAATCAACGTGATACTTTTTGTAGCCTTACTTAATTGCAGTTTTGTTTACTGTTTTCATCCAAACTGTTTTTTCATAGATTCTTTTTTCCTTTAACCATTGCACGTTTACGAAAGCGTAGTTAACAGTGAAAAACTATTGGGCAAAGTCACGCTTGTTCCAATGTTTGAGGTACGTGACACAAAGTAACGAAAGGGAAGATTTTTGAACTAACTCTGACAAAATTTTAATCACAAACTTCACAAAAGAACTTTCTTTTTACGAAAAGCGCATCATTGAATAGTCGCACTAATAACAAATTGACAAAAATATTTTTTTATTGATTTCTAACTGATAGCAAAGAAACATCCCTAATACAAATCGATCACGATAAAACATTTACTAATTGAAATTTCATCAATAAATGAGAAAGCGTATATGAATGAAAAATATTGCCATGCACAATGCAGCAAGTCGATAAATTCATCAAACTTATTCAATACAGTCTCTGCGAGCAATGCTTCGATAACGCTGATCAATATTTCAAAGTTCAACTATGAGTATATCCAACTTAAAGATCACCAACCCATTAATATTACATGCTATACTCATGCAGTATGTTTTGTCACTATTACAACATATTGAGCATTTCAAATACACTCATTATTTCATCTGTCAACAATTCGTCCGTGTGAATTATGAGACTCTGAATTCTGGCTATGTTTCCGATTGTACAATAAGTTTTAGAATTTTTCTTTCATACAGTGGCATAACGTCAATACCATGTTAGTTAAAATCACTTGTATTTATTTTATTGATTGGAAATTTCATCAGGTGTTTTTACTCTGCATGAAAAAGGTTTGTCAATAGACTGACTGACACGAGAAAAAAATAATTGAAACGAAATAATTTTTATTGGGACGATTGATCAATTTAGATATTTGGCGTTCGTTTTTCAACTACCACCGAAGTAATTTCGAAGAATTGGGTTCAGCATTGTAGGCATTCCTGACAGATCAATAAACGATATCAGAAAACGTCAGACTAATTCTTACATCACAACAGTAAAATTCAATAACATTGAGAGCATTCGTCGCTATGATGAAAACTGATTTAACAGATACCCGGTCTACAACTATGCTAACAATCCAAATCGAACGCACCGAGTAAATATAATATGCATAGACCAACAAGTGTCTTGGGATGCATACGTTAGCAGTATATTTCTTGGCATATTTATAGAGTATCAGATACAATCCTAGTGATGAAAAAAGCAAAAGGCGAATACTCGTGGGAGCGCTCCTTTGCTGTTTCGTCAGTCAGGTTCTTGGTCTATCGCGGCAACTGATTTGCATAGATCGTCTTCAATAAAAATGGAACTCAAAAATCGAATCGAATTTCAGGACATAAACTACACGAAATTAATGAACTACTGATGATACATTTAGATTTGATGAACGACGCACCCTCTCCATCACAGCCAGGATGAAACAAACTGAAGTGTAATCTCATAAAGCTACACTCGTGTTTGTAGAATAATTATACAAACTCTGCAGGGCAGCTAGTCAAATTGAAATTTCGTACTATAGTTTCGATATTAACATTCTACGTTTTATAAGTTCTGTATACATTTACCTGATAAAACATTGACTCAGGTTACAAACATCCCAACGTCGTCAATTTCGGTCACTGCAAATCTCTGAAAAAGAAAGAAACCGAGAAAAAATTCAATATCATACGACTTTCAGATTGTTGAAGAATTTGTGAAAAAAATTGCAAGTTTAAAACTCAATAAAATGCTGACTCGTCGACTTCTGCGATCATAGAACAGGAGAGTGGCGTGATTATCATTCATACAACATATTTCGAATAAATATTTAATATCTTGAGAGATGCAGTGATATTGTGAAGCGCCGTCTCGAGGGAACTGAAGTGACATTTTGCGTTATTAGGCAAGTATGCTAAAGTGATTGGCCTCAAACTAGGTCATTTAATTTGACATCATGCGAAATAAATCGGAAAGACATTTTAGCCTTGATGAAAGTTGAGAAATAAAATTTAATTGCATTAGTAACATTCCATTCACGATTCATCACATCCTGTCTAATAAATTCGCGTATACACGTCAACTCAATATTCCGATCGCATCTGTTACAGCTTTTTCATCTCTTGAGTTTTACTCACTTAGCCTGTAACTTCAATAGGCGATTATATACCCCGTGGATTTGCTTAGAATTGATAACTCAGTGGGTTTCAAATAGCTCTAATCCCTCAATTTTTGTTCAAGCATTTCACCAATAAACAACTTTAATTATAGTCAACGTTGAACAATTTTATTCATGCCTAAATTTTAATCCCACTCGAATAAACTGATAATTTTAATTTTGCATTTTATTCACTAATTTCATTTTGATTTGCAAAAACAATTACCGACAAAAATGATCAAGCGCTGACTACTATGTTAGCTCACAATCAAAAGTCCTCATACATTTTGTAGTTAAATAAGCACCATTTATCTACACAATGATCATCATGCTGTTGTTCAGTGGAAGCACAACGTTTTAAACAGTTGATCTATAGCGAGAATCCAAAAGCGTAGCATCACATCGTACGATAATCACAGTCTCGCTCTCGCCTGCTTTGTTCGCAGTAACGTGACAATTCGAGATTCCCGAGTACGCCACTCTATTAGGCTGAATAATTTTATCTCCAATTCACGTAACAGGTGAATAACCGATTACTTCGGTTTGTCGATTATCATGAGGATTTTCGCGACGATTGCTCGCGGACTGGTCCAAAGCCGCGGGAACTTTGCAAGTTTATTTTTCAACGCATCGGGCCACTTTGTGGCAAAGTTGTCGGCCACGCTCAAAAGCGCTCAGTCTCGTTTTCCTTTGCACGAGTCCGTGCTCGTTTAACTTGGCAATGTTTACCGCATTGCGAGATTATATCATGCTTTATAGCGCGATGCAGCCAGTGTTTAATGGAGTGATACAATGGCGAGAATTTACGCGTCGTAGGTATGCAAGATAGCGGAGCGGAAGAGCTCCACGCAGACGACACTGCTTCTTTGTTCGTCCTTCTCGCGCGTATAGGTGTCAGTTCACTGAACAAACGACTCTTCCTACGCTGTTTCGCTAAACTTCGCTCGTCACTCTAGACGTTGTTTTTCAACTTTCAAGGTCAAGCGCTAATGCCAACGTAGGTCAAGCACTTGAAATACTGTTATTTCATACAGCGTTATTACTACTAAAAATAGAATAGGCCAGGTGAAAGATGATCGTAAAACAACACCTGACCGTAAAAATTACAATTTATATCGTAAAAATTACAATCTTTATTGTAATCTTTACAACCAGTTTATACTTGTTATAATTTTTTATAAGTTCGGAAAACACAGTTAGGACCTTCTACCCGTCAAGTTTTTTCACCCGAATGGAAAGGAGATTTTTTCAATTGGAAATGTTTCGAATTGCGGTAAATTGTGGTTCAATTTACCGCACACAATCGCGTTGATATTTTTCGCGAAAAAAAAATAGTTAGCAAATAACAAAAAAACTAGAGCTGCCGAAAAATTCTAGAATGAGTCATTTGTAAGTTTTTCAGACGAATAAATATCTTAAACTTTATTATTTTGAGGATCATTTTCCAAGATATCTGTACCAACCGAGGTACTCTGCAAATTGTTTTATTAGCTCAGCTCATCCAGGCACTTTATTTAGTATTCCTACAAGTTTTAATTGCAAGCATGCATCGGAATTTCACAAAATATCTTGCCAATAATTCTTGTTCTTGTTAACACACCGAATGCAGTCAAGTTAGATCAATTTTTGAACAACTTTGAGTGAAGTTGGCCGTATTAATATTCGCGGCTCATAACGAGAATGCCAAGCGTCATTACAAAATTTATAATTCGTTATGAAAGACTTTGCCTGAAGTTTTCAAATCGTTTAAATCAATTACATTATAATTGAAAGGGATTTTCGCACTTTGTGAGTTATCAACTTATGATTCAACACAAATTTCGTAGTTATCACTCAGCGCTTTAGTCACTAATTTGATAATACAAGCATTAAAACAATCGTGTAGTGGATTATTCGTTCCAACCATGTGCTCGTTGTACCATGAGGTTACATTTTTTGTCGCGAATATTGGATTCTTCACACGCGCAGTCGGCTTTTTTCGTGGCCACGTTTTCGAATTTATTTCTCCTTGCAATATTCACCACTAA
Organism: Telenomus remus; assembly: GCA_020615435.1. Lineage (NCBI taxonomy): Eukaryota > Metazoa > Arthropoda > Insecta > Hymenoptera > Scelionidae > Telenomus > Telenomus remus. The sequence continues at coordinate 3,560,789 of CM036336.1, forward strand.
ATGCGCTAGCACGAATTCAGAATCTTGTCATAAAAAGCTTGTGAACTTAAAATTAAACTTGCAAGCTGCAACAATTGTTGTGAAAATCTTGAAGTAGACATTTTGCCACGTTTAAAGTAGTATAAGAAAATAAACAACACAAGGGTTTTTCTGTTTAGACGCAAATCAAATATTTTTTTGGTTCAAAATTTGTGATTTCAAAAAGTTTTTAGGACACTTTTTTACATTTTTTAATCTTCAGACTCAAGTAGCTTCTTGGTATCAATAAAAAAAACGTTCAACGAATGCGTTTATAACGAATGCAAAAAACATTGCATAATATCAGAATCGTTATCTAGAGTCTCTAACGTACATCATTTAGCGTGTTAATTGGATGTTTGCAATTACGAAATTCAAAACATTATATCACAAGTAAACAGGATCGCTTTTATAATAACATTTAAACGCGCTGAAAAATGTAATGCGCAATGAAAATTGTTTATGGCCAAGTTTGTCGTTGAGGTTGTGTAATCGAGATATCTGATATCTGCGAACATTCGTTGTTACTAATAGGATAACGCAACGGCGAGCTTACTTTGCAATTGATACAATTAGGTAATCAAATATCGCCGACGATACACGTATAAAAGAGCTTGAATTACGTGAACGGCTTTTTAATGAAAAATTATTACTATAATTTATTCGTACTCAATTGTCTGCTCCACATAATTCATGTAGCTTACAAAAAACAAAACCATCGGACAAGTTGGTAAATACAACACTAGAAAAATTATTTATGTAAAACATTTACGTGAAGATTCAGATCGATGATTCAAAATATTTAACAAAAGTAATATATTGTTTTAAATTAAACATTTTGAGAAGTTTAATTTAGCCTGAAAATATTTTGTTTTTCTTTTTTAAGTCAATGTAATTAGTGTAGAAAAATTTGTTATATAAAATGATACACAATAATGTTACAGTATTTTTTTTCTTGTAAGTGCAAAGTTACATCGAAGCCTTGTTTGTGAAACGCGTAGAAAAATGGAAAAGATAGAGTAGATGAAAAACAAACATTCAGTACCTGTTACAGTAACTAGGTGAAGTTTAATTATTTGGGTTTTTCATATCCATTCAAGCTGAATGAGTGTTCAAATTAATCTGTCGACCTGTATCGACCGTGATTGACAAATACTCTTTGAAAGCGTCAGGGGACTATTCGTGAGAGATAGTGGCTCTGTAGGTTAATAACGATGGACTCATGCGGGAGTCGTACCACGTTCGTTACCTGCCGATGTTAAATCAAACCATTTTTAGAATTCATTGAAAGATATTATTTTCACTGATATAAATTTCACTTAATATGCGTTTAAAAGTATTGTAAATTTGTGTCAAGTTATGTAATAAAAAATGTGTAGTTTTTGTCAAACAAGTTATCTATAATAAAATCTCCCACATGGCTTGAAAGCTTGCTTGAAAGTTACCTTATATGTTGATACAGAGAACTACGCGAACTACTAAAGTTATTTACATCCTGGCGAATATTAAGTTCTGTATCTATTTGATGGCTCGACCACAAAAATGCAAATGTAATAAATGTTCAGTAACTTTTATATAAGCAATGAAAAACTCTCCGATATATTATATTTTTGTCGAAGCCATTTCTTTCATAATTCAAAATGAATTTCAACTTGAAAAGTTGTCGTCCAGTGGGTTGTGTATTTATGCATAAAAATTTGAAGGAAAAAAAAATTAAAATTTCATTTAAATCTAGTGTAATTTAATTGAGTGAGTTAAATAGCGATACTATAAAGCCGCAGCTTACTTTTCCCGATTGTATTTCATGAGTGGTCTCAATTTTTCAAGTGTTTTACAACATCTACGTTGCAATTTACGATGCAACGTGTAAACACAATAGTCTGTTTGTTTTACAATTGCTTCATAACCTGTCGCGTCACGGTAATAATTTCAGCTTGATAATGCATAGCAAACAAAAGTAGGGCTGAGAATATATAATTACATCGAGTTCCATTTGAATATGTAATTTCCAACTTGACATGGCATTCAAACTTTAACATTATGGGTTATAAAAACATGACAAGTTTGAGTGACTATTGTTCCAACGACTGCGAACCGTCTCACTCTTCAGTGAAAAAATCACATTTCGGCAGCTAATCTGGTTTCAATGACTATAGCATCTATGCATACTGTGTCGTGCGCAGACATCCTGTGACAATCTTAATTGGACTTTAATTACAATCTATTTCGCGCCACTGCCATTTCAATTCTTAATGATCCATCTCATTATCATTATAGAATTTAATCTTAAGCACGAGGCAATAAAACGCTTCTGCTCTACAACAATAAAAATGTACAAGCATCAACATACTTTCTCGTTAATATCCCTTGCGAGAGTAAGTTTCGTAAAGTACTGCCTATTTGTCTGTACGGAAGTCCATAGCGGCGCATTACCGTTTGCCATTATAAGCTAAACTTACTGCGCAGTGAGGAAAAAAATCGAAAAAACTAACGGGACCATTTTATACGAGTTTGATAAATGGCACTTGCTTACCCCGATTGGTGACGCTGATGTCAGTGGCTGCTTCCAAAGTGGTGGCGATCTTATGCAAGCTGAAAGACGGGCCGGAGGAACTTCATTACCGATCACTTGTCCGTCACCATCATTCAAGAGACAGCTCAAAGCGGGTCGTCGAGCCCTTTGAAATTGCCCGCGAAAATCAGTCGAAAGATAGCTAATGATGCGGCAACGTTAATTGCGCCTCGTTAAACGAGGCTAAAGCAATACGCCATCATATACAGTACGAGATTACGGTTATTTTGTGCAGAACACTCAGAATGTTACACATAAATGCAAGAAAATCGACCTGTCCAATCAGCGATCATCAATAGCCGCACTATTTTTGCCCTACTACTACTGTTTTAAGTATACGCTGTGCTGTTCAAATCCGATCCAATTAATTTGACTCAAGCTCTTTCACTTTTACTGTACTTGATAGCAAAAACACGTAATCTTGGATTTAGAACAGATCTTACCATTTTTTCATCACTTATTAACAACAATTAAGTAGAAAAATCAATCATTGGTCAGACATCAGAAATAAGTAGAAAAATCAATCATTCGTCAGACACTTTTATATTTTTTAAAAAATTCTAAGTCCAAGTTCAAGTTCTTTGTTTTTGCGGTGAAATAAATGCGTTCTAGATATTTTTCTTTATTCTATTTTATGGTTGAAAAATCTGGGTTACAGGTGAGATATAATTCTGAATGAAATAATTCCAATACTATATAGGCACTTCAATACTTATGACAAAATATGTTTTCTTTTCGAGGAACTGATGCCAGAAATGATATACAATTTGGCCCCTTAGAGTGCCTCAACGATGAGCTTGCTGCCAAATAAAATTAGTCGATGAAAAAGTCCGTTGGCTCGAGTTCACACGATATCGAGCCGCTTCGCCAATGAGAAACACGAGACCGAAATTATTGCTTGAGTAATTGATTTGACGCGGCGTTCTTGATTACGTGGACATTTAGTTATCGTGCATCGCGTATATCACAATTAGCAAGTGCCGACAAAAAGTTTCGACTCCTTCCCTTACAAGTGACAATCATGCAGTTGATATACAACGCACTAATTAATGAACAGGCAAAGTTCGTGAGAAGGAGGGCAATTATGTCTGAATGCGAGGCAAATTAGCTGATTGGTTAGCCGTAATTTTTTTTACACCGCCCTGCAAAAAGCAATTTCCATCTCACGCTGTCTACCGGTGTTATCTTGCGCAGTTATCATCGCGAGATTTGTCATACGTCACATAAATCGTAAAGCTCGAATTTTTGGCACTGACGGAAAACCTCGCTAATCATGCTGTTTCAGTTTCTGACTCCGGCAATCACTGAACTGTGTCATTACTCGTAAATTCCAAGTCAACTCGTAAACATTTTTGTGATCCGACTTGCTTAAATTATTATTGAGGGAAATGAAAATTGTTTGTGGCATGCAAATTTATTGTCATCTAACTTTTTATCATCCTTTCATGCATTCTTACTGCAATTTTTGCATGTTCTTTTTTTTAAATTATTATGACAGTCCATTTTGATAATGGTAAAAAATGTCAAAAGTAGCATAATTTAACAAAATTCAATACATTTGCCCCGTTCTCTCGGCTAATCTAACAAAGTCTAACGAATAAGTTCCGAGAATCTTTTTTAATTAAATAAAAGAAATGAAAATTGAAAAAATGATGATTCAGCGATCAGGTATTTTGATCTATTTTCAATCTAAAATGGAACAATAATTAAACGTCTTATGAACAATTGACCAAGTTTCTTGATGGAAGCGTCCTGCTGTCAATATAGATATCAACCGGACAAAGACTCAGTGCTGATCTCATCAGCAAAGGGAACGTTCGAAATCCTCGGAATCTTGAGATTGCACCGCTTATTGCACAATGCAATCAAACTGCAAAGCCCGGTTTTTTAATGCCTTAAATACGTGCTCCTTCTCTGTCAGTGACGTCGTAAAGCCAAGAATTTCATTTCGCGTTCCAAGCCAACAGAATTAATTGCAAGACATTAATTATATACGATAATGAATCTTACCTACTTAGTATTGTGTTCTGTAACTCGAAACTGTTCAGTGTCTCGACGAGAAAAGTATGAAGCGTATGAGCCGTGCGAGGTAAAAATTTTAAAACTTTCAAACCCAAAATTAACCACTGACAAGCGTGCACAAAATACTCAGACGTTTTTTAATTATTTTCATAACCTTGTTGGCGCACTGCTCAGTCATTTTGTTTTTTTTTCTTTTGTAAACTGTCGTGTGTTGTAACCGTGCCATGCGTTTACATTTCTCGATCTATTCGTGTTGTTTGCCCGATTCATATGTGTTGACAAGCACCTTTTTTTCGAACCTCCGATAATGCATGTTTATTCAATCAAACCCGTATGCGATAAATTGTTATCATTTTTTATATTTTTCATGATTAATCAATTTGTATGAAACAAATATTATTTGTTTCAAAGCAAACAAATTCACAACGCTGCTAATTTTCCCGGGACTCGATTTGATCAAAAAAATATTGATTGGGTCATCATTGTTTACGGGCTAATAAAAAAAACAGTAATAATTGAGATAAAAAAAGTAAGTTTGTCATGTTTGCTGCAATAGTGCAATAGAGAAGTTTGAAAAATGTATGCAAATAAATGATAATCTTCATTTTATTTAATCATGAAACAAACACAGAAGTTAGTATTCACTCAAAGCCCACACATTATTTATCATCGAATCGCAAATTTTAGAGCTCATCAAACTCTCCACATGGACCAAATTGTTTTTGGCTAAGTGCACCGAATAGTTTATCTGTTCGCATTAGTTAATATTTCAGAAGTTTGATAATTTTCAACGATTTTCAAAAAGTTTGATCATTAATGAGTTTAGTTTGAAACTTTTCATGACATAATTAATCATCCAATTTTTGAGATTTTTCCCAAAAAAAATCCAAACGAAATTGATAACGTTTTTTTAAAAAAATTATACATTTGTTAGAACCCGCAAACTTTAACCGCACTTTAAAAAAAAATATTACTATATTTACATATGACAAAGCACACATAATAGGTCGCAATTAAGATCAAATTCAAGTTAGAAAATATAAAGTTACAAAGTACTAGGTGGATAGGTGGATACAGTAAACGATGGAGGCAAAATTGAACTGGTGTAAATTTACCAACACATGAAATTAAACGTCAACCCAATGTGGAAAAAATTCAACGCAAAACATAAACGAGATAACAAAAAGTTCGCAAATAAACTTTTAATTAACTTAACAAGCAATTATTTAGAGGCGCATTTCTAGAAAAACCCTTCATCACAGCATTCAAACGAATTTGAACAAACGAATTTGAAAATACCGCAAACATGAATTAAACTCAGCTTCAAGTATCAGCTCGAGCGATGTTATTTTTAGAATGTACGTACCACAATTTTCGAACTATATGGTAAAGTGAACATTTTTTATCTAAATTATGATACTATTTAAAGAATTGTACTTGAAAACTCGATCTTTGTAGTCAAATAAATTCGAGCAGTAAAGGGTTAACCGCGAGGAATTCTGATTGCAAGTTTACGATTCTTGACTTGAGTGTTATTCTGTGTATCGAGTATCTTTTTTCGTATTTCCCATAAAGTATTTGCGATAACAATGGTACATGCACTGGGCGCAATTTTGTTTGCGGCTAGCTTGCAAAGTTTATAATCCTCTGTATAACGACGTGACATCGGTTTATCGAACCAACTTGGCCACGCGATACCCAACGATGACAATAACAATGATCTGTCGTACACAACGCGAAGAATTCTCAAATTGTAAACTACGCAACTGCAGTGAAAATTGGTTGCGAGTAAAAAAAACGTAGTTGCAATGTGCAAAATAATTTTATCTAATTGACACACTCAGAAAATTGTTGGGGTTTTCAAGCACCAATGTTAACTTGGCGTTTTATCTCACAAAATGTTTGACATTTTAAGGTGAATTCGTAGCTTTTCTTTTTACAACGTATGTTGCGTGTTTTTAACTTGAAATATCTGTTTTCTTATTAAATTTATTGTAGTTTTGCATACAATTGACTAAAATTTATGCCAAAGTGATAAAAGAATAAGATTTATAAAGATTCTAAACCATGAATTCTAGTCTCTAACATTTTATCATGCAATTAAATCTAAGCAAACAGGATAATTGCGTACAAATTTACACTTCGAGGTGTAATATTTTGGTTATCCACTTTTTTTTTATTTTAAAAATAAAACGATTGCCTAACCTACGAAATCAAATGTACAACTTCTATTGATTTCACAATTTAAAATTACCGTACTTTCAGACGGCAACAGAAATTTTCAATTTTCAAGCAACTTAAAAATTAATCTTGTTATTGTAAAATGCAAGCTTTCGACTATGAAACCCAATTATTTGAACTGAAAAATAATAATTTTTGAATGAATGCCAATTTTTTGCATTACATATGTAATACTTCGGCATCTTTGAAATATCTCAAAGTTCAATTTCACAAATCCATGCGCAATCACCCCGGTTGCTTTGAGTTATTTGCATGATTGAAAGGTAGAAAACTACATATTACAATTTTTAGTGTTTGTAATTCCTATTGTTTATCAATTTTGCGTGAATTATAGCTCATTATCTGCAAATCTACAGTAAAATTAAAAAAAGAAATATTTCTCCGTGTTCAAAATATGTGACATAACATACGCCGCCTTTGATACGCGAACGCACAAAAGTCGTGGTTTAGAAGATCAAAATCAAATTGAGATTTTGAACGTCAACCGTTGACGAATAATCCGACTTTGTTTTATTGATGGAACGATGGAAACGCCAACGTTTGTGGCTTAATTTCTAAACCCCCTTTGCTATATTATCATTCAAATTTGGACGGTAAAATACGTTAAATTTTGTAGTTGAGTTTTATGATGAATTTTTGAATTATAAAATGTCTAAATGTTAGGGCTTTAAAGGTCAAGATTTCTTCCTGCATGTACGAATATCATCATTTTTCGTGGATTTTTTTAAACTATTCATGTTTTCAACTCTACAAATAATAATAATTTTGTAATAGCTTCCAATTTGTCAAATTTTTTATTACCATGAGGAAAATTGAAAATCTTTTCTCATGTTCACATTTCGTTTCATGAAGTTGATCCCTTCGGGATCAACATTTTTTAAATTGATGATCGAAACATGAAAGTTCTTCAACAACTTCAAACAATGTTCCAAGAGCAAAGGATAATTATAATTTCTCGGAATTAGTAATACAAATATAAACGAATTTTATAATGACATTATATTTTACATCATGGGCAACTGCCCTTATTATGTTCAAAAATATTATTTTGCACCAATTACGTTTTTCGGTAAGAAAACTAATCCATTCAAGTCCATTGGTAGAATACGTTTCATTTTAGTTTGTGATGGTTAAGAAACATGTCATTTCAACTTTGAAAGTCTGCCGAAAAAAATGTTATTTCAAGTCTGATCAAAAAACATTAAAGTTGCAGTTTTAGTTAAAAAATTGTTTTCATTCTGTCCCTTACATTAAGTTTTTTAAGTGACAAACAATAATAAAGACGAAAAAAAAGTGAAAAAGCAAACCAAAGTTTGAAATGAAACGAAAGTTCCAAACACCTGAGTTTGAAATAGAATGTTTTTCAACCTCAACCTGAATTGGAATAGTTTTCATGCTGACAAACGAGTTGTCAAAAAACCAGCCATTGAATGAATTTCAAATATTTATCAGTAATTTCAAATGAAATTCACTTTGAATGTTATTTTTTGCGTTATAAAAAAATTTTGTAATATTTTTCTTGCAAATGCAATAAAAAATAACAAAAATTGAAAAACAAAAAGTCCTTAATGACCAGGCGAATTGGCGTAGCATGCATCTGAACGAATGAGATTATCGTACATCTAAATGGAAGCATTAATATTGGCAGTGTGAAATATTTGGGATTATCAATAAACCATTACTGTGCACTATTTGCCACCCCAATAGATAGGAAATTATTTCATTCAAATTATTCAGTTTATCAAGACCGAGAAATCGGTAAATCATACAGAATCATATCAAACTTAATGATCACTGAGCCTCAAATCCTGCACCTGTAATCCTGCAGAATTAACGGCACCAATCGTATATCAAAAACGTATTTTCCGGCCGAGTGAACGAAAACGGTAACAAACGCCAATCACTTTCACTATAGAATCACTCTAGCAGCACGAAACTTGCTATTGAAATTCATCCAGCTCGACGGCACTTGGAAGATTTACTTCTATTCTGTCGGGTGCTTTCGCGCACGTGACAGTCAAGAAATTCAAAAAGCCGCGCGAAAACACGACCCCCTGTCAAAGTTCCTACTCATCCGACCAAATTTGATCGACGAACATGTCCCTAATTTTATTATTTTTTTTTCTCTCAATTTTCGTCACAATTTTTCAAATCAGATGACGTCGATGATTTTGATCGACAGACTTGTCACTACACAATTTTACAAGTTGGCAAACATTTTTTGCGGCGCGATTCGAGTTCGCGGCGTTCGAAAATGTTGCACTAGTTAGGCAAGACGCGGCGCATAGTGAGCAGTTACTTGCAAGGACACCGCCAAAGGACTGACGAGCAGCGTCATGCGATCCGGCGCGCATCGCGGTAACGCATTCGACCACCCTTTTCCCCCTACTACGGCATCGTCAAACTCGAAGCGCACCCAGCCTGCTCTCAGCACGCGCCTTTTTATTCGGCAACAAGCTCGTTATAACGTCACTGAAACGGCCAAAAGATGTTCAGCTAATTACCGCGATAAAAAAAAAGTTAATTAAACAATCTTGTAACTCGACGCTTTTTATTTTCGTTTCTCAGTCACAGCTTGAGATTAGAATTTCAAAGTGAACATAAACGCTAGAAAAAGAAAGTAACCGTTTTATTATGGTTTCAAGACTTGCGTTTTTTTAATAATTGCCAATTCGGTCTTTCTTCTTTTGAGAGGAAAAAAAAGGAAATACTGAAGTCACGATTTTTAATCTAAAAATTAACAGATAAGCTTGTAATTGAAAAAAAGAGCGCTTGAATGTCGCAATTAATGGAGATCAAGAATTCCAGGAAATTATGATGAAATTGCTTAATCTGCACGTGAGTTGCGATCAGTCAAGCGCACTCGTACACCCAAAGCACTTTTTATCCTTGCAACTGAAAGATGGTATATAATATAAACATAGTTGGATATTGTACAACATAATAACCCGAGTTTAGTTTGCTGAATCCCGTTGTTACAATTTGTAATATCCTTTTTAATACAACTACAGCTTTCAACTTGCGTACGAAAGTTCCGCAGAGTAAACAAATGCTAATAACTTTCAGGTAGACTATGTTTGGGCACTAGAAATTATTTAATGTAATAACGCATGTGATAAAATTGTTGAGAACATTTTTTTCACTTGAAACTAACAACAATACAAAAAACTATCACTTGATTGTGAAAAACTCTCAGAAGAAAATTATAAAGACCGCATGAATATAAAAGAAAACATTTTTTTTAACAAATTTTCGTATTTTTAATTCGGTAAAAACTGGCTATGAAAAAGTTTAAAACAGTATTTAAAACAACTTTACCAACTAAAATATCTACAGAAATGTCTTTGCAATTTCCATGCTCGCATTTATAAATTGTTTGAAACTTTTGAAATTTCACGTCAGTTTTTTATAGCAGGTTCAAAATGAAAATCAATTGAAAATTTTCAGAACGCCATACATTTCAAGTTTATTCCTTTTGGAATGAAATTACAACTGAACAAAAGGAAAAATCCAATTAAAAACGACTATCGGAATTAATTTACAATGATTGACATTAGCCATTTTTACTGAAAAGAAGCAGGAATTAAAAGTGTTCCACGTTTAGCGTGTAGTTTGCCAGCAGCATGTAGCGAGTATTAATTACAAACTAATAACTAATGGTAGGTTTCTTAGGAAACAAGGCAGACGAATAGGTAGCATTAATCAACTCGCAGGACCGAAATCGAATTTGCAAAATTGCACGTCAAACAGAGCGTGGTCGATTGGTGAGCCAATCTGAACGAGAGGGTATTGTTCGTTTGTCGACAGGTCGTGGTCATTAGATGAATACCTCGTCATATCGCAAGTCACAAGAAACAATACGTGCAAAGCAGAGGCGAATTATTTCAGGGGTAGTGCTAACGGGTCGTCGTTGCGGCTTGCCTAGTCCACGTCTGCGTAACGAAAAAGGATTCCTGGATGGCTTCCAATAATCAGCTGGGCTTGCCAGAACGTGTTCCCAGTGCGCTATCCGCTTTATTGAATCACTGACCCGCGGTTACACAAGGCTTAGGTCCATCTCGATCTCCGGGGCAATCTGCCATCTCACCATATACCTCACTTTACGACTACTTTGCTCGCAGTTTCTTATACCAGTTTCACTGCTAAACGTCGATCTCAGATTTACGCCCTCTCCATGCCTGCATATAAATGTGACAATCACTCTTTTACAGCGCGCAAAGCCTAAGAGAATGATTGAAAGATTTATCGCGACGTTTTCATACCCATCACGTTAACACGTATCACGAGCTGTATCTCCTTTTTTTTTCAAGTGCCTGATGGATATCTTAACTTTCAATTCGAGAAAAATATGTTATCCTTTCAGCGACGCCTGGCAGCAGCTCTTTCGTTATGATCTACGGAGGAACATTTTTTATTAATGATTCGAAAATGAAATCAACAGAAACATTCATCCTCGTTTTATTTATTGTAAACCAAATAATATAGTGGCGGTTTAACGATGAGCGGCGTCGCATTCGGTAACGGTCTTCCATTCTTTATTAAATTGTAATCTCTTTTTTAAAAAAAAAAAGATTAATGCTTCACTCTACAAATCATCTTTTATCCAGAATATTACACAAAAACTTTTCGGTCACTTTGGGAGATTAATTTTCCTAAAAAAGTCACAACTTTCGTGCTTTTGGATGTTCATCTCAGATCCACTTTTAATTTATAGAAAAAAAAATTTCGTTATCGTCACATTTTACCGTTGTCTTTTTTCTGAAGGATGTTTCTCTGATGTGAAGCCATATTTTGCATGAAATAATACGCATCTTTAGAGGAATCCTGGAGGAATGATTTAGAAGCGCGAGTTTCATTTGGAGGATTTTCGTGGGACTTTTGTGTGAGTTGGTCAAAAGTGACAATGTAAAATAAAGCTTCACACGCGACACACGAAGCCGGTGCTATTTCAAATTCAAGTGCGGATTGTAACGCGTCGGGAGAGATTCATTAAAATACACCGCTGCTATAGAAGCTCAATGCGACCCAAATAGAGGCGCTGCAATATTGTACGCGTATGTTCAAGCACGTGGTTCACAATGCCGCCGTGAAATTCCATTTAACATTAAGAACGAACATTGACGCTTATATTTTCGCTGCCGGGATTAGTTTACACGTTTTGCAATCGCAAGAGATCTCAATTAATTTTCGCGCTTCAAAACAATTTCAGTTGTCATAAAATTATGACAATTAAATAAGACTAATTCAAAAGAAAAAGTTTTCTCAGAAAGGAGAAATAACATTTTAAAAATGAACAAATAATCTAACAATTCGGTGACACTATTTTATGAAATCAAAAAAGTTGAAATGAAGAAGAAAATGAAACAAGTAGTACTGAAAAACGAATAGTCAGGCAGATGGAAAGAGTCTGACCAAAAAATAGATTTTAATGAAATAATTAATTAATTTGCTGATTAGGAAAACTTGATCAATTGGTACACAGTGTATAGAAAGAAAAGTTTTCTGAGAAAGGAGAAATAACATTTTAAAAACGAACAAATAATTTAACAATTCGGTGACACTATTTTATGAAATCAAAAAAGTTGAAATAAAGAAGAAAATGAAATAAGTAGTACTGAAAAACGAATAGTCAGACAGATGGAAAGAGTCTGACTAAAAAATAGATTTGAATGGAATGATTAATTAATTTGCTGATTAGGAAAACTTGATTAATTAGTACACAATATATGGCAAATTGATTATCATCGTGTCAGACAGCAAAATTAGAGTAAAGAAGGAAACAGGAGAAGCACAAATGACTTGAAACATTAATTGTTGTGAATGGCACAAAATGTTTGTCGTTAATGTCGGAGTTGCATGTATGTATTGAGTCATTGCATGTGCTACCGACACACATCGTCGAACGGTTACTCGGAATATGTGTCAGAGTGTACTCATGTACAGGAACTTCGGCAATAATTCCAGCAGACGCAACGTGAGCTGTACACACTAACAGTGCGTACGATATTTACCATCACATTTAAAATACAATTCCTATGCAACATCCAATGCTCAAAAAGTTGCCTCGCTCTTGCATCCAAAATGTAGAAACACGCGTTGGATCACACGAAACTTGCAACTATAAATAGAAATTATATTGTACATCGTGTTGTCACGTGTAATCATCCATCTGGATGCTCACCTTTTTTTTACATTTTCAAATTTCGATTTTTTTCGAATTTCGACTGAAAATGGCACAAATAATTGTTGACACTTTCAGTTCAACAGCTTTGAAGATAAACAAACTTGGCAATAAAATTAGCCGGCGAATCCGCTCTGATTTGACTTTTGAGGCAAGGAAATGAACATTTTTTCATCTTCATCAAAGGAGGAAATTGACTTAACGAAATTGTCGCTCCGGTAACGTTTTGCATTTGTGACTGCAAGTCAATATTGAATTGATGACAGTCTAGTCATTCAGACGTCGGCCAAAGTATACCGCACACGCTACGCCAACTTGGAGCCCTAAATGTCCGTACGGTTTGTGTGCAAGCCGCAGCCGTCACGCGTGCCTTTAATACTGTCCGAAATGGCTACTTCGTGGTTCAAATACGGTCAGGTTGTGACGTGGAACACATTTATAATGCCAAAGTTGAACACCTTTACAACAAATTTGTCGATAAGCTTTAAACAATTAACCCAACTTTGGTCGATCCAGCAAGGGTAGATAAAACTTTTGTAATGTTTTTTTTGTGTTTTTTGTTTTATTTTCTCTGTTCTTCACAGCTTGAATCCATCGATATATATATTTCTGAAACATTGGTAGAATTTGAAATGAGTTTGAGGACAATTTATTCGCTCATTTGTAGGAGCGAGATTTTTCGAAGGATTTAAGACATTGCTGACAAATATCAGAGTACGTACAGCGTTTACTGATAGCGAAAGAATTGGCGCAAACACTTGACATTATATGTTTAAGCATACCGTTTGGATGTTGGCTGAATATCTTTGTTGCAAAGTATTCGAAAGATATGGCGCACGTGCGTTGTACGTACCTTTAGAAAGGCTCATAAATATTTGCAAAATGTTTCACGAATGCCTCACAAAGTGTCCCATCAATATGCATTTATTAGATCCAAGGAGATATACAAATGACTAAAACATGTTTCAGAGGTATGAAATCAAATTTCTATAAACTTTTGAGATGAAGTGTACCATAATGGGACTTAAGTCGAATTCCTGAGATACGACATTGAATTTCATAAGATCTAAAGATACGTCAAGAATATAACTTTTTCATACAATTTTCGACGTGCTAAGCAGGGATTATAACTCAAAAGATTATTCCTTTCCGTGAACATAAGTTACATCTTTTGAACTGCTGGTCCTTCTTGGCACAAAAGTATTAGTCGACCATTTCAAACCAATTTGAACATTTTCATCAGAAATTTTTGCATAAATCACATTTTAAGATTAGTCACAAAACCGTCTACAATGTCTACATCAAAGGTAACAGCTTTCACAGTTATTACGATACACTTAATAGTCTCTGAATTTTCTCTTTGAGTCAAATATAATCCAGTACGTTACTCCATATGTTATACAATTTACTATCTTTTATAATTTTATAGGACGTCATTATTAATGTCCCAAATTTTTAAATGAAATTTTACAATTTCTCGCAGAACTTCTTTTTGTATAAATAAATTATAACAAAGTAACATAAATAATAAACGAAAAATAAGTCACTAAGTTTTGCTTTAATAATTGATTTAAGAAACTTATAGTACTGAAAAAATTGTCAAAGTTATTAGATAACCAGCGGGTCATACTCGAACCAAAGTACTTCTGGACCAAAGGCAAAGTTATAGCCTTAGGAAGGTTAATAATTTACAATCGTCTAGTACTCGGTTAAGTTCAAATCCTAACAACCTCGAGTTCGTAGCAACAACAACATAATCCACGTACAAACTTGTGTTTCGACGGTTCCAGTGGTTAAATTCGTTCCGTTCATGCTGAGTAATAAGAGTCGTTGCTCGCGATATCTGGACGAAGTTTCGTATGGGCATGCGGCTGACGGGAAATTCCGTGTCGGTGTCTCGGGGATCTCTGTCGCGAACTGTCCTTCGAGATACGAGGGAGAGGCTACTTTTCAAGTAAGTCGACCTAATGACCGATTCCATTTAAAGCAGGAAGTGTAATGTCCTCCGATAGTTGCTGAGAGTTGGCTCGAGAGAGGAATTCTGAGCGAGCGTGGCCCTTTGCCGAAAGTGTAAAAGTCCTGACAGCCGATGACCCGAGCTCCTTTATCTTTAAATACATCAACCAGCAGTTGAGTGAAGAGGTTTTGTTGGTTCCACTGCACGTGAACCTATTTAGACTAATAGAATTTAACAGTGCAACCAAATTGCACGATCGTGTTTGCCGCATGCCATAAAACCCACACTTTGACTGCTCAAGTACTGTCAGAAAAACTTTTCGCAGCAGACCGTTATAATATTTGATATTCACGAACAACTAATTATACCTGAAATCATAAAAAGTTAATTAAGTATGAACAAATACAAAAACATACTCGAAGTCTTATTTAGTATAAAATTGAACTTTTTTTGTTCTTTCAAAGTCATTCCTTACAATGGAAAGAAAGCGTAGAAAAATATTTATGATAAAAAGCGTTTGGACTAAGATTTGAAATAACACAAGGAAATGAGAACAACAATTCACATTTCACATCTTGTTATAAAACTGAA
The DNA here is from genome assembly GCA_020615435.1 of Telenomus remus. Lineage (NCBI taxonomy): Eukaryota > Metazoa > Arthropoda > Insecta > Hymenoptera > Scelionidae > Telenomus > Telenomus remus. The sequence continues at coordinate 3,576,371 of CM036336.1, forward strand.
CGTTCATTTTATTTTTCTCTGAAAGTGAATCCTTACACTGAAAATAATATTTTTAATTAATTGACTTCACTACAATTGACTTAATTTTAAACATTTTTATTTGATCACCTTATCAAGGATATTTGAACGAAATTAATGCCGTGTCAAATAAAACATTTCAAGCTCCAAAATTTTTATCAGCTAACGTACATCACCAACAACTGCTATCCAGCAAAATTACGAGTCTTTTTTAGCAATCTCTGTGTACAATATGCAAAATCAACATGAAAATGATTATTTTTTCCTCGCTTCTGTAAAATCCCCGTGATTATGTAAACCTTGCCTTGAACACGATTATCTCACAGTTAAAACAAGTCATTATCTGTGGAACTATTTTTACAACTTGCGAAAATTTGAACCTTTGAAAAAAAAATAACTGAACTGAATTTGGGATTGCAAATTGCCGCAGCCGTGCGTAATGATTATGTACAAATGTACAATTTCCGTGAATCCAAAGAGCGGATCGTAAGTAAGGAGACACACCGGTGCGCGCATTAGCACAGCCACTTATCTAGCCAGGCTGTAAGTTGGGTAGAAATTGTGAGTACTCTGGGCCGCAGTCGACCCCTACCATCGTACAAAACATGTTACTCTCGGTCTCAAACTAAATAGTCAGTTGTGTAGAGAGGAAAAGCCAAGGCCTGATCCTTTCGGCTCATGAAATTCGCCCCATCTCGAGCCATTGTGTCTGAGAGGCGAGAACACACCCCCGCGATTTAACTACGTGATACCGCAAGCCGAGAAACGCAGCCCTCGCCACATTACCAACAGTTTCACGCGACAAAACTCTCATAATGTACTTCTGCTTCTTTTATGAATTATACAGTTTTTCACAGTTTCGTAGTTCCGCGGACTAATTTGTGACACTGCACTTAGCAAAGAACAGTAGAGTTATCGTCATTTTTACGGCGTCAGGAAAAAGCTTAATGGACAGTGTAATTGTAATCGTTGTTAATGATATGATGGAAAAAAACTTTTTTTTAACCATTCTCCCTAATTTGGTTAGTTAAATGCACCAATCACGGTTAATTTAAGATAAGATTTGTCAAAACTTTTGTCATTCAAAAATGAGTTATTTACAGTATGAAGTACATTATCGAATTTATTATAAAAATATAAAAATTTGCACCTATTATTGGGAATGTGGAAATCAAAAATCAAAAAGTTTATCTGAAAAATCGTTGTCGGGCGATTTGAGCGAACAGAGTTTTACCAGGGTTTTTCAGTTATTTAAAACGGTCGCGAATTGAAGCTAGAACACGTACAGGACCATTTACCTTATTTGGTATTTTTATAATTTTTTGGCCCAACAATTTTTTTCGCACTCAACCAATACGAAATATGAAATTTGCAGATCGGATCGTTTCAATTGCAATGACTTTGGGAGACAATTTTTTGAGAAAGTCGTGTAATAACTTTGATTTGAGGAAAAATGTTGCACGCCCGAGGAATTCAGAGTTATTTTTGGCTTTATTCGATCGGCTCTTATAGCGTTTGCTCAAATGTATGTATGTATATGAAAGTTTAAGGAATCCGAAAGCGAACGCGGAAATAGATCTAATTCAAAGATGAAAAGAGGTTGAAACTCGATTTCTACATGTTATTATATTTTACATTTATCTCTATCTCAGTGTCTGGCTGAGAAATAAATCGCGCGGAATCTCGCAAGAAATGTGAATTCGAGACGCATTTGAGATTGCTTTCCGTTTAACTAAAATAAGTAAATTCAATACGCTTGTTTTTGCACGATTCTGTTGTCTACCAAGCAAAAACATCAATCGACCCAATCAAATTTTCGCCAACAACAATTTCGCTCATATCTAAAATTAAATTGATATCATAGACCGACCGGAATAATTGTCATTGTATACAATCCACGAGATCCAGTTGACCGAAACTATTTTCGCTATCCAACCAGTTTTGTAACTTTTTTTATCCGCCACGGTATTTCACGCGCAACGTGACGTGCGTACTCGGAGAGGTTTTTCTGTTTTTCTTTTTTTTTTGTCAAATTTTTTTGGTGCGAAAATTACAGTTTCCCCGAGTTTCGTCGTTAAGTACAGCCTGCACATCCGCGTTATGTCATAGCCTCCCTCAAACCCCTCGTCTGAACTTATGGCCCACGTAATACGTTTTCCATTACACTAGCTGGCTGACATGTCTGTAGAATTTTCGAAGGTCTTCGCGGTATACAAGTCAAATCACTGCTTCAGCTCAGTTATTATCACCTATAAAAAAATTGTTAAAGTTTAAAAAATTCATACAACGAAATGATATTTACCACATCAACCCTCAAGTGCAAGATACAGTAAATGTAAAAACATGTACAATGAAGTCTATCAGATTTCATGATGTTTTAATTGTTATAAATACATAATATTAAATCTCACCAAATTAAAAATACAATTCTATAATTGAATAATAAATTGTTCTCTATATCGAACATCACATAGTTATACTCATTAAAAAAACCGCATTTTCTCGTCATAATTTTATCTAACTTAAAGTTCACAAATACAATTGCACTAATACAAATTCTCTTGAGTACGCACGTTAAGGTAATACGACGTTAAAAAATGAGGAAAAGTGTACGTAGTAAATTACTCATAAGCTCTCAGAGCATGAATTTATGAGTGAAATGTTTACAAAATGCATGCAGGCAATTCCGGATTACGCTTCTGAATATGCAAGAAAATTATAAATGTAATAAAAGGAGGACTCTTTGCGGGAGTCTGGCTGACAGTAACATCGTCGCATTTTGTGCACGAGATTGGATCGCCGAACCCTATGAAAACGTTTGACCATTAATTCAAGTCAAAACCTAACCATCTTGTCTGTCAACGATTTTTAGAAGAGCCAAGCTTGGCTCTCAAGTGCCAGTCAGCCCGAAGATATAGACCTGGTGATAAATGGCGCGCGACACCGTATACGGAATTCGTATATGATACGTCGCCCAACAACGTGACGTGCGGTCCACTTTCTAAGCGACACCGACAAAAGTTGATTATCTAACAGGAAAAACAAATCATTTTTTTCGCAACTCCAAACATTTCAAACTTCTGAAAACTCCGTCACTCTCATTCATTCTGATATGTCCTCAACACAACAAGAAATACAAGCTTCTAATTTTAATTTATAATTAACCCAATTTTTAACCCAAAATGGAAGTTTGTGTAACAAATGTTCTAACTGAAAAATTTCTCGCGTTTCTTGATAAATTTATAATTTAAAATGATTCAATTAGACTCATTAACGTTTACAAATTTTTTATCTGACCTATTTCGTTTATTGATTCAGAATTTTTGAAAAGGGGTTTTATTCTTCGTAACAATTCATTTTGTCATTTTAGAATTTCAATTCAACAACAATTAAATGAGGAAAAATCAACAGTACGATCTTCAACTAAGAAATGACGAAACGGTGTCCATAATACACATCATAGCGCGACGAGTATTGTTTGCACTCATATGCATGAGCAAGCTCGCCACGGTTCCTACTGCACCAGATAAACGCAAAAAAAATTGCACAAGGTAAAAAACTAAAAAGAACATTTTTGCAAACTTTGTGCAAACTCGAGTGTGTCTCTTTCTCACAACCCGACGATATACTGCGTTAAAAATGTAGCCCGACGGAATAAATTTAAATTTAAGTCAATAAAGAGCCAGGGCGCAGAGTATGCGCGAGATTTGATTACGCCTTCAATTTTTTCGCGACACGACGTTCTTCCTCGAAATAAATTTGTTTGAATTCAGATGACGTGGAAAGTCAACGCGCCGTTTTTGCCTGGGCTTATTGGCCGCGCCAGTGTCAGGGAATTTTCGGTGCGCATCTGCGGGATCATGATTGCGTAAACGTGAGTCCGGATTTTGAAATCGAGACGTGTACAATGTTTGTCGAGTGGGCAGGATGGCAAAAGTGCTCGCTGCGACTTTACCAGGCTGTTTGCAAATATGCCAGGGATTCGTTGATGAAATATAAATCCACCGGTGCGAATTCAGATTCGTCCACGGGCCCGTTATCCTCCACGCGAATTGCAGCTCTGAAAAAAAAAGAAAAATTATTACACCGAGCTGAATGACAAATTGTTTATTCGAGTAATCCGAAAAATACCATTGGCAAATTATAAGCTTCTGCGTCTGCCTGTGCGACTGTTTTATGGTGCAAGGGAATTCATAAACATGAGCCACGCGAATGGACTCGATATCGATATTTTATAGTACATTAGTTGTCCTTATTCGAGACGGAAGCTCCAATCAGATACGTTCCCCATCAACGAGCTCACGAAGCGCACAGTTCATATATCTCGTAAGTTTGTGCGCGGCTCATGCACGTAAGTGGGTCCGGTTCTGGCTCCTCGCTGAGAAATAACCTGTCTCGCATTTCTCGCAAAAATGACTCCGCGTTGTCGATAGAACAAATCACGTCGCGAAAACCGACGCTACAAGTTTCATCCGATAATCCAATCTTGGCACGATAAGACTACGACATACTTCTCATTTTATTGTACGGATTTTTATGTCCAAAAACCTATACACATTCTGCTTTGTTTAATAAATTACTCATTATAGTCGACTATTTCGTCTCTATGCAGGTGAAATCATTGACAACAGAAAGAACGAATTTCTTTGGAGAAGAAAGAACCGATTGGGAAAATTTTATTTATAAATATTTATTAGAGTTCAAGAACACGACTCAAACAATGAATATTAAAACACAAGTCTTTAACAAATGGAGTTTGCGTTTTTCGAGTTTTATTTACGGACGTATTTTACTTATACCGAGTTGCTTATCCTTACCGAAAATTACTACTAATAACTACAGATAAAGTTACTGAAGTTACTACAGAAAACATGGTGTAGTAACTACAATTATAACTACTTGTTGTTTCTATAGTAAATTGGGCACTACAGGGTTAAAGTTACTATTCAGTTAATAGTTACTACTATCCCTCAACTACACGACTCATAGTTACTACTGTTAGTAGTAACTACACCTATTATTCGTAGTAACTATAACTATTCGTGAAAAAGTTACTACAGATATAATAAAAGGACACTCGCCAAATAGTTTTTTGAATCATCATATATTTTGTAATTTGTTACTTTTTAAATTAAACTGATTACAAACATATTTTTAATCTCTGTGTCAGAACAAGTACAGAAAGAAAATCTTCGATGAACGTTTCGTTGAATTACAATCCGTAGACATTTTTTTGATTTTAAATCTAAACTACTTTGAAAACTTTTAGTTCCTGACAAAACAATATTTTAATATAGAGTATATATCTGTTTTATTTAAACTTTCAAATATTAAAAATACTTTTCAAAAGTATTGATCGAAAAATAATATTAAGAATGCAAAATCGTAAGATCGCGGAGAACATGAGAAACAGAGCTTACAAAATCGGTTCCTTGGGAGTGTTTTGTAACTTTCGAGCTTTGTCACAGTTGTTACATTTGTTTCTCACTGCGGTCTTGAATGCATTGTCCACATCTGGGGCTCACCACACACCTGGACAGCATAACCTGTAATTACAAATTTAATTCAGTAACATTCATGAAAAAGTAAATGCAATTTTTGATATTTGATTCACTTTAAAGCTTACGTTTGATTGCATCTAGTATAAGGGTTTTTTTTGTGTAACCGCGTTTTAAATAATGGTGAATAACGCCTTTTTTTTTCGAGAGGTTTGAAACCGTACCAGTAAGGGAACTCTCGGCTAAAACATCTTTGCCAAAGGTAGCAACGAGTAAAGTCTGTCACGAATTTGGAGAAAGAAGATTTGTTACACTTTTCCAGCTTATGTTTCACGACCTTGACACCTGTGTCCAGCAGTTCATGTAAGTCTTCTGTAAAGACATATGATGATTAGCCAGGGTTTTGGTATAATAAAAAAATCGATGTAAAACAATGTTCATTAATTAAAAAAACATACTAACTTCTATGATATGGCCTACTGCCTGATTGGCCTCGATTTGTATATTTGGATGGTTCACTGGAGGAGCAGGCGGTGGCGGATCTAGGAACTGATCTTTTGCTGAACCAGCTTCACTTTTGTCATCTTTATCAGATTTAGGCTGTAAAAAAACATTGTTTAGTGAATTCTATTTTTAATCAGTTTTTATTTCTTTTAGTTACTTGATCATACTTTTTCCTGATCATCGATAGAGGCGGGGAAATTAATAGAAGAAGGTCCTCCGTTCTGGTCAAGGTCGTTGTTCTTCAAAGGATCGACCTAACAAAAAATCATAATAAATTAATAATAATTTCTAATACTGAGTGACAAATAAAAAAGATTCAATGTAAATTCGTACTTTTTCAGTGCTGGATTTTTTCTTTGACTCTGTCACTTTCTTTTTCATCGATGGGACTTCTGGAGCTGAATTTGCAATCTGTAACAGACAACTATTTTAAAAATTTTGTCTATTAATTTTTGTTATTTTTTTTGCCATTGAAATAAACAAGGAAACAAATGACCATAATAATTAATTTAAATAACTAGAAGTTATTTAACAATTGATAATGATTGAAAATGACTATAAATGAAAAATGACCTGTTCGAATAGTTTTTTTGGTACAGCTTGCACGTTGGTGAGGCAAGTTTCGACCTTCATAATTTCCAGGTTTTTTATAATTCCGTCTGACAGTAGTTTCATCTGTTCAAGGTCCTCAGATGTAGTTTTCATTGAACGATACATGTTCAGTTCTTCTCGATATCGGTTGTTTTGATCGCGCAAAACATAAACCTTTGCTTTTAGTTCTGCAACGCTCAGCTTAGAAAGAGCTCGTTCTGTGTCCGACTCATCGCTGCTCGCATCCTAAAAAACGAACAATAAACTATATATAAGAAAATTTTAAGGATTCATCTTTTTATGAACAGAAGCTACGTACGCTACTATTGTCCAATGCAGCCATTGCAGCCAGTATGTTTTGAGATTTTCTTTGATTAGATGCTGCTTGTTTCTTTTTGAGCTGCGAACAAAAATAATTATATAAATGTCACAATTTTTGCACACTTATAAAAATGGTCAAATTATAAAAATTAAAAAAACAGTTAAGAAAAAATGACAGTAACAACACTGAAAATTTACCTCCTTTTTTTTGATTTTTTTATTGGTTGTTTTTTTAACTTTTTCGTCGGACTCTGAATCTTGGTCGTTCGGTTTATAACCACGCCTTCGAGAATCCTTTGTTGGTGTCATCAACACTCCAAATTTCTCCATGTGTCTCCTTTTTGCATTCATGTCTGTCCAATCTATAAACATTTGCACTTATTGACTGTCCATATTTGTTTATACAAATATTTAAAATCTCATGTGTGACATGTAACGAGAAAATGAAACAGCTTACTCTACTTTTTGCATTAAATCTGATGAACCAAACAAACAAAACATATTTTGTGTCTGACTGAACATTGAATAATTAAGACTTTAATTTTGATACCGAGTAAAATATGTTGTAAGAATGATGACGAGACACATAAATTCAAAAATCTGTGTTCATCGTAAACAAAAATGATTTGATGGTGAATGATACAAAAAAATATTCGTTAAAATTTGAAATGTTTCGTTTCTGTCTAATAAATTTGTTTGGTTATTTTTATTTAATGTTTATTTTTTTCAAGAAAGGTCAAGTGAAGAAAAAATTGCAAAAAAAATTGGGAACACATGAATTATCAATACAAATATGCCATAATACCTCCTTGGGCAGCTATTTTTGCTGGATATTCTTTGAAGAGACACGTTTTCAATTTTTTCTTCATGTACGTTGCAGAAACCACTTCACAATTGGTCGGCCATTGAACCATCACAATTTCACCTTTTCAATGATGTTTTTGATTGCATCATCATTGACCCCACACCACTGACTGTACCCAACAGCGATGTTGTTTCCCTCGTTAACAAATTCGACTAAAATGCATTTCTCGTTGCTGATTTCTTCCATTTTGAAAAAACTTGTCACTGCCGAAGTGAAACGTTGGCTCGCCACGAGGTCACTGACCGTTTATAAACAATCCACAATGAAGTTGATATTCTTTAGAGGGCGCGACGAGCACAACCACTTTACTATGTTTACAAAATATTATATGTTTGAAAAAATGTTTACATAATATATGTTTATGAAATAACTTTGAAAAACTTCGAATTAAGTATTAACAATTATCCTCGTTAGATTTTAAGAAATCGGTCGACGACAATAGACATAAACGCGCATTAGGAATCAAATTACTTTCAAAAAAAAGTTTGAGTGTCATATGACGTCATATGACGAGAAGTTCGGCTGAAGCGAAATTTTTTTTCAAGTCTGGTTAGTTTTAATGCTAAACAAAGTTTTTTTTAGTAACTAATTTTTACTAAACTACGTTTTAAAACTTGTACGTTATTCCGAAACTGTCGATTGTTATGCCATGTTTTTCCGACACTCTCTTCAGTGCGCTGTTTGTAAACAACTCCCCATTTGTCGTCCGCACGTTTGCGAGCGAAATGAAACGTGCGCAGAGGTCGGAATAATTTTTGGTACTCGTTTGCGATCGCTCAATTCCGTAACTTCAATTTCAACGTGACGTGTAATATAAAAAACTTGAAACACAATAACAAATAAGACAAATTTGGAACGAGTTATGTGTTATGTGTTATGACTGTATACAAATCGTATTATTGTGCAAAATAATGCGACGGAGCACGGTTTTGAAGTGAAACAGTCAATTTATCATCGAAGATGCCTCGTGGACCGTACAAACGCTACCTTGAAAATAGTGATGTGACTTTACCAAGAAGCACTCGAAGGCGCATTGAGTTACAAGTAAGATTATCAGATAATCTGTTTATTTATAATTCAAATAAAACTTATTCAGTAGATTTAGCAGTTTTTTCCATTTAAAATATTTAATAAAATATGAGTTTGGTAGTTTGACATTATTGTCGATCATGAACGGTGTCATTTTTTACAAAATAAAAATGTTTTATAGGAGATTCCAAACACAAACAACCAAGAAATACAAGCAGATCTACCAGAAAATGAACAAGATGCAACCGATAACCAACAGGAGTTGAGCGTAGCATGCGATCAGAGGTCACAAGATGCAAACTCAGACCACTCTTTTGACGATGAGAATTTTGACGACCAAGAGACTTCATCAGATGATAATTCTAGTTCTGACAGTTCGACTGATGATGATGAGAATAATTCATATGTAAACGTTGACGATTCAGAAAATGAAAATGTTTCTGATAATGATTCAATAATTTCGTGGGGCTCACTTCTCGATGAAAATGAGGTTTTTGAGGAAAATGATGACATCCAGTTACTTGTTGATGAGGTTGTAAATGAAGAAGCTGTCCAACTTGACAACTTAAGAAACCAAGACCTTGTGGATGGATTTGAGGTTTGAAATAAAAGCATTTGCTAATCATTTTTTCATATTTATCTTTTTATTAGTTGTTTTATTAATTTTCATGTTTCTGCCATTATTCAGGTTCCTGTTGACAACATAGTGGATCAAAATCCTGTTCAACGAGCTGATGCAATAATTAATGAACAAGCCGAACAACCTGAGGTAATAATCAAATCATATCAAACTGTAGTTATTATCATTTATAGCTACTTTTTTTTTATTCTAATTTAAAACGTTTGATACATGATTTTATTTTTAAATCACCTTTTTGATTATTAAATTTAGAATTTAAGTCGGTTTTTATTGTGACTTTTTGGAATAACCAAAAATAAACTAAATAAACACGTTCGATCTTGTAGTTTTAGAGTCCCATGTCATGAATTTTCAAATTGTCCTAAAATAGGTTTTTGTACATACAAATTAAAATTCGCAGCTGACAATGTAATTACCTATTATTAAACTGTAATCCTACGTTTGATTTATGTTCTTATCTTACTTTGAATTTTTGAAATAGGGATTTTTGGTTTTTAGTCATTGTTCAAATTTAGGTAGTAAATTTAGCATTTATGATTTTAGGATTCTATTATTACAATTCTATTATCACAATAGAATCCTAAAATCATAAATGCTAAATTTACTACGTGAATTAGAACAATGACTGAAATCCAAAAATCCCTATTTCAAAAATTCAAAGTAAGATAAGAACATAAATCAAACGTAGGATTACAGTTTAATAATAGGTAATTACATTGTCAGCTGCGAATTTTAATTTTTATGTACAAAAACCTATTTTAGGACAATTTGAAAATTCATGACATGGGACCCTAAAACTACAAGATTTTTACTAAAATTGACAAGGTACTCTGTACCGGTCGCTACAGGTACATATATGTTATAACTGTGTTTAATTTTGAATTTTCTACTTTCCAGGTGCCAAGAATACCGCTTTATGAAGGGTGCCCATTGACTCGAGAAGAAAGCGAACTGCTTATTTTGAGTCTAGCTGCCCGACACCACAACTCAGATATCAACTTAGAAGATTTGATCAAGGTCATCGACTGTCACCTGCCACATCCTGTCCACACATCAAAGTATTTATTTCTCAAACGTTTGAAAGAAAACCCAACCGAAATCAAGGCACATTATTTTTGTCCCAATTGTTATGAGTTATTAGCAGATCGAGTATGCCCAGAATGTAAAACGACGTACAACTTGGCTGATCTTAAATGTAAAGGACACTTTTTTCTTCAGTTATCGTTAAAATCGCAATTGCAGCAGCTTCTGGATCAGCATTATTCTGATTTAAGAAAAGTGTCCGATCTAGAAAGCGATGTAATATCAGGATCAGTTTATCAAAAAATGAGAGCGAAAGGTATCATTCACAATAACGATCTAACTTTACAAATGAATTCGGACGACGTTCAAGTTTTTAAGTCATCATCAGTTTCAATGACACCGTTACAATTTGCGGTTAATGAGCTTCCGTACAGGCTAAGAAAAAACAATCTTATTCTAGGAGGTCTATAGTATGGACTCACTCCAAGGGACGTTAATTTATTTTACGAACCGATCGTCAAAGAATTGATTGAATTGTATAACAATGGTTTTACTTATCAAACACCAGCCGGTGAAGAAATTGTAATTAAAGTTCATGTTATCTTATGTTCAGTAGACGCAGTTGAGCGTTGTAAATTACAAAACTGTAAACAGTATAATGGAAAAAGAGGATGTTCGGTCTGTCTTCATAAAGGTCGCCGAGTACCTGTCAAAGATGGCTCTGCTCGCGTTTATCGTGGTGAAGAGGGCGTCATGCGTTCAGATAGACTTCATAAAATACATTTGACAAAGTTAATGCAAAACAAGAAACAAAAATCATACAAAGGTGTCAAGGGAGCTAGCGTTTTATCACTTATACCTAACTTCAGTATTATAACATGTATGCCACCAGATTATTTGCACAACATTTGCTTAGGAATTGTAAAAATGTTTTTTTGCGCATGGTTCAATCCAGATAACAAGAATGAAGAGTGGTATTTGGGCAAAAAAATATCTGAGTTTGATAAACGGCTATTATCGGTGCTACCTCCGCGCGAAATCAGTCGAACTCCTCAGTCAATTACTAAAAGAGGTAAATGGAAAGGGTCTGAATGGAGATCGATGTTGCTGTATTATTCAATAGTTTGTTTGCGAGGGCTTTTACCAGACAAATATCTTAAGCACTGGTCACTTCTAGTTAACAGCGTGTACATTTTTTTGAAACCAAAGTACACTGAAGCAGAATTCAAATCAGCAGAAAGTTCATTGCGCAAATTTGTACTCGAGACTGAAAGTCTTTATAACGTTACTTTCATGACATTCAATCTTCATACAGCTCTCCATATACCTCTTTTTGTGCGTAGATTCGGAAGTCTTTGGGCCTGGTCGACATTTCCATTTGAACACAACAACGGCATGTTGACTAAAATGTTCCATAATTCTCAAGCGGTTCCTCAACAAATTTGTAAATCTTATCTTAGACTTCAAAATATTGATAGACTATTCAATGAAGTTTTTGGTATTGCGAAATGATAGTAGCCAAAGAGGGCGTGAATTAGTGGAAGAAATTTTGAAAACAACTCGCAGGACCAAAAATTCTATTGACATGGGAAGTTCGTTAAGACTGTTTGGCGCTCCGATTTCATTAGAACTGTCCGTAATCCAAAAAGCCTTGGCCGAAAATATTGTTCAAGAACGTATCGAAAACAATGTTTCTTCTTACTCGAGATTTTCATACAAAAACAAAATTTTTCATGGAACGGATTACACGCGATTGCGAGAGCGAAATGACAGTACTGTTCTCATACAAAATGACTCGTTGTTACTGATATCTAATATCGTCACTGTGAAAACTATAGTCTCCGAAAAAAAACTGGCGTTAGTATTTGGTAAAGTTTTAGAAAAAAGTGATGGTGTTTTATGCAATCTACGAGATTTGAAAAGTTTTAATTTTATAGTCACAGAAACAAATAATATCGAGTGTATTACTGCTGAAATGATTGTACAAAAATGCGCAATGCTGAAACTCTGCGACGAAAAATTTGTTATAACGCCGATAGTTAATTCACAAGAAACTGACTAATCAATAAAGATTTATATCGTTTGTACAAATATTATGTATACAAATAAAAACTGATCTCAAAAACTTTTCGTTTTTATGTCATTATAAAAATGATGTAAATCTTATTCACTATTGAGTTTTACGCGTAACTAGCTTGTATGTTCTGTGACAGAGATTAAGAAATAATTTGAGTATAATAATGATAACATTAAAAATAATAATTGAAGATGATAAGACAACGTAATTATATCATAATATAAAAAATAATATGCAAAAGTTGCAAAAAATGCAAAAGTTACTATTGAATCGTAGTAACTGTGGCTGTAGTAACGCAATCACTCTAGTGTTACTACAAGCTATCGTTAGTTTTTCGTGTAGTTACGATTGCAACTTTAACTTAACTACAAGTTTTGTGGTTACCACTGATGTAGTAACTTCTGTAAATCTTAAAGTAACTCAAGTGACTTCTTGTGTTACTACACATTTTATGAAGTAACTATTAGATTTTCTGTAGTAACTATTTAGACTTCTGTAGTAAATTTTTGTAAGGGGCAACCATCGGTTGCCAAACAAAAATCAACGGAGAAAGCGCTTCCTGAATCGCCTTGGGAGACTTTGTCAGTGATAAATTAAGTCTTTATATTCCCCACGAAGATGTTTACTTTGTGCAATCGTGGCATTATTGAAAGATTTCTAATTTTGCAGAATCAAATGTCGCCGAGGTGTGGAAAAATTAACGAAATAAGGAACACGAACAAAACTGACGTCAGATGAAATTTTACTGTCCAATTTCTAAAGTCTCGTTTTTCGTTCAATTTGCAGCACGTTCTATAGGATAAAAGAGTCGTGATCGTGAGAACTTCTTTCGCAATGAAAAAGTTTCATACCTAATTTCATTAAGTCACCGAGCGTAACTTGACACTACCAGCTAACTTGAACTGTAATTTCTTGTTGCGAGTGGTTCTGCTTCTGTCTTTTTTTGTTAACAATTTTTGTTTTTTAAATAATAATACCGAACCAAAATGACAGAACAATTAGAAACAATCAAAGAAAGAATTTCCATTTAAACATTTCTAAAATTTTCTTGTCTTTTGCAAATTTAAAAAATTTATGTTTGGTTTAGTTTAACATCGACTTGTCATCCGAGGGAGAAGAGTAAAAAACAGAAGATCGGGAGAGAATCCGGCGAAGCCCACGCGACTAAGCGCGGATAATCCTGTTTTGTTGGGAGTTAGGTGACTTAATACTCGGTGCAGTTGCATTAGCATAGCCGCGGGAAATGCGCGCCGATACGCGCTTGTTTTCGGACCACCGTGTAGTAGCCGTGCACAGACGGGGGTCTTATAATATCGCGATGAAATAGTGCTCGTACCGAAGGAATGTTCCCCACTTGAGACGTCGGGACTTGACTGGCGTTTTGCGAGGCTCAACTGTTTTGCACCGATGTGTCAGTTTGCCACTTTACCGATGAACACGTATGTGTATTTGAGTCGTTACACACGTATTTTTTGCACAACACTTTCTCAAATTTCAACAGTTTTGTGCTTAACTGTATTTTTACTTTTAGATTGTGTTTGTTTTCAAATTTTTACCGAGTCCAGACTTCACAATCGCGTCTCATTTTTGAATATGTAAAATGTCTTATTTGAAAGAGGGAAAAATGATTAATTGGTTTTCATAAAAATTGTAATGAGTTTTTATTTGAAATTCTATGATCTTTTCTGTTTTAAATCTTGAAAGTTTTATTTTGGGAGATTGATTTTTATTTAATTTAGACATTTTATTAGATTTTATTTGATTTTACTGACAATCTTTTGATTCAATTTCATAACTCATCAGCAATTCAGCCAAAAAATTTTTTTTTTCATCGCGCGAAAAATTTTACGATCCATCCCTACATTTACATTTCTACAAAGGCAATCTGAAAGCGCATCGTCGAAGCGAGACGGAGTGGTATTAAGATTCCTCCAATCTCTCAGCCTTTTTATTGGGTGACACTTCATATATTTGTATAGACACGTTTTGAATTTGATTCCTGCAGTCCCGGCGGGAGAACCCTCTCGGGTCATCGTGGATACTGGTTTTCAAAGATGTAAAACGTTTTTACGAGCGTCCGCGCGCTCATCGACCAATTGCAATTTTTATTCGCCCATCCGTTTCTCTGTTCCCTCTCGTCCTTATTTACCGATAATTAGGTGGGAACGCCGTTCGCGCGCACGCTGCTATTGCAACCGGCCATGTAGGTGAAAACATTTTATTAAATTATCATACGTAATTGGTCGCTCGCCGATAACCCTTTATCGGGCACGGTTTTATAAATGGAAACACGTTGCGCTCAAATATCACTGCCTACGTGAAATCAATATAGCCACACGTGCTTTTTTCTCGAACAAACAAAGCGCTATAGCAATAGTTTTCATTTGTTCAAAAATATTGTAGGTTGAAAATTTCATTTGGATAATGAAAAAAAATATGTTCGGACTAGTTTTGAACAAGTTCGAATATATTCGGACATGTTTCAAACCAGTTTGTTCCGAACAAACTGGTTTCAAGTTGCTCAAGTTCAAACATCTTGGGATATTGCTTAAGTTGTTTTCGACTTGTTTGAACAAGTCCAAACATATTTCAAACTTGTTCAAATTTGTTTTTAACTTGTTTGAATATATCCAAACCTACTTAGGACTTGTTTGGGTAAATTCAAACTCGTTTCAAACTTATTCACTTATGTTCGAACAAATTTCTAACACGTTTCAGCATGGTCGGAAAACAAATCGTCTTTCAAAATATTTTATTAACACTGCAAGAGTTATGAATTGAATGTGTGTAGGCTCATAAGTAGTTTGAACAGAGTCTATAGAGTCAGAAAGAATATGAGAGCCAGGCGACCTCCGCAGTGGCATTCGGTGTGCGCCTCAGTTTACACGGTTGCTCTTTGACTATTATTATTGCGGGTCTCCAAGCCAAGGGACTCTGTTGTCGAGTCGTAAAGTGCGAATTCTGTTCCGCCAAGGCGAGAGCAAAAAAAACGTACATAGCGCGCAACAAACGGTCACGGATCCTCAGCATTTTCGGGTCCGCTTGGCTCGTAAATTCCGTCAGCCTCTCACGTGCGCGCAACCTAATTCCTCTTTTTGCATTTATTGCACAAAAACACATGCGCGATCGTCAGGCTGCGAAATTAAGTCTATGATTGATGAGGCCGTGTGACACTTTGCCGTTGATTCGACATAGTTACAAACTCGTACGTTCCTTACTATTTTTTCTGTCTCACCGAAAGAATTGAACGTGATATAGCAGATGAAAAATTCACACTTTAATTAAAAAACTGCGATATTGGATCAGCGATATTATTCATAAGTACGGTTAAAGCGTCAGGTGTAAGATGATTGGTTTGTCATCGATCGTCGCACCTTGACACGACGCCTGTGTGAAAAAGTACGGCGATCTGTATTATTACCTTTATATTATACATTGAAACTCGCGAAAAAAAAGCTTTCCAACAGCGGCAATTATCTGCGACTGCGAAACTTGACAATCATATTTTATTCAAAATATCTGCACTATTGCTTAGGTTTTTGTATCGAATATTCACCCTCTAAAAAGTAGTGGAATGAAATTCACACGTTTTCTACTTTATTTCATATTCTTTCAAGATAGTACAAAGGAAATTACAAAAAAAAAGTTTAGAAAAATAAGTTGAGCTTACCTGTCCATGCTTATCCATGTCGTTATTAGTGAGTTTGACTTTCTCGAACGAGACAACTTGTTTTCGCAGTTGCTCACCCTTGAAAGGAGAGTCCGGATGTACGTAGAGACGCGCCGGTGCCGGTGGATCCGCCTTTCCGGCAACAAGCCAGGAACTCCTGTGATAGGCGTATCGGTACCTTTTATTGTCCACCGGAACGATGTCCATCAAGACGCTGTAATGTCCATCCGATTTCAACCCACTGAAGGAGACTCGGCACGTCGGAAACATTCGTCTGCGCAACAAATAATTACATACTTTATACACCTTGTAGTCGACTGCTCCCGTACACAATGTATGCAATGACGTTTTACATGTAAAAACGACGCACTTTTGCAACTTTACCGATTATATAACGCCACACCCCGGTTTTCTTTACAAAATAAAAAGCGGTTGAGAATCGAACGGAAAAACTTTCTAAATAAATCAGTCTGGAACATGTTCAATTTGAGAAATTTTTTTTTGAGTACAGATTTTTCGCCTGTTTTTATAATCGTGGAATAATTTCAACTGAAATTTATTAAAAATAAAATTGCAAATTTGTTCACATACGAAATTAAAATTTTTGTATTATTTTAGGAACATTAAATTTAAAAGTTGAAAAGAAGATTTTCGCTCAAGATGATTTTTAATAGTAAAGTGAGAATAACTACAACTGTTTTTGAACTTTATATGGTTCAGGTCGTTGAGTTTTGTTAAACGTCTATTGGTCGCGATGATGTACTGCCTGGTAAGGCTCGATTGCCGTCATAACGTGGAAGCATTCATATTACCACACTATTCGAGCCAGCCAGTTATACAGATTCATCACTCTTCTGTTCGGGGCGTGTCGGGTGTTCTACCCTTCCGAGAATTCAACTGGCGAACTGTCAGATCCGACTGGTTTAGCTGCGATCGGGAAACGCCGTCCGAGAAACGACACAACGTGGATTGAAATATAAAATCAAATAAAATACAATTTTCAAAAATGCCTACTTTTTACTACCCCCCGAACGAAATTCGAAAAAAGTTCCTAACAAACTGTCTAACTAGAAAATCGTCATAAAAAGTTGACTGAAACAGAGGAATGTTAAAAAACTCGTTCAAAACGTCGGTTGTAAGTAAAACCAATTTTGCGCAGAATTTTTCAATAAGCCGCGGCAACAAGCGTGAAAATAAGCGGTAAACGTTAGAATGAACGAAGAAATTCTTAGCAAAACGATGTGAGCTTGGCCTCCCACATAAACCACTTCGCGAAGGTGCGAACGAACAGGTCGGCAAGAGACAGGATACGCGAAGCATATACGTGCACTCGTCACGCGAACGTTTCATCAGCCAACCTACATTATACACCAACACGTGCCAGGTTCAAGCCGTGGATATGCACCAAACTCGACGATGATACCAGAATCTCGAAAACACCTCATCCATCAAACCGGGTGAAATATTAATTTCTTGTTCAACAACATTTCTAAGGGAGAACAATGAAAAAACGATGACACTCTTTTTTAAAAATTCCTTCGAGCTGCGAGAACGAATATTTGGTTATGAATTGTTCGTTCGAAGTGAGAAAACGTTCGATGGCAAGACGGTGGGAAAGACGAGTCGCAACGAGACCCAACTGGTACCACCCGTTGGGCACCACAATTACACCTGATTGGGCCGAAAAATTTTGTCACCCGGCTTCTCTCAAGCGGGAAATTTACATGTAAACAATGAAGTTAAAGTTGGAATCCAAAGATGTAAAGCGATATGGTGTTAAAAAAAGTGTCTCCGGAATAAACGCTGCGTGATATTCATGAAATCTAGAATGATCAATGAAAAAGTAGGGAAGTGAAAGTTTCAACAGTTCTCGAATATTAAACGAAAAAATTGATCAACCAAGTTTGTTTAAAAAAATATATCTCTACAAATGTTTGAACTTTTTTTTCAATCAGCTAAAAATGGAACAATATATTTTGTATTTAATTGTTTTCCAAGTCAATTGACTTGAAAAATAGAAAACGTTTGATATTCATAATTAGAATTACATTGATATTTGCATTTACATTTGACATGAACGCATTTTGCAGGCATAAATTGATTCCCACAGGAAGCAAAAGTCATTCAAACAGAGCGCCAGGATAGACATATCCCCTGCAAATTGGGTCAAGACAGATTTCTATTGAATAATAAGCGGCACGGCTCCTCGACGTCTGATCAAATTACCGCCACTGAATTGCGTCTGGCAAAATAAACTTAATAAACGAATTACAGCAGCGGAGGAACGAGCGTCATTTGAATATCAAATGCGCGGCATCGCGCTCGAAAATAAGTCGCCGACAATTCTGTGAGCCTCTTTTCGTACACCTCGTACGCCACGGACACGCATACGCTGACGCGCAGCTGCGCGAGCGTGCAAATTTTATTAGCATAGCTATAAAAATGGACACGAACATCGAATCCTATAAATTATATTTCTCAGAGCCTCCTCGATACAGCGCTTAATCGTACAAAAAGTCATTAATCAGCCAACCTCACGGTGTCTAGCTTCAAAAGCCACTTGAAAATTCGATTAATCGATTAATTAAGTATTTCGATCAGGCAAGTTTTTCCGTCGGAAACGCACCTGCCGGTCTTTGTGATGATCATCTCGGTGCCAAGATCGTTGAACTTATCCCACAGCTCTTTGGTCTCGAGGTGACACTCGACGTCCCGCAACTCGTCCGAGTTGCAGGTCGTTCGTCGCCGATGCTTCCTGTCTTCCGCACCGTTTTTACTTTCGTACTTCCGGTTCGACAGATCGTCCACCATGCCCACAGGCCCGTCCTCCACGCTGCTGCACTCTTCCACGTCCACGTCCACTTCCTCGTCCTCCTCGTTGGCCGACTTTTCTGTTCCTTCGCTCTCCACCTCGCCAATCCCTTCTTCCACATCTTCCTCGTCCAACAAAGCTCCGTCTGTCACTACTGTTGCTGTTGCTACAATATTTACCGGCGAATTATTTCCATCTGCAAAAGAAACAAAGTTATTGAATTTTTCTATCAATTTTTCCAACTTTTATTTCTGCATTCGTTCTAGTTTCCTTTTTCTTTTCAATCCTCACAGTTCATGTTCTGAATTTTGTTATTTACTTTTTTTCGCATGCGAATTTCGGGAACCAAACCATCCAAAAGTGAAACATTGTCGGAACGACAAGTACAAATTTAAGCAAACACGAAAGTCGTGATTGAACGAGCGAGAAAAAAGGACCGTTAAAAAAAGTCTTTCTCAGCTGGTTCAAAGCGAGACTGGAAGTGTGTTAGGGCATCACAAAATCGTAACTTAATGAGCGCGTTTTACGACAAAGAAGCACGCGACGAGATCGTGAGAAGCGTGCGCCATTTGATATCGTAAACGGGCACTCGCGACTCACACATCAAAAACAAAGCGCAACACGATGAATCCCACAATTCCGTCATCAATCATCGGTAATCTTCGTCATTTGTTATCGTTTAATTAAGTGTGACACGAGCCGCGGACTTTTTGTTTTTTGTATTGTCGCTGCCCGAGGTTATATATACGATTGCTTTATGGTCAATTTGCATTTTGCAATCGGTGATACAAAACTCGTTTCGAAAATATTACAACCGATTATAACAAGCTTTACATTCAACTGGAGCAATTTTTTTTCAGTTCTGATAATGGATTGGCATTCGTTCCAAGACTTTACTTTTGCTGGTGATAAAGTAATTTTGGATAATGAAATGTTAATTCATTCGGGTGTAATGTTAAAACTTGTAAGGAGCGATGTAGTTGCACCCTCAAATGTAGCGAAGAAATTGCGCGAAATTAGTGGCAGCACTGGAGTCTACGTTGGCTCGCGAAGGTACATTAACTCGCAACATTACACGCTACCGGTGTGGAATCCTTGGATAATTCTGTCGCATTAAACTTTACCCGCGCATCTTCCTTAACTTAGAGACTGGTTTCACGCCATTAATTAATACCAACGATCATACTCCGCATCGTTCAACTCTCGTTTCATTTTAATCCGACTTTTTTCCCATTCTTAATCGACGTTAAGCTTGTTTTTCCGATCAATCAAAATTATCCCTTTCTAATATTAGATCCATAGATAGCCAATTTCACAATCGAAAAAAGAAGTATTCAAAAGACGTGAGAGAAAAAAAAGGAGAATTGTGGTTGAATTCTAATGCGAGTCAATTAGTAGCAATGTTTGTTGAACATTTGTAATCTGAAATCAAATATGCTGAACTGCAAACAAGACGAAATGCGGAAACGCAGGATTGTGTAGGAGCAGTGGTGGTGTTGAGCTGGACGCGTACACACAAACTTGCAAATAAGGGCCTCTGGTGAAACAGCAGATACAAAAGATAATGCTGGTTGTGTACACACATGCACGCGCACCGCGTGATAGGGAAAAATTTATCGCATGAAAAATATGAATATCAAGGAAATGGAAAAGGTAATTAACTCATAACACACATTGTGCTTCGGCCGCTTTGCTGCATTGAACAATCGGTGCATTCAATTAGCGTTCATTTAGATCGACCGACGAAGTCGCGTCTGGTCGAAGATGACGCCAGGCTATAACTCATCCAAACACATCGAGATTAAGAAATACAAATGATAAAAAATATATGCACAGAAATTAGTTAAAGCGAATTTGTGGACGAATCATTTATAATCCCGGTGCAGATTTTGCAAATTTTCTTAGCACGAAAATGGGAAACTGAATTTTCTGGTTAATGAACGAAGACGTGGTGAATGGATTTTTATTTAATTTTTTTTTTTTGCGTTTGAACGTTTGTAAAATTGTCTCTGGCGGTACAATGAACAAAAATAATGAAGCGATAAAACGAAAAAGTTCTTCTGTGCAATCGAACAATGAGAGGCTAAATTAAAACGCGAGATAAAAAAAGTACGTGATGACATGTGCAATTTTTGTAATTCTTCTAAATTAGTCTCAGCGTGTGTATAATATCATGCACCAATTCGTTGCTCACATTATGAACTTATTTGACTTCAAATGACTTTGCATGACAGTGCACAACCACTGAATAATCTTGTATAAATATGTTTACATGTTCATTTATGCCGCGGGATATTATACACAATGATTTATCATCTTTCATAAAACTTAATCAAAACAATAAATCGAAAAATAACTTCGTTACCGCTCATTTATTCAACTCTCTCTTTGTACCAAAAAAAAACAACGGATAATTAAAAAAAATTCTGCGCCAAGTTGAAAGTTACACAACTTTTTCAGTGACAATTCATCCATTTTGTTTTGAGTGAAAATTCACAATTTCACAAAATCGTACGATGCGTGGACGACCGTGCAATAACGTGCGTTGTCACGTATTCGCAAGTAAATATCCATTGACAGGACATTAGAAGCGAAACGCGCGCAGACAAAAAATTATGTGACAATTGTTCAATAAACCGCGGCTTTGTCCGCTGCCATGCTTGTTCTGGTCTTATTTACGGCAACCACAAATCATTAATATGTCGCGACACTGTGCTAACGTTTGCCTAGCATTTGTATAACAATTGAGAATCAAATGTTAACATTCACAAACTACGTTTTGAGTATACATTTTTTTTTTCAAATAATAACTAAATGAAAAAGTTCAAAAAAGCTGCTCTCAGAGTCTCTCATTTTGAAATGAGTTCAAGAGAGAAAAAAAAGGTCCTTGATACATCAACACCAAGCGGCCAATTTTCTCTGCTCCGGCAATATCTCATTATACTCGAAATCGTGTCGAAAATGTTCGGGGATCTTTCTTTAGATCCCCGTTAATATAAGTTGTTTATTACCGCTTACTAAAAACTTAATGATTTTGTCAAAAGATTAGTAAACGATTAAGTTGTTGTTAACATTGGCCGGCTTCCAATTGGACTCACTCCATCCACCGCTCAAAATTAGAAGCGATTATTTGTGAAGATTATAAACGATTTGCCTGCGCGCGCCTGACTGCCCCCTTTCCATCGCCAACTAGTCTCTTGCAGTCCAATTTTTGCGAAATTCGTGCAGAAAACTGCAGAGACTGAGAGTTCCTTTTTTTCTGGCAAAAGTAATCAATTTGATTCATTCATGTGGCGGAGGGAAAAAATTAACGAGCACATTTGCAACTGGTGGAAGACGGTAGAGGATCCTATGGTTCATGTAGAAGGGCACGTATGGTGACAGGATTCTGGGTGGTCGTTCGTCGGTCGCCAGTAAAAGGAAGTTGATCTTGAGAAATGTGCGCGGTCGTATTTCTTGGCGCATCAGAAACAAGAGCGGATCAGCGGCGTAAGAATTCGGTAATTAAAACATATGCACGCGGCGAGAAGGACGCGCGTATGAAAATGGTCGGGATGTGTGTGGGACGGTCGAAATGTGCGCCGCTGACCGTAACTAACGAGTAACAGTCCACAGCTTCGAGATTTAAGGAAAAGTTAATTGGTCTTTTCAGACGCACGAATCACATTTTCGTCGCTTCGTGATGTTCGGCTTGTGGATCATTAATTTTCAGTGAATGCGTGTGTATCAACACACCAGAGACGCTGTGTATACTTAGAAATTCCGGCCACATTTTATACTGAACTTCACCTATAGAATTATCGCGCACAGACGCAATGCTTTGCTTTCGTCTTCGTTACAGAATGTTTCCCCAAGTGTATAAACTAGCGACAACCAAAATAATTACAGTCCAGTTTGTTCAAACTTTTTTCAAGTTGGAACAAAAACATTTATGACTTCTTAGACGCTCGGATTTGCGATTGTTTGTTGTCATGCTTTTTTACTTGCTTTTACGGCGTATTTCATTTTGCATATTGTTGCACAGCGATTAAGAATAATACCTCGAGTTTGAAATCGGTTGGCTTTTTTGTCACGAGAGAAACGAGCCCAATTGGTGGCGAATTAGCGATAAGAAATCGCGGAAGTGCAAAATATTTGAGGGGAAAGCCGCGAGTGAGTTATTGTATTCACGCGCGCTGTGACCATCGAGTGTGAGTTTTTTTTTCAAAAATCAATAATTACAGGTCAACTTGGCGGCGGCAAAAGGACCGAGACGCCGCAGATGCCCGGATAGCAGAGGCTGCGAGTGTATAAAGCTATTACGATGTTACGACAGATAATTACTAGCGCACTGGCCGTGTAAACTTTATAGTGGTTATTAGTTCCTACGAAGGCACAACTAATTTAGTCACAATTGTCCTGCGATATCTCTAGTTGGTCAGGCTTAATTTGTTGCCACCGGTCAATAAAATCTGAAATAGGAAATTCGCGGTTTACCCGATCTGGATTTCTCATTGCTAAAATGACTTTTTTGAAAAGCAGTTTTTACAGTGATTTAACAGCAGATTTCATTCGACAATTTTTTATGATTATTTTTCTTGTTTGTTCAAATAGTAAGTGGAAAATCAATGTTTTTACTTTGGCTGGAATACTTTACTAGCTATTAATCAAATTTCACTTGAAATATTTTATCAGCCTTTTTTGAAAGTCTACAATGAAAAAAAATATAGAAAAAATGAAAAACAATGATTTGCAATTGATATTAAATTGTTAAGGAGACAAACTGGTCCCTTAGATAATTCTAGAACAGACTTTCTCATAATTCTAGTGTTAAACACATTGAAACGTGTAATTTAAAAAATAAAATTTCAGTAAATGTAGCATTCTTAGTTTAATGTTTTCAGTTGTGCCCGCATCTTGATTTCAATAACTGTGTCTCTGACAGTTCAGTTACAACACATATCAGAATAGTTTAACGTCACCGAAACCTCCGAAATCGTTAGGTCATCTGCCGTCAAAACTTGTATCAGATAAACAAGTCAAACCAAATCCATAATTAACTCGGGACTGAAACATCTGTAAAACTGTCAAAGCACAACTAACAATAGTCCAAGAAGAAGAGCCTTCGTGACACATCTGACAATGATCTATACAGAAGACAAAACTCGTAAGGAGACCCCATGGAGTTTTGGATGTAAGCCGAGAGTCTATCATTCATTCAAGAGTCAAGGTAAAAGTTGGACGAATCCCGCAAGCTTTGTTGAATCAATGTTTCACTTTTGGTGGTCAATCCTAATCTAGTAGGTCAGCAACATTTTGGCCCTTGGTCAAGGCCCTTCGGGACTCTGTCAGCAATCAAAAGAAAGAGCAAAGAATAAAAAAAAAGTTCGCGAGACTCACGGTGGTCGAGGTCTGATGTGGCGACAAAAGCCTTGCTGCCGCATTCCACGTCGGTATTAGCCGTCGCGTTACCACCAATGCCCTGCAGGTGGTAATGCCCGAAGGACGGACCCCTGGGCGCCATGATGGCCGCGATGCTGAAGTCTGTCGCTTTTCCCCGCTCTCCCTTCATGAGCATTCCGTCTCCTGACGGTGTTCCCAAAAACTCCTCGCTGTCCGCACTAGAGCAAGTCGCTTCAACTTTAAAACATTTGGCCTTGTTGCTATCTCCGCTTTCCGACGGTACGTTCTACGTGCTGCTCTCGAACCGCGTTTCAATACCCAAACTTGAACCAAACTTTCTTTCTTCCAAACAAATCAATTCTTACTTCAAAAATGTTGTTTTGAATTCTTGAAGTCTTCTAGATCTCTGTCTTAGATGATGGTTCCAAGTTTGCAAAATTCGATGATTTCCAAGTACAGTGTCCCGTGACGTTTTGGCTAGTAGTAACAACTTAGAGATGCTTTTGAAACAAAACAAAACAATCTTAGCAGATGTACTTCAATTCGGCGACATTCAGAGCTCTCTAGTCTGCAACCTTTAACCTCACTGTATTTTTTCTTTCAGCTTCCACCTTGTTTATCTTCACGTTTCATACTCCCATCTTTTGGGAAACTTCTCAGAGTTTTATTTCAGACAGTCAAACTCATCTCACAATTCACAATACAATCGGTGGTCGCAGCTGTCCAGCAATGTTCAATAAACCACCAGTGTCAACACCCAAACACAAAAATTTCCGCAAATGTTTCGTTTCAAGTGTCAGAAAGAACGGAAAACCACAAGTTCAAATTGACTCGGTTGTAAAACACTGAGTTTGTCAGGTTAACGACAACCTGATCGCGAATTTGAGTACTGTGATAGGTACTGCGATCGCAAAAGATCGCTAAAGCGCATAACGCGTCTGCGCTGGCCGACTTCCCGAACTCCACTGGCCTCCTACTCCTTCACCTCCCACAAGCGACGCTCCCACCAGAGCGATCCGGGCGATAAGCGCCGGTTGCGCGCGCATTTGGGCTCTTCACTAGCGCCCCTTCCGCGGTGACAAGTAGGCGAGGCCAGCGTGTCTCGCGTCTCAGCGAGGATCCCGCGTCGTCGATTGGTTGAGGCTCCGATAATGCCGCGCGACGAGGGGCCGAGTTCAAATCTTTTCGACCGACGACCACCATTTCCTTTCGCGATCCTTCTCCATCCAGCGAGCAGCGTGACTCCGTGATACATGTTATGCTGCGAGGAGTAGTGGCTAAGGTAGAAACTAGGTGCAGAGAAATATAAAAAGCCTCGGTGCCTTTTTTTGCAGTTTATGACTTCAGGTTTTTTTGCACGTTCTGCTCTTTCTTTCTTTTTTTCGACTTTTTCTGCTTTTCTTTTACATTTTTCTCGACATTCGCACATTTTTAACTCAATTTTTAACTGAAGTTTTTAAAATTGTTAAGTTTAAAAATGTGATAAGATTTTCTCCATTTTTGCAGAATCTAGTTTCTCCTTTCTAACTTTTTCTGGAGACATTTCTTTTTATATTTTTTTAACTAAATTTAAAGTCGATTTTTTATTGAAGCTTTTCAAATTGGTTAAATTGAAAAATTTGAAAAAAAAAAAAAAAAAATAGTTCACAATCGTCCACGGCATTTTTGGATTCTCTCTCTTTTTCTTTTTACTTCAATTTTCAGCATAACTTTTTCAAAACAGTAAACTGTAAAAATTAAAATCAAATTTATATTTTGATAAAACGTATGTAAAGTTTCCTAAAACTTTATTTTCATGTATTTTTTGGTTTTCGTGTTTAAAAATGGTTGATCGTTTCAGGATGGCGGTTCGTGTACGTTTTACCTTCAACTAACAGCAGGGGTGATTAAAGTTCAGAGAATTCGTTTAATCAAAATTCATCAAAGGTGTGGTCCTGATTAAATGCTTACTCGTTTGCCAGTGTATTTACATAAGAAAAATAACCATTACGACAGCGCGGATAAAGCGCCCGTAACTTAATACGTATTAGCACAAGCCGTATCTTTTCTTCGACTTAGCACACCGTTTGTTGTTTAACTAAATACAGTTGCCTATTTTATTTTAAGTAGCTCGCTCTTTCACGGATGCTTGGCTAAAACAACAACCAGTCAACTTTTTTTTCCTTCTCTCAAGCTGAACCAATATTAACAATTAGTCACTTTGCACGAACTGACAAATTTATTTATTTTCCCTTTTTTTAGTTCATAAGGAATAAAAAAAATCAAAGGACAAAAAAGCGGAAATGTTGTGAGTTTAAATTATTCATTAGAGCCCTCACTTCCGAGTTGTGGAAACGTCAGTTCGGTCGAGTATCGTCGTTGGAGGTAGCGGTTCCAAAAAATAAACACAATAATTCAACCAGCATATAAAATTGTATTGAATCGGCGGCCGTCATCCGGTCCAATCATTAATACGACTGGGCGCACAAAAGAGTCACCGAGGGCGGACCTTTCACAAGCAACAATCTAAATATTTATGCTCGTCGCCACAATCTGTGCCTAATCCTTTTGCCAGGCATCGTCTAGTTAACGCGCCTCCAAGATCCGAAGCAGGTACGCCGTCCTTGACTCGAGATCGTTTCCATCTCGTCACTCTCGGCTCGTGACAAAACTCCAAACGCCCGAGTCGTTTAGTCCCATCTGCGTGTCGTCCACAATGAGATTTCGTTCCGCTTTGAT
Organism: Telenomus remus; assembly: GCA_020615435.1. NCBI lineage: Eukaryota > Metazoa > Arthropoda > Insecta > Hymenoptera > Scelionidae > Telenomus > Telenomus remus. Next base: position 3,603,519 of record CM036336.1, read on the forward strand.
TGTCGTCGAATCGGCTTTAGAAATTTGTTTTACCAACAATGTTTCCGATGATTTCTCAAGATTAGAAAATAAAAAAGTCATGAATTGGGTCACAATATGTCACGCGGACTTTTCAAAACTTTTATGTCCTAAACTATAAAAGACGTGACGACGAAAAACATCGTTTAGAAGGATTTGGGAAAACCATTTTTATTCTACAATCTGAAATACAATTTCACCGTTTCTTATTTCAAATCCAACTTAATTGTTTCGTCATTTTTTATAGTTAAAATTGTGGTTTAATAGTGAAAAAACAAAAAACAAAAAACAAACAAAGAACCAACGAAAATAAATTGCAATATAAAAATCGTTTGGTAAAAAGTAGAACAAAACTTGAGTGGAAAATTAAAACACGACCAGACGTATTGTGTTTCTGAAGAAAGAGCAAACAAAAAAAGGAGAATTGACTCGAAAAGCAAATGAATTGATCATCAATCATTTTTGCAAAAGGTCTGATTGAAACGGTTATCATCATGCCTGAAAATAGCCGTGACGCTTATGATGCACAGTACATTCGCCAAAGTCAAGGCCTTTCGGTTTGTTTTGTGGTCGGCGACTTACGAGTCACATTTTCTGCTACCTGAAGTCGTGCAAAGCGCTGAATGGGCCTTTATGCTCGACTACCAGGACGCCCAGCGTGTCAGGCGAGAAAGAAAAAAAAACGCTACGGGTATATTTTGACGTAGCCGAAAAATTAGTATAATAAAGAAGGGAGAGCTAGCGAGCGCCTAAACACACGTCGTAAATCTCCCCTGCTGGTTCGAAGTCGACGTCAGCGCGCGAGAGGGTCCAGTGCAAGATCATCTTTTAGCAAATCCAACACCAAGCCAAGATCTCGCCCAGGTTTGATCGATCGAAACTTCGTAACGGTCCTCATACAAGCTGACGTATTGTCGTGTGCACTTTGTATAGTTGCTCGAGATCAGGGGCTTTCGCTGATTCGATATACATTAGCGAAGAATGAAGGTGGGGAAATGGTCAAGAATTGTGCGAGCGTTGAATTGAATTCGCCTCAACTTGTTCTATACTTTCGACACGAATCCAATTCTCTTGCTTGCGCTTTTCCATTTTTTATATGACAGCGAAAGAAACAACGTTCAAACCGATCGATCATAAACTTTCATTTTCCTTGGAATCTTCTATCCATCATTTTTCTGTCTTTTCTTCTTGTTTTTGGAAACTATTTTTTCGTTGAAAAAAAAAAGATTTCTGGCAAAGTGGTTCTGTAAGGTTGGTTTTTGCATAATTAAAAATGCCAGTTCTGGTAATGGTGTAATTGAATGGAGGAAAACATTTGCGTAAAATTTTCTGGAGCATAATAAAATCGTCCGATTCATCATCATTGAATGACAAGGATGGATCTAGCAGGGAAGAGTTTAACGTACACGAGATATCGCGAGTCGGCCACCCAGGTGGCTGCTCGAGTTCGGTGGCAGCCGAGAGACTTGTAGATATACTTCTCAATGATTCGCCTACGCACCACAAGATGCATACATTTTTATTCGTCGATCTGCGTGAAAGATAGCTGCGAATTCGCCTTCAGCTTAATTGCAGATTAGGACGTTTTTATAGCCTCTGGACATGTGTATAAATTACTTTTTTTTTGTGTTCCTCGCTGTTTTTTTGAAACTAATTTAATCGATTCGTTTTGAAACACATGTAAATGAGTGTTTCAAGATTTTTTAATAAATTGAAAGTGATGGTCAATCAACGTTGATTTATTGCCGAGATAAACTTTTTCGAGTGCCAAGATCCGTGAAATTAACACAAACTTCGTATTTTGTTGATAAATCAGCTAGAAAATGTGTTTGCGATTTTTAGATTGAAGCCTTAAAACCTGTCAATTAGTTTTCTAGTGGTTTTCACTAGAATTTATCAATGAAGACAGCCAATTGAGTAATTTATGTTGATTAATCAAGATCGCTTGTGATTTCAAAATGATTGATACATTAAAAATCGGATGCATTTGGTATGTATGTTTTTTGTCGATTTTTTTCTACGATGACGAAAATCAAGAAATCAATTTGATTAAATTATTCAAGAAGCACTTGTATTTAAGTTGTATACATCGGACGATCGGTGGGGTCCAGATAAAGATCTCATAATGCGAAATACCGCCAGGGCTTTAGCAGACACGTCAGATATATCGTAAGCTCCGGACTGATTTCCAAGCTGTCGAATCAACGAGAGCGTTTGGTCAAAACTGATGGCCGACCAATAAAACATGATGTCGCATTTTGAAAACGAGCCTTGTAATATCCGATATAAAGATCTAAAAGCGCGCAAAGTTGACAGGCCGATAATTTACGCGTGCAGTTTTTATGAACTATCGTCGGATGAAAATGCGATCTTTATTCAGCGACGTCTCCAGCTTGAAAGTTAAACGTGATTTTTATGATTATTCTATTGAGGATGCTCGTGGAAACAGCGCAGACCATGGGTGGTCGGGGACCGCATACCGCGCAAGTGTCTGGTGACACTTTATTTTCACCTGCCTCGTTACCTCTACCTCCTCCCACATCCACGGAGCAGTCGATTTACGAAATTCTTTCGACCAAATGTATTCTTTTTTTCCAATTGTTTGACTTTGCGCCACACGCTAATGGCTCAATATTATGAAAATGTTTTCTATAAATCAACCACCCAAGTCAAAAGAACCTCATTTTCTAATCAACGTTTTCTCTATTCAAACTAGACTAAATGAGACAGACAAATGTAACATAACCTAAAAGTGAGGTTATGAATCAATTGAATTTGAAAATATAAAAAAAACCAGCTGGTCACAACAATGTTTATATATTTGATAAAAAGAAACAACTTGGGTCAGAAAGTTGGACCCTTTTCTGTGTCATAAATAAAGTTAATTGCAAGTTTACGCGGGCGATAAGCGATTTGGCTTGGGAATCGTCGATACAAAACGGCTTTTGAGAAAGAAGATCGACACGAATATATGCGCAGCTGGAAATTCCACGGGTACCTGGCGTGTGTTACAACGAGTTTCACACTTCAGGTGACTCTCGCCCACGCCCAAACAAATATATAATGCAGCATTAGAATAACAGATAGCGCTTGAAGTATCCACGCCTGCGAGCCACAGGGCGCCTCCACTGGTTACGAGAGAATACACACGCTCAGCAGTATATACCCACACCTGTAAGCGCGGCTACGCATAAATAAACAGGTATATCTACACCGAAGCGTGGATAAGATTTCGTGCTAAAGCCCTCGCCAAGGAGAGATTATTAATCGACGTCCGTTTTCTGCATCGTCCGCAGTGGCGATCTGGTCTGCGCCGTCTGCCTGTGTAACTCCAATAAAGAGGACGGATTTTCGTAAAACGATCTCGTTAAGTCGGGATAATTAATTTGTATTAATATTTTCTCATCTCGTCGAGCTATGATCCGACGATTAACTTTCAATTTTTGCAATTCAAATTTCATGAATTCAAAAAGAGGTGTATTGTGCTAACACTTTTTTCAGTTTTTCGTTTTTAAACAGGAGTTCATAGATATTTTTTAGAAAGTATTGTTATTAAAAAACTAATGTTGTTAGGTAAATTGTTGTTAACGATGAGGATGATATTTTTAAAGGTCCCATCGGAGGACCAATATAATGACACGAGGGTCCGTGGCCGAGAGACCCGTTGAGTTCGAATGAACGGCACCCTGCTATGTGCTATGCATCAACACCCAACATTTATTCTATTATGAGCCGTCGAAATAACAAACACGCCTACCTCGGTTAAACTAACATTCTTTGTTCGCGGGCTCTCGGGGGGTATTTATCAAAATCAACTAGACACTGGACGAGTGTTGCGGAATGTCAAAAAGCCTTTTCGATTTCGTTATTCGAGATCGTACTGATTTAGAAGAATTTCAAGCCACGAGTTACAAACGACGGGTATAAATAATGCCCGACGATCAAATCAGATAAATTTCATCCTAATTGTTCGTCATTGAAAATTATGACTTTTGTTTCAGGCCTATTCATCACATCGATATTCAAAACATATTGACGTTTATAAATCTCCCTGTCAGTTCGTCCAAATGAGAAGAACAAAATACAAACAAAAACGTCCGAGCGAGAATCAGCTAACCTAAAATCCAGGTTAGGTACGCTAGGCGAGATTTCGTTCTGCGTTCAGTTAATTCCGTCCATTTTTTGCAGTCACGGTGAAACGACCCCCGTGAAATGGCAGATAGAAGATAGAACGGATATTGCTTCGTTGTAACACCTGCAGAAGAGGAGAAAAAAGGCGGAGAAAAGTAAACGACCAGCGGGTGAATCGTGGGCAGACGGAGGGAGAATTTAGGGGGAGTAAAAGTGGCTTTTTAGTGGCTGTCTTTACATCCCTCGCAGAAAGCACTTTAAACAGATTAGACGTACGTTGTGAACAGCGGCGCAAAATTATGCGGCCGCAATATGCTAACTAATTCGATCCACTCCTATATTCAAGGCTGTTTGCTTTCTCATACTGACTGCAAGACAAATCAGTAGAATTAATTCCATTGAAATGTGTTACTTCTTGACAAATTTTTTGCCGTATCGAATTTCATCTCTTTTTTAACTTTTGTTGTTACAAACACCTGTTGGTCCATGAAAAACGATACGAAATCAAAACCTAACCTGAAATTGAGGTTATGAATAATTTGCAACATTAAAGAAAATATATGAACTGCAAAATGAGCGTGTGCAAGGCGAACGCAAATGTCATCCAGATCATATTATGTTTGCTCGGGGTGAATGATGCAAAAGAAAAGTAAATAACACGCGCTGAATAATCTGCATTCAATTATACATTTTGCTCACTGGTAACACATGGTTCTGACTCGGGCGAAATTTATTCGCCTCTTGTTTTCATTCTGCTACCACACGCTGGATTATATACAAATCAGTTTTGGTTTATATTTGCCGCAAGATTCACCCTTCGACAGTTTGTTCAGTTGAATTCAAAATGGTCGTCGTCCTATTATGAATTGTGGGTGTTGTACGAAGCGCCAAATGTTGCTTGTTGACTTTTCGACAAACGTTGAACTATTTTTTGTCCAGTGTTAGATAATAATTCTATCACCATAATTTATAAACATAATTGAGGTGAGAAACATGGTAGATGAAGCGCGGAGAGAAATGATCCTTTCGCAGCGCATGCACCCTGTCATCCAGTTTGACGGACTGACTAACTGAATGACTGACACGGCTGGTTCACCGCCTGTATGTATAACACAGTCTATTTTCATTCCAACTATCCAGGGAGTTACGGAGATGCGGCGCGCCCTCCCTGGCAGAGCCGACCCTTCGTCGTAATTACGCTAGACAACCCCTGCCAGCCAGTCACTTTAGCATAATCTCCCGAGCGATGGTGGATCACTTGCACGCAAATTTGACCCACGTCGAGGATGTTGCTTTTCGGCGAATTATTGCGCAGATCACTTTGCCCGTGAAATTCGAGAGATTAATGTACATTTTAGCCCTGATGTAATTCAGTTTGAAGTTTCCACGTTAAACTGGATGCTGTTTAACATAACCTAGAAATGAGGTTAGAAAGATGTACATTAAGCTTTATCAAATAATAATTTGAATAACAAAACCAGATATTAATGAACATAACCTAAAAATGAGGTTAGAAATACGTTAACAGATATTTTTCAAGCAAAAATGTAAGAAATCGTGAATGGAATTCAGTATAACCCACAAATGAGGTTAGGTAACAAAGAATTGATATCTTTTCAGTTTTTGAAGACAAGAAGAAAGCTGTAAAAGCTCGCGTAAAAGAAACCCGAGAGAATCGAATGTAAGTAAAAGTTTGTCTTTGTATCTGGGAAAGTTGAGCGGCAAATCTTTCGATTTCAGAGACAGATTTACGGAGATCTACATTTCAGATTGTTCTATCCTGAAATCCCCGTAACATATCTAATTGGGACCACTTTAACAGCAAAACCAGAGTGGTTGGGCTGAAGTCCTAAGCCAGCGGATCGACCATATAAGATCCCCCCAGGCTTAGGAACTAGCTGTGGATATTCTCTGGACTTTCGACCGTAACCTTTGTGAGTTCGAGTTTGTCCGTCTATACAATCAAACTGTACTGCGCATCGGTGTATGCTGAATCTTGCGTAAATAATGCCGTTTATCCTTCTGGCAATTGTTTTATCGAGCGAAAACCAACCAGAGGGAACGTGCAACATGGGGGAAAAGTTGATGGATCTGAAAATTGTTCAGAGTTATGGAAGAGAAGACGTAAAAAGTATTTCCCTCGTTTTTATTCAGATCAAGATAATTGCGAAAACAAAATGGAACATTTTATGATGTTCAATTTTGCAAGCTCGTTCCACGGTTTGTAAACATTAGTGACACTTTTAGTACCTGAGATAGCGCCAGGCAATATTAGCTTTTGGATACGTAATTTCCAGCCGAGGTGCTTTCGAGTCGATAATCCAACTAACGAAATCCTCGAGTGCCTGATTCGTCGTTCTAATTTGTATATATTCAAAGTGGCGCGCGCTAAACAGCCGCACTGGGACTGTCATCGGAATAGCTTTTTTAATTGCAGGATTTACTTCGGCGTTAGACAAACTACAAGGGCGGTGCTACAAAAGTGCGTTTACATTCTTTGTTCAATGGGAGGGTTGGGGAGAATTATTATGATCTCATTTTGCCTACAGGGACAAATGTATGTTCATCCAGAAATTTTTGCTCTGAAAATTAAATCCAGCAAAACAATTTTTCTAATTTTCCAGATTCGAAGTTTGTTTCTATAATTTATAATCTTATAATAATATTTTGTACTTACTGAGTTGTACTCTGAGTTGTTGATTGATGATTCACTTTCTTTTTGTCCGCAAACTTCACTTGGTTCGTAAAGAAATGCATTGATCATGAGGATAGCAAATAATTCATCGATTATGATACGCGTATGGCCGCGTGCAATCCCATCATCATCACCGTAAGTTTCAATTTGAATAATCGGCGTTGCGTGTTGGTTTGTCGATCGTTAATATCTCGTCTCGGTTTCAGGCAGCAAACGAACAGACGTCTATTTTATGACGACGACGCTTTTTGTTCTTCTTTGCACGTCCAAAGTCGCCGATAAATCTTCGATCCAAAAAGCCACGGTGAAAGAAAAAACAAACCCGTCAACCTTTCCGATAAAAAGACAACGGATTGGAAGTCCAGGTGAATTTATTGTCCAACCGCGACAAACAATAAAGTTGTAGACATCATTTTCGTATGCTAATACGGATTAACCGATTTAACGGGAGTATAAAAATTGGGCCGAAAAAAGTATCCGCTTTTTGGCACAGGAGAGGAAAAAAACACTTTGTATCATAATTATTCGAGTCAAAATATTCAAATGAATCAATAAATCGAGACGGAATGAGCATTCTCGGTTGTTACATAAAATTTTATGATTATGTTTATTGTTTATACGGCGTTGCAGACAGGATAACGATTAAATAAATAAGTTTGGTCGTTGTTTTGATCAAAAAATCAACGTTTTGAGATTGTATTTTTAACCGAACACAAAGAGTCATTTTTGTGAGTTATACGATTTTGAAAGTTTGCATATTTTTGTACATCATAATCTTGTAATATACGTGACAAAAGCATCAAATTAATTCTCATTCTCGACTTTTGCAAAAAACACGTACATAAAATAAATTAACATTCCAAAAACCGATAATGGCACTGTTATTAAAAACATTATAAATATATTTTATAAAAATAAAATGAACACTTTTAAACATAATGTTTCTTACTTGAAATTAGTTTGGCAAGATCTAATACTATTGAACACAGTCTGAGTTTCGTCTAATACAAAATTAATCAAATTTCAATCCCATTTCAATCATCTCGTACGCGATTATTATAGTACGAGTCATCCCGCTTGACCATAAAGTTAATGAAACCGTCAACGTCGTCTAGTTCCTTTGAGTAAAACTTGGCAGCGATTGTCTCTCGTCCCACTCGTGGGGGGATCATGGAAAAGGCGCAAGCGGCTTCGCCGAATTGTTCGACCTCACTCGAAAGTTTCAATTTCAGCTCCTCCTCTAGCCCCGGACCGCTTATGATAAATTTACCCCGTCGCAGTGGAACTGGTAGTGGATTAACAAACTTGGCTGTTGCTTTAAGTAACTCGCCAGCAATCGGATCATTCAAAAGCTAAAAAACATGAATCAGTCAGAAACATAAAACAAACTATAAAAATCAAGCAGAAATATTTGTAATAAAATTTAAGAAAAATGTAACTTCTAAAAATCATGTAAGACAAATTGTGACCCTGGCTTACCCTAATTTTGATGTCTGGTTTTCGAATACGGAAATCATCCTGAGCAAAATATTCGAAATCCGTGTCCTTCACGGTGGCAAGACAGGAAATATTGAAGGCACATTGGTCCAACAATCTGGGCGCGTATTCTTCCCAAGAAACGTCGAGTCTGACTTCCTCGACCACCCCAGGTTTGATGACGCGCTCAACGTCGGACCTTTTGACTGGTTCTCCGACCCGACCAGTGTACAACACTGTTTCAACTCGGGTTATAACTGATACTGTATACTGTTGTTTATAATTGTAATTTTTTATTACAAGGACAACACTAAAAAACCACAACATTAAAAATTTAAGTTTCAAAAACATTTCATTATTACTTAGATAAACAATAGAATAGAATGAAAATGTACCTGAAAGGTTGACCTATGATGATATCGTCTCGAAGTTCAAAATTGAACATGATATCATTAAACTCCTCATTGAGGTAGTACCGACTGTACGCTGATTCACTTTGGCGAAGCGCCTTCAACATGGCATCCCTTTCCTCTGGCGACTCTGAAGTACAAAATAAAGTGTAATCAAGGGGCAAATTCTATTTGGTAAATTTATTTTCAAAATCACTTCAAATCTAAATGCATTTTATTTTGAAAAGATTATATTAATATTATTTTGAACTCACTTTCAGGGTACTTGTAAGTGTGAGTTATGTCTTCTCTCTCCCATCTTCCAACTGCTTTAGTACTAATATTTTGTCCAATGCTAAGAATGAAATTGTTATGATGAAACTTTGACAAATCGTTGAAAATTTTTTATGAAAGCATTGAATTCTGATTTAATTGCGATAAAAAGTAAATTGATATTTTAGCTTACTAGTCAACATTTTTTGAGACCAATTTCAAAGGCTGGGAAGGACCATTGTATCTCCAGTGAACCTTATCAGCATTGACTTCGGCATAAAGGAAGGCATTATCGTAAGGACGAAGAACCTCGCCCTTTTTTACAGCTGCAACTGACGCAGGTCCACAACGATAAGCGTTTTCACTCAGCTCCTGAGGTGTCGAGTCAATCGCCTGCCAACCATTACAGTCTGGAGTCAAGTCGATTCTCTTCATCCACACTTCATTCCAAACATGGAAGTTCCTATAAGAAAAATAAAAGACAATAACAAAAAATAAGAATCTTAGAAAGAGCAGTATTTAAAGAAAGGTTTCAAAAATATTGTCCTTGCCAGATGGAATCTCTGTTGAGTTCTTCCATAACTTTGCCTTCCGCGTCGACAAAATAGTCCACAGTTAAACTGCTCTGAGTGTCATGTGCACTAGAATAATTAGTGACGACTCTACAGGGAATTCCAAGAGTTCGACAGACCGTCGCTAAAACGCCAGAGAAAACCCAGCACTGGCCGTATTTGACAGGACGTTTTGTTTTGTAATACTGTTGTAAAATTTTCTGCGAGCCGAGCCATTGTGTTGGGGCAACTCCTCCGTCAAAATCACCGGACCAGTTGCCCATCACTGCTCCATTATCATCTGGAGAATTGACCTACAAATAATAAGTAACAGTTTTTTCAAATTACTTTTGAAATTATAATTTTTACGAATGTTAAAATGTTGTATCGAACTTACAGCAGCTGACAACATTCTGCAAATGACGACAGGATCATGTCGACCGGAAGTTCTGACTTTGCCAACTTCGATCATGAGATAAAGAGCGCAATCGAGGATGTCCCTTTCGAATTGCGAATATTTCCAGACTGTTTTCCGCATTCGGTTATGACTGCCTCGCCAAATCAGCCCATCTTCGGCCATAACGTATTCTTGTCTTTCTGCTTCGTTGCCCAGATACACAAGATCGTCTATAAAATAAAATAGAGCCACAATTTAAACGTACTGACCACAAGAAAACTCTCGATTTAAAAACTCACATCAAAATTTCCCCTCAAGTTATTTATATCATGTAACGGAAAAATGAAATTCAATTTTTATACATTTACCATGTGATTCAAGTTTATGAAAATAACAATTGTTTGAGTGACTAATATCGAAAAATTTTAATCAAAAAGAATTGGACTAGCGAAATTACGTCAAATATGAAAGACACCTTTGTGATCAAATTTACAAAAGGCGCTTGGACAGTAAAATGATTCAGCGTGCAAACCGTACGTTAATAACTGTTTTTGCTCAATATCAGAAACATCATTTTTGTCCCAATTCACTTAATTGGTGTATGAAGTTTCAAGTTCCAAGTGACTCAGAGTTAATCCAAATTGAATATTAACATGAAAGTCACGAGCTGGTAATAACTTTATTTCAAACCTCTGTTACGTGTTTCGATTTTCATGTTTTGATTATGAAAACCAAGCAGATGGAATTTAATTTAGCATGAAAACGATCATACTTTGAATTATCACTGTTGGGAACATGAAAACTTGTCCAAACCAGCCGTTTCAACATTTTTTTCTAAACTTGCTCAATTCTCATAAACCATTCTTTTACCTCTGGACCAAGGATTGAAAATCAGATAAATCGGCTGCTCGACACTAAAACTGACTGCTCCATCAGCGTCCTTCCTTTTTGTGTCAATCTCTAATTTCCATTTCCCTATTATTGCATCTGCAGATGTTTTGACCTATCAAAGAATTTTAAATTCCAAAATTAATAATATGAAATCTGAAATTCTAACTTTAAATTCAACTTTGCATTATTTGTGAAATAAAAACTATTGAAATTTGGAGAAAAAATAAAAATGTTTCTAATCTGACCTTGATCCTCAGGGCATTAACATCGACGGCCTCAACAGTGGCCTGCCAAGGACTATCAGATTCTTCTTCTGGTGTTAAAAGAGGCACTGCAGCTAGGGTTCCATGACCGAAAAGTGGTTGATCGACCCCTTCAACGCTGAAGACTAGCGACACCCCGTCGATAAGAGGGTCGTAGTCCCTCGACAACGTCAGGTTCAAAAAAAATTCCTGTCCTCTGCGCACTACTAAACATGCCTTTTTATCCTCCCTGCTCATGATCTCATACCGATCTGTGTGATGTAATTTTCCATTTTCCATAAACGACAGGTCTACATGAACCACTGTCAAAATTGACGTTCGGTTATCTCTCCCTGAAAATAAAAATTTCATCAGTCAGTTATATTTTTGCAAAATACATTCTTAAAAATTTTCCTTTCATAAATAAAGAAAGGAATAATTGATGGTAACCGCTAGAAAGTTGTCGCGATGAATCAAACGTGAGAGAAATTTGAGTTAAAATATGAATGAAGCTCACAGCAAGCGCCAGATAAGCGAATAAAAAACACAGAAACGCGTGTTCTCTCGAGCTAACTACTTTTCAGCATTCGTAAGGAAATTCGACCCTTATCCAGATCAGATCTCGCGATAATTTGTTGTCAATGAAGATATAAATAATGAGACTGACGTGTGATATGCGATACAACGGAGATAAAATCTGCCTCGTCGGGGTTATCGCGCGCGTCAAATAAAAATAATCAATGAGCTTTGCCAAGCGCTGATTATAAATTTGGCGAATTTCTCCTAAATTCGTCGGATGCACGGCGCGAATTTATACGCACTTCGTATGCAAATTCGAGTGTATATTAACTGCTTGGCGAATGACGAGACAAATTATATTGCGCGTGCTGCTTCGGGCCGGATTCTTGAGCGTGCCAAAATGTTCATCATTTTCTTCTTCTCTTTGCGAGTGTAATCAAAAACAAATCACTTTTCAAAATTAAAAATCAATTTTCCAATTTCAACAATACACAACACTGTGCAGTACAAAAGTTGGTTCATTGAAAAAACCAAATTTTATAAAAAGTTCCAAGATAAAAAAACTGTCTCACAAGTTAGCATGACTAAGATTTGCAAAAATTCGGAAGACGAAGAAAACAGTCGTAAATGCAAAACTTACAGTAAAATCTGAAAGGAAAGTATTGCCGGCGCCTGTCATTGAACACCCGGTACCGGTCGTAGAATCTGTAATACATGGTCAGGGGCCGAAACAAGAACGAAAAGCACAGATCAACGACCAATCACAAAGCGCCAATTGGCAGTCCGATTAATTATTCAGTCAGCGAGGAGGCGCGGAAACGCGAACCGGTTGGGCCGCGAGCGGCGGAATCACTGCACCCTCGGAAATTGTCCAACGCACGTGGATGTCGGATAATTTAGTCGCGCGGGAAAGAACGTTTTGAAAAGGTGGAAAACTCGTCACGAGAGAAAGAAAGAGCTGGACGAGGCCGTGTCTCCTAAATTGGCAGACGCGACCATTTATGGTTTCACCTGACATGCAAATTGCCGGCGACTGTAACTAATAAATAATCGTCCAGGAAAAATCGACTGGAAGGTCAAAATTGTAATCGAAAACGGAATGACAAATATTTTTCCTGATTCATTAGAGTACTTTTTTTATACAAAAAATATGTTTTTTAACCTTTTTTTTTGATAATTATTTTGAAATTATTTAAAGAGATGTATTCGACGATGATTATAATAATTTTGTATAAATTGTAAGAACACTGGTTTTGCTTTTTTATACTCGTTAATTTTCCACTTAGAATAAAAAGTAATGCGCCTACGCACGCATTCAGTAAGTTGAAAGAAATGAAATAAAACGAGCAGCTTTGTTTATGTTAATGAAAAGCGTAATTTGCAGTGGCATTTTATTGCTTTTCGTTCCAGTTGGCTATTATCGTCACGATCTGGAAGACCAGTTCTCTCGCCGCTGTAATTCATAAGGTACACAATGCACTCGACGGAGGTATAATCGTTGCATGCGTAGGCAAGGATCTTGTGGGTTTCGCGCGCATAAATCACTGTCCCATTAACGCTCGATATGGGGAAAATGTAGGAGAAAAACTAGCACGCTTCTTAACTTTGATCATTGACTTGTAATTACTTTTATTATATTAATATTGATGACATCATTTGAATCTCATTTAAAGACAAATTAATTTTACACAAATTAAACAATGCTAGAAAATTTGTATTCGTAATTTGTCATTATGTAAAAATTAAATTTTTGATGTTGCTTTTGAACTTTGAATAGGTATTTTAAGATTGCGAAATTTCACAATAACAAATTGTGGAAGTGAAGATTTTTGGCAGGCGCGTAGGAGTGCCTTAATTACCAGAAGTTTGAATGATGTAATACACTTCCGATTCATTCATAAAATACACCACGATCAGCCGTTAACCACGAGACGATCAAAGACACCCGCAGTTACACAAGACTTTGACTGTCTCACCTACGATCAAGCTGGTTGCACTTCGAGGTCACAGTCACCATGTCCGTTAATAATTATATATTCATTATTACTGTTTTCTTAATGTGTCAACACCATGTGAATTTTACATTTTGCAAAATTTATTTCAACATGCAATTTTTTTCTTAACAAACGACATTTGAAAAAAAAGCAAACTACTAAACAGTTCTTACTTAAGAATAATTTTAAAAAATAAACTTTTCCATATTTTTAATTTGTGTTTTGCCAAAGTTTACATTCGACGTGGTTGCAAGATTCAAAATTCGTCAGGTGAAATTGACTTTGGAGCAACCGTTTAAGATGATGACAAAGTGGCAATTTATTAAATATAGATTTCTACACAGTGCAACTCGGCATATTCTATTCTGAGCGAATTCAGCCTTTAGGCTTATTCACCAATCGGGCAGCCGTCAAACTATTTTGAGAAATAACTGCACACGGCAATATGGGAAGCTTGCAAATCAATCGTGAAGCACGAAAATGCTCAACATTCCGGTATTATATTTGTAAATGCGTTTAAGAACAGCATGTAAAAATTTGCGGTGAGTTGTTGAAACTTGCGTGTTTCACTTATGTCACGGTAACAAATTGAAATAGTCGAACAATTTCTACAATCCTAATTTGCTCGATTCAAGTTTTTAAAGAATAAATATTGAATCAAATTTTTTTACTGTTAAAGTTTTTTTGGTTTTAGTTATTGACTTAACTTTTGTCTAAATTTTGGTTCATTGAATTTTGGTTTCTTGAAATAGGTGCAGATTGTTCATATATTTCAATCAACATGTAACGATCATACACTGTTTATTGAATTTATAGTCGTTCTAGACTTTCAGCAAGCTCAAACATTGCAGACGTAAATTCAAAATAAAATCATATGATACAATAAATTAGATGACACATTCGAGAGTAGATTTCATTCGCAATTCATGGCTAATTTGTTGGAATGTGAATCATTGCGTTTAAAATTACCATTCAGATAAGCTTCACTGCTCAATTTCATCAGACCGATAAATATAAATTTCCAAAATTAAAAATGAGTTTACAAAATCAAAAATCAATTATACAAAATTGCAAAAAAATTACTAAACAAATTTTCAAAAACCGAAAATTTGGTCTTACAATTTCTTCTAGTCAATTAAAATTATCATAAATAGGAATAATCAAACTCATTTGATATTCAATCAGCCATAATTATACTAGATTTGTATCGAAATTGTATAGTTCTTTTGATACTCGCGGTGTGATGTCACTTCAGTCCGATATTTTTCCCGTGTCTCTAATTAGCATTCACCTCGGAAACCAAAGACATGATTTTCTGTGAATATTCTATAACGCAAATTGAAACAAAGTCAGCGAGTCGTATTGGTGTAATTAAAAACAAATGGATGCAGTCTCACTGCGATCAACGCACAGCGGCTCTTTTTTCTCAGGCGTTGAAAATATTTAATTATCAAATTTTCGCAAAATTGAAATCCATAAAACTTTAATTCAATGAATGACTTTAAGATTAACTCAAATTCTCCCACAAAATTTACTACTGACAAATTTGTTCCGTGAACATTAGTTGATTGGTTGATTTTATTAATAAATTGTTAGATAAAGTAAACAACTTAATAAATACACTTTGTTAATTTGCCATTGCGACATTAGCAAATGAACCAACAGTTAATAATAACTTTCAATGATGTTATTAAAATTAGATCTTAAATAAATTCTTCTACATGACATGTTACGGTAATTAAATCCACTCTGTACTCTGATGTAGGAAACAAGACAAATTGTCTGTCATTCTTCAGTAGAAGCTTTAGTTTTCATTTTTTTTTCCGCTAATTATAAGCTGTATTTTACTATTCGATTGAATAATTTATTAGTATTTACAAATATTTAAAATAAATGCGAAACGTGTTTTTGCAAAAGCAAGAAAAAATAAGAAACAAAGTCAATGACCAAAAAAGGTGACGATTATGCAACTTACCATCAAACGGTTTGGGAAGGAGAGGAGCGACATTGCCCCGCTGACGTCTGAAAAAGCGTCGCAGCCTCCAGCACAGACGAGAACAATTGTTCCCCATTTTTCATACAATCAAACAAACCAAATTTTTGTTTTTCAATTAAAAGAAATTATTTTATCACAAGCCATTCTGTATAGTCATCGAAACAGTTTATAAACGAGTTTATAAAACAATTTCATTTGCAATACCGGAGAGCGAATCTGCGAAGATCTACCGACGACATGGTTTTTGCAAAAATCAAAATCAGTCACTGATGAAAAGTGAAATAAATTTTAGAGACGTCGAGTAAGATGCGAGCGACTGACAACATTGCTCAAACTTATTGACATCAAATCTCCCGCCACGCGCGATCCAAAGCCGGATGATCTATGGATCTCAATATATTCTGAAAAGTTGCAAAATCCACGATGGAATTAATTCAATCCTCATTAATCAAGACGAAATTTTCCAAATCATCAGTTACTGTTTCCTAAAATGGTAACTTTTGAAAGTACCTTTCCACCTACAAGAAGATACATTTATTATCAAACAAAAATTTATTTCATATAATTTTATAATGAATTTGTTATCGAGAAGGAAGAAATTTGTGCAACGACTCGTTCACAAAGTACCAATTCTGTAAAACAATAAACTTTGACTGTCACTGCAGTCGAGACTGTAGATCAAACGTTGAGATCATGCCTAGATCGATGATCCATGAACGAGGTCAGGCGCAAGTTGAGCAATCTTTATCTCTGCCCGTTTAGAATAAGACACACCTCAGATTATACATGGCCACCCATGACTTTTCCAAGATCAAAATTGACGAAGCACAACAATTAAAATGATTGACAGATGCGTGTCATAAACGACGTTTGAACGTTTGAAATGTTCATACAATGTAACATAATTTTATGAAACATAAAAGTCATCTAAACCCTATCAAAGATTGAAATGTACACCTGAATCAATAATTTTTATCACACATCCAACATTTACAGTATCTTATCGTTAAGAAATTTCTCAGTGCTATTTGCATTCAATCGACCTAAAAAATCCTTAGTTTTTGTATCGCACTATATTTTTACAAAAGACATTTATTTACATTTATTTGTTCGACACATTGAAATAGGCGTGCAAACTTGACATTGGTTGTATTTACATTTAAAAAAAAGAAAAACGTGATTTCTCGAAGTAGAAAATATTATTGCTGGCACAACAAAGATACGAAAATCGTACTTTATAAATGATGATTTCTAAAACAAAATGCTTCATAAGTCTTTAAAGAAAGTTTTCATTGATCAATTTGACAATCGATCTCAACTCGATCAACTCAATCGCGAACAACTCGATCGCGAAAATTGATTCTGTCGTTAGAGAAAACTTTTTTCTGATGGAGACGTTTCGTGTTCTTTCAGTCTGTTGTCTTCGATCATGACCATTGTTCTCTTGTAATCGTTCAGTTGAACGTAAAAATATCTATAGTCATAATGTCCAGAATCATCCTGAAACAATAATTTTTCAAATCAAAAATTCTATTACAAATGTGAACGTGGCAAACAAAAGTTTAAAATCACCTCTTTAACTTCCAAAAATACAGTTCCAGACTGCCGACTACCCTTGACATAAAATTGCATTCTCATATGTTTTTTCCCTCGTTCATCTAAAAATATTTTATGCCTGAAAAAAGTGAAGAAATTTGAAATAAAGAAGTTGATGAAATAAGAGAACAAATTAGAGATGAATCATTTACGCGACATGTCCACGTCTTCCTCTTCTTGATTCTTCTCCATATGCTTTTAAAGGTTCGCCAAGTGCTTCCATGAGATCTATCTCTTTTTCAATTCGTTTCACGGCTTTTCCATAAACTCCATTTGGACTATCACTTGAAAACAATTCTTTGAAAATTGTATAAAACATTATGCATGTTACTCCAACTCCTGCTACTATTACACTCAAATACCAGGCTGATTTTGTGTTTTCTTTAACTGCAAATAAACGAAAGACATTACAACATAATAAAATAAAAATTACAACTTAAATAAATCGCAAAAATTGCAAATTTATAAACGACAAACAAAAATCGCAAAAAGTTGCAAATAAAGCAAATAAAATATATCAGTTACAAAAACATAAAATGTTTATAAAAAAGAAAAAATATACATACCAATTTCTTTGAAATCAGTTGATACTTGGCTATCACTGTCATTCTGAGATTTTGCTAATTGTTTTTGACTAGACACATGACCAGCTCCAAACCATTTCGGAGCACTTAAATTAAAAAACCTCAATCCCCTAAAAGATTTGGTATAATTCCTCCTCAATACGCAATTCACCACCCTGGTCGCCGACATGCTGCAATCAATAAAAATGAACAGTGATAAAAACAACAATACGCCTAACCTCAAACCGTCAACAATGTGCATAATAAACACGAACGAATAAGAACATCAAAACAAAGCCGCAAAAATGAAACAACACTTAATCCAATTACTGCCGATTATCATAGTTGATCTTACGTCTCAATTTGCAGACAAAAACAAACAGTAGCGGTACCCAACAACTCAAGGCCAAATTAGAAACTGCATAAAAGATAACAAAAATAGAATCAGATTGTCAGAGCGCGACGTCACGGCGTCGCGTTAAGAGCGAGCTGGTCTGCTTTTTGGTTGTCAGTTTGAAATCGCTCGGAAAACAACTCGGATCGCCAGTGGGATCAACCAAATCGATTTGTTATCACAGAACGACTTTCGACTCTTTCGAGTTCGTGCAAAATTCGCGTGTGCTCTTCATGTACGATGTGCGAAACAAACATAACCTCAAAGGGCGCAAAGTAGTTTTGACAGAGCCAAACAACAATGCGGCTCTCGCATGATAAATGAAGCTGGGCACGTCAAATAACACGACATGGTTGACATTTCCGAGCTGACGTTCCACGACGTCGTGGGGTACACCGCTTCCGGAGTGATGATTTTCGGGGGTGTTGTCCCTTACATTCCGCAGTACAGGGAGATCAAGAAAAAAGAGGATGCTGAGGGATTCTCCCTGTACGTTTGTCTCGCCCTCCTCATCGCCAATAGTTTGCGAATATTTTTTTGGTAAGTTTCAAAGCCAAATTTTTTACTTAATTTTTTTAGGTCAGGTAGAAGGACTTTGATTGTTGCTAAAAAAGTACTTGACATCTTGTCCATTTATAATCCCAATGTCAAGTTTCCATAGTTGAAAAAAAGAAACGTCATTCTGGATTGAAAAAATGTGTTTCGTCTTTGAAAGGCAATTAAAATTTATTTTTAGAGCGAAATAATGTTTGCTTCCAATTAACAAAACAATTAACAATTTGACAGTTGATAAATTTGTATCGATGGGTTACGTAATATGGTACTGTTTATGTAATTATTGAATTCTTTTTGATAACTCGAACAAAAAATTTTAATTCGTTGAAGAGATTTTAATGAGAAATTAATGTTTTTGTCATTTTTACAGGTTTGGAAAACGCTTTGAACTACCTCTTCTTTTACAAAGCATTTTAATGATAGTTACAATGTTGATAATGATAAGAGTTTGCATTACTGTGCGTAACAAAAATCATATAGTTAGGCCCAGGGAACGAGTATTTACAGGTAAAAATTTGTTCGTTTTTCATTCTGAAATTACTCCCATAGGATCTTCTATGAAAAACAAAACAATAAAAAACCTAAAAAAAAAGAAAAAAACCAGCAAAAAGTTTACTTGAACAATTTGAAAAATAAAGTGTCATATAAGATCCTATTGAACTCGCCAATCAACCAACTTATACGTATTTAGTTCAAATTCAATTCTTCGTTTTCTTTTGATTCAATCATTGTGTCATTCTGTGTTTAATTTTCGTTTGATATGTTACATCCTGTGCAGTTGGAGGGTGAAGTAGAGAGAAATAAAAAAGTTCACTGGCACAGTAAGCTCGCGCTGTCCATGACATTTCACAATTATAATCCATCATTTTGTTTGGTTGACTAACCGTATCTGTAGATTTGGACATTAACTTCTTTTGGAAATGGACAGACTTCCAATCCTACATGGACTTCATGCTAGTCTTCGGAGTAGTCGGTGGTTAATAACGTACCTGCTAGGAAACAATTTTATATTCATCGAATTCATCGGCTCAATGGCTGTCCTCACCGAGGCCATGCTCGGAGTACCGCAATTTTTAAGGAATTTTCGTAATAAGTCTACCAAGGGCATGAGGTAACTTCATTCATTTTTAATTATCAGTTTGTTTTTTAAAAGTAACTCAAAGTTTTAATTAAAGAAATAGTTTTAATTAATTAAATGAATTTGATTGCAGTATCGCCATGGTCATAATGTGGGCATGCGGTGACAGCTTTAAGACATTCTACTTTATCTACAGACAAGCTCCGACGCAGTTTGGAGTATGCGGAGCTCTACAAGTGATGATCGACATTGCAATTCTAGCGCAAGTCTACTTTTATCGTAACAGTACAGCCCCAACGATAAAGGCAGTCGAACGTGATTAACCAGAGGGATCCACACCGTGTCCTACGGAGACACCGTGTCCCACGGACACGGAGTGAGATACAAAAAAACACCACAAGCATTTTTACGCCACAAAAACTACGAAGACAAACAAATGACAGTCAACCAAGTAAGGGTGTTTCAGCAGTTCCAAACGTCCAATTTCCATTGCTCGTTTATACCTGAGGCACGTGTTTGTTTTATTATACCAGACTGCAGTATTTTGCTTTTAAACAAGAGCGTATCTTTTTCACGTGAATTCAAACTGTTGTTTACTTGGGTGAATATCCATTATTTTCAAAGGAAAATGCGAGTCACTTGAAAACAAAACCGCGTCAGTTCCTAACGATTTCTTTCTAGACGCATGAAAAATCCAATTGAGCTTGCAAAATTTATCATGAAAATACTAGAGAAGTTTAAATGAGTTAAATTAATAATATATTTATTGATAACCATATCTATCCTTGTCTTCGGGCGATTCTAGTGATTAGGCAAGCTTTAAATTCCTGTGATCATATTTTGCACGCCATGATGAGAATCTGATTTTGTACATATATAAAATAACAAATATCAAATTAACAGTAGCGAGTTGACAACGATCGAGTCTGTACAAATGTTTAGAAAGTGATACAACTAGAGTAAGCGGATCTTCCTTGACTTTATTCAACTCCGATGTGTCCGATGTTTTGTATTTAAGTTCTAATCATGATTGTGTATTATAACAATGATATTTCGTTTCTTTTTTTTGTAAATAATGCAATTTATTATACTTGTATTACGTTTTGTACACCGATGTAAAATAGAGAAGCCACGTTGAAACCGAAACCAGCATTGTATCGATCTCGCGTAGAACTTTGTAAGCTAATCTTCCAGATGTTATAATTATTGTAATAAGAAAAGAGAAAAAAGCGTCGGCGTTTTTTATCTCGAGGCCCTAAAAACGTTCCGGGCCTTGAGTTGTTCGGAATGCAAAATTTTAGCGCGCACTCACCCATACAGAATCTGTTACGTGAACTGGTTACAAATAAAATTTGATGTTCATCAATGAGGAAATGACGGAGTCACTGATACAACTTACGGCTCATACTAATTTCGTGAATTCGAAGCCAACAATTTGATTTGCTTCATAACGTTTGTAAATTGTAATAAAAAACAACATTGTAAAATAAAAAACACAAATTATCATCTTTTAATCACCGACTTTGTTACTATTTTGTCTACCCCCAATGATTTTTTCTTATTTTATAACAACCGTAATACAAATTATAAATGCAACCTTTGTCGTCTGAATCATTGGTACTCTTCACGGCGACGACCTACAGATTTTGCAAGGTGGGAAATGAACGAAGCGCTGCGAGTGCAAAACATCGCAGTGAATCAGATGCGATTAAACCACGGTGTTTTTCAACATGCTTTTGGCAGAACATTCTAACGTTGGCCAAAAAGAAACTTTGGTAATTTTTTATTTTTGGATTTTTCGTGTTGTAAAAATTCAGCAACCCCATAAAACTGTAAGTAACAAAATCTTCTTCAACTTCAAATGACCAAATTAAAATTATTTAAACAATCTATCAACTTTTTAGAATTAATGGATCAAGTAAGCGTAGACATGGAGAAACTGAAGACGGTTCGTCGAGAGTCACTCCCCTACGAGTTGGCAAGAGGTCGAAGGAGGTCAGCGAATCAAAATAGCGACCCGTCAAAGTCACGTTACTCCCTGGGGACAATCTACGAATGTTACAACACGCGACTAACTCGTGCCTATCGTTCAATCAATAAAACTCAACTGAAAGATTTACGTCAAACCTTATCAATCCAGGAAGAAATCGATGCAGGCGAGCCTCCACCAGTGGACGAGTCCCTCTTCTTCGAGAACCTCCTAGTGTCCAAAAACACGGACCTGAACCGACTCAAAACTTCTCTCTGGTCCCTCCTCTCAGCCCAAGAGATGAAACTCATGCTGGAACTTGAAAAAGGAAACCTCTCAAACTTCACTACCTGTGACCGTACTTTGAAAAACACCGCCTATCTCTGGGCCTGTTTTCGAAACCTTACCCAACTTCTACCCAAACTAGAATCTCTCGGAGCAGACTTCAGGTACACCGAGCCACGAACCGGGATGAACGCCGTGCTAGTATCTTCCCTGGCTGAAAGTCGGTCGTGTCTGGAGTACTTAATTCTAACCAAGGAGATGAGTCCGAACGTGTCATGCAAGTCAGGAAACTTTACTCCTCTCCACTTTGCTGCTTTGGCAAATTCCAAACCAATTGCAGAGTTGATTTTGGAAAACGGAGCTAACTTAACTTTCCCTCGTGATTTTGAACCAGTTTTGTTTTCTGCAATCAGAGCAGGTTCTTCTGAAGTCTTCCAACTTCTTCTGGACAAAGGAGTTGATGTCACTGAAACGAACCAGGTAGGCGATTCTTGCCTCCACATCGCCTGTTCCGTCCAGTCTATTCCCATGGTAGAGTCACTCCTACAACTTCCAGAGATCGATTTAAACTGTACGAACAATTTTGAACGAACTCCACTTCACTATTCAGTAATGAGTGCTCAAGGATCCTCATCGCTGGAACTTGTAGACCTGTTGATAAAAAATGGAGCTTTTGTAAACGTCGCTGACCAGGTTGGTTACACCCCCCTGCACATAGCAGCTCTAAACGAGCTTTCTGAATGTGTGGAAAATTTAATCTGGGCCGGGGCTGATGTTAGCGCCACCTCAGCAACCGGTCACACAGCCCTGGGTATCATCCTGAAGAAGATCCCCGAAACGCTGCAAGTTTTTCGCGACAGATTAGACTCCTGTATTGTTTTGCAACGTCCAGCAACACATAATAAGGAATTCGAGATGAGATTGCACTTCGACGTGTTGTTTCCTAGTAACCATCCTTGTGAGACTAGCTTTATCAACACCCTTCGTCGAGGAACACAGAAAAGATTTACTGTCGCATCCTTTGGTTATGGCTTTTCTCTATCTCAAGTGGGAAAAGATTAAGAATTTCTACCTAGCCAGAATCTTCATTTACACCCTCACAGTGATTTTTATTACAACTTATGTCTTGTCAGCCTTGGCTTACAAATGTTACAACAGAAACGATCCCGATCAGAAGACCTGCAGTGGCAAACGGTTTTCTGGTTGATCTTTCAGAAAACTGCTATTGAAATCCAGTGGTACATTGCACTTTTTCTTATCTGCATTTTGATACCACAGAAAGTACTTGCATTTTTGGTCCATCGCTCTGAACAGTACTTTCGCAACATTGAGAACATTTTGGACATCATTGTTTTTCTGAGTGTTTTTGCTACCTCGTTTGTTTACACGGGAAGAACTTATGACTGGCAGAACTACCTTGGAGCTTTTGAGTTCTTTGTGGTTGGACGAACTTGATT